>VXAL01012265.1:630063-823228 GCA_013399475.1 Chauna torquata
GCTGGGATGGGAACCGCTGATGGGCGGGAGGGGCCAGGGCCAGGGATGGGGCCAGGGATGGGGATGGACAGGAGTAAGGGGTGCTCTGGAAAGCCTGGGCTGGAGGAGCCCAGCACTGGAGGGTGACTCATGGAGAGCTGGACGCTGCGCGGGTTCACGCCGGGAGAGCAGCGAACCTCTGCGCTTCACTAACGGAGCCTCTGAGCACGGCTGGCGGCACGTGTAGATCTTCCCCTTGGTACAGGGGCAGCCCTCGCTCCCCAATAGCCCCTGGTCCCCTTTGTCCCTCTGGCTGCGGATTTTGTAATTAACAAAGAAACCATGCCACAGTCCGTTTTAATCACCTGTTAGTTTTATTTAACTCCGCCAATACGAAAACATTCCCAACATAAGTCATCTGCAAACAATTTGCATTCTCCGTTATATAACCCAGGTCCACCTACAACTTTAAAGGTCACTGTTGTCTTTTTTTGCAGTTCCGCAAAGATGTGCAAAACCCCTTTTCCACCATGATGGCTGTATCCCTACCTCTTACCAAGGCTCTGAGCTACTGGGGACAGGCCATGTGCCAAAAAAAAGGCACAACCTGGCCAGTGTATGGGGTAATGCCCGCGTGGATCGCACGGGGTCCAAGTGCTGGACTCTGGTGCAGAGCAGAGCTGGAGGACGGCTAGGGACGGATAGTTAAAGCACCGAGTCGTGACCTGAGTAGGGAAGGGCACTGCAAGAAGACAAAACACACCTTTCCCCTCCTGATGTTCTCAGGGCAATCAAAGGCATTGCTTTTCTTTTTGAGCTTTAGTGCAGGAATGATGCTGGAACTTGCACTATGTAAGATACTCACATTTTATATTTTCCTCTTTTACAATTAATGGGATGCAGTTGAAAAAAAAAAAAAAAACCACAAAGAAGAAAAATCAAACTATGAGGCCAGACCTGACTTTAAATAAAGCCACCAGTGTCTTTTTACAAGGGCTAGAAATGGCCAAGTTTGCAATTTCTGCTAAGAAAGCACAGGAGCTGAAATCAAAGAGTGACAGCGCATCGCGGCGCTGGGAGATGCCTGATGCTCAGCGCTCTCTGAACCCCCACATCTGCTCCTGCTCTCCCCAGAAGAGCTTTGATCACTTCTGCAGTTCGTGCACAAAAGCCAGAGCTTTTTTTTCTTTTCCTCCTTTCTCCTGCCCAAGAAGATGCTGAAATCTCCCAAAGAAAAATTATTTCCATGTGATCCCAGCACTTTCTCCCTTGGCTGGAACACTGAATGTGGTTTGGGGCCTGTGGTTTTGTTTTGTTTTTTTTTTTTTTTTTTGCTTATTCACAAAATTTTTTGGTTTTCATTTCCATCATTGTGAGAGGCACCGTGCAACCAGACAGACTGGCTGTGAGTCCTAGGGAAACTATAGCAGGACACAAGCACAGAAACCCAGCACAAGTTGATGCAAGCAAAGAAACAAGGAAAAAAACAGCCTTTGCAAACAACCTAGCTGCTGGGCTTCATAAAGAGCCAGACTGATTTTCGGTGTTTCATTTGGACTCCAGCTAGGAAGCTGCAGCAGCTGCCGAGTACTAAAAAACCTGAATGAAGAGCAGCTTTCATATTATGCATCCTGCTAAGCAGCAGCAAGGAAAGTAAGAGACGGGGTTCTGAGTCACAAGGTAAGTTAAATGGGTCTGAATAAGTTGGGAAAAGAAATACTATTGCTGTAGGGAACAAAGTGTTCCCACCCTGCCGAATCAGGTTGCTTGGGTGAGTCATAACAAGAGGTGGTCTCTGCCTGCACTGCCTCGTCTCGCTTTTTCTGCTTCACTTCAACAGGCAAATAAGTGCAAGGCCAGCTCATTGCTGAGCCGGCTTCAGTTTGTTCCTGCTAACGCTGCTCATTTCCGTACCCACCCATGAATGCTGCTGCCTGGTCTGCTCGTGCTGTGGACGGGGATGGTGCTGCAGCAGGGGCAGGATGGAGCGGGGCCGTGCCGGGACGGTGCCTGCAGCGCTCCAGCACCTAGACAGCCGAGTTCCCAGAGCGGCTGAGTCCCAGGGGACATGTCCCGGACATGCTGCCTTTCGGCTGAGAAGGGCAAAGGAGCCTTGGTGCCGTCCACCTCACCAGGGCCATTTCCTCCATCAGAGAAGCCGCCCTGCGAATGACTTCACTGTAAGCAGACCGGTGCCGCAGCAGCGCGGGGCTGAATCACCGTCTGGGCTTGCTATGGGACGGGCGCGCGGTCAAGGACCCGCCTAGCCCTGGCAGGGCCATTTCCAGGAGCTGCCTGGCCTTGGCGGAGCAGGCAGGGGAGAGGAGAAAGAGAGAGGGAGAGATGTTTGTTTAGGAGCCAGCAGAATCCTTTTGCTCCCTGTTTGCACCGAGAGGAGTGTGACACCTGCCCGTGGCAGACCAGAAAATGTGGTACCACGTGAAGATGCCGGTGCCCACGTGCACGCAACCATTCCCACACAGGCATGCCTTCTTCCCACAGAACGCTTGCAGGGCACCTGCATTAAATCCATACAGTTCTCTGGGTCTAGATGTGTGCAGCAATAGGAAGGGAGCTTTGCTTGGGATCCCCGCCTCTTCCCATGCCCGAGGGGTGGGAAACGCACCCGTTGTGGTAGGCTCGCCAGCTGCTGCTGCACATCAGTGGGGGTGCCGGTGTTTCCGTGGGCATCACAGCAAGCACAGCTCCTCCCAGGCAGAGGGATCGGGGACTTCACCCAAGCTGGGAATAAGCACATGCTGAAAAATCATCCAAAAATAAAAAACTACCCAGAAAAGCTACAAACTCTCTGACCAAATCTCCCCATTGGCCATTACAAACTGTGGATGCAGATAACACCCCTGGATCTCTCTGTGGCCAGACCCTGGCTCTGCCTTTGTTCCCAGTTTGGTCACAACCCGCAGGGCTCAAACTGTCCCCAGCAGCGCTCCCAACCCTGTTTCTGCTTTGCTCCAGCGCGTTGTATAAACACTGCAGACAAGAGGGCGTTAACGGAGGTCATCTGCAAACCACTACTGACAGTGGAAATTTTTAAACTGTATTGCTTTTTGGGATCCAAATATTCTTGTCTGTGAGCCCTCAAGTCACTCCATGGCTACAGATGGACTCCTGATGCTCAGCGCGAGACGAGCATCTCTGCAGCATAGCGTCCGAGCGGAGCTGCCCCGTGGTCAGCGCTGACACCGTAGGCAGAGGAACTGCCGAGCTGTCACAGCGCTGCCTTGGAAAACATGCGGTCTCCTTCAGTGTTCTGGGCTTTTCTACAATAAATTGCTCATGAAGAAATTTTAAATCCTCCTGGGGAAAAAAAAAGATTTTAAATCCCAAACAAGTTGTTTTCAAGAGGAAGTCCAGCGTCCAGACAAAAGTGGCCCCAACGCCGCTTCGTTTCCTGCTGCTGGTGATATGAGGCAGTCTGGGGCGACAAGGAGCTCGGGGCGTGTGAGGAGACAAAAGGTAAAAAAGCAGAAGCAGAATTATTTCCGTCTCTGGAATGATGCCGAAGTCCAAAGCTGACGCGTCCATGTGTTTTCCATCTCCGCGGCACAAGAAGGGTTTTAGTCTTAACTGCCCTCATGGGTTTTCAGTCCAGATTTATCACTAATTAAAATGGGCAGCGGCTGGCGCTGTCCTGTGCGCCGTGAATTTAGAGCAAAGATAGTCATAGATTGCTTTTCCAAGTGAAGCCATAGCAATAACAGGAAGGAAAACTTTAGCAGAAATTTAAAGTGTAGCTCGGGGATCCAAGAACAATTTCTGCCTCATGAACTCTTGCTATCGCAGCGTGTGAGCTCAGCACAGCTGTAGCTGGGATTTAATCTCCGAGCATCCCTGCGAGGTAAGGACGTACTTGTACCCACACACGTACCCAGTGAAAACATGGGCCTGGGGTGGGTTAATGTAGGTCTGTGCCCTTGCGCTGTGATAGGACAAGACCTATACATCCCACAGGGGCTGCCTGCAGTGCTCGAGGTGACCTGTCACGGTTTGACCAGGAGTAGAGCTCAGCCTGCTAACCCCACATTGCTAGCACCGGGAAAACCCTTTGGTCCAGCTCCCAGGCTGATCTGCTTTGCTTCCTTTTGTTTCTCTGTGTGCAGAGCAAGTAAGCTATTTTTGTAAATATTACAGGGATTTCATATCATGTCTGTTGCCCAGATGTGTTGCTTTATATGGAAGTGTTAAAATTCTTCAGGTACACGGTATCATTAAAAAGCTTTGCATGAGCAAATGCACCTCATACATAAACTGCCTACTTTGAGCTATGAGATTAAACTCAATCATGAACCAAAAAAATCAATCAAGGTGCTCTCTCTAGCTGTAATAGTGTCAAGAAAATATATTTAAATATAAGAAGTTGCACACAGGAAGAAAACATCACATCATATAACTCCCTGGACTGGAACTAATGGTTTCTGCCCTTCTTTAGCAAAGGTTCATGGCATCTCTAAAGCCCTGCGTGGAAGGAATTTGCCTGTTTCAGCTGGCAGACACCAGGAACACCAGGTGTTGCTGGAAAACCAGCACTTTCAATGCAGGTTGTACATAGCAGGTAAAAAAACGTGTAAATGAAATGCCTGTTGGGTTACATTTGAGTCAGGGTACTTCCAAGGTCAGTGTAGAGCAAAAATGCATTAATTAATCTGTTCTGGCTCTCACTGAGCATGGCTTGGGCAGAGCAGCCTCACCAGCGCGGTGCCCGTGCAGCAGCCACTCGAGGGTTTGCACTGGCAGCACCAGGGAGGGACGGACACAGCCTTTCAGGAGGGTCCAGCGATGGTCGTGCTCGAGTTTAACGCAAGGAGACTGGCATTTTCACTTTTTCTTCTTGCTTTGGGGCAGGCAGAAGTACTACCAAAGGGGCAGCATGCAGGTATTTTAACCTTGCCTGTCTACTCAGATTCAGAGGTGAGGAAAAGGGAGAGAGAAAACAAAGTATTTTCAGACCTTAGCTAAAGTACATTTCCAGTCAAAGAAACCTTTTATTACATTTAAAGAGCTCTCCAACAGTAACATATATTCTAACGTTACAAGGAGCACAGCTAACCACCAGCCATCATCATCACCAGAATTCACTGAAATTAACTGCTTTTTCCTCAGGTTCAGATGTCTCATTTCATGATTCATAAATTTTCATTGTTTGCCAAAATACTGTTAAATACAGATATGCCCTTTTAGCACACACAGAACTTCTTCTTTCTTAGTATCTTTGTTGTTGGGTTTCGTCCTGGTCCCGCTTGCCGGACCTGTGGGCTGAGCGATGTTTCATGGGTTTGGATTGGGGAGGGTTGAAAGCGTTCTGGGAAGAGCAAGTCATTTTTCTTGGCATTAAATATCGCACCCCAACCGGCTGGACACCCGGCCTCACAGCAAGCTTCCTGCTTCTCAAGCATTTTGCAGGAAGCATCGGAAACATCAAAATAATTTACACTTTTCTGCATGTCACTGCAAGCTTTTCAACAGAAATGTTTCAAACTCATCAGTTGTCCATCAACTGTTTCAAAATTAACCCAAGCTCAACGAAGAGCCAAAGAAGCTGAACTGAAAAAGCGGTTTTGAGAGAGGGAGGGCTGAGAACTTCTTCTTGTCCTCAGGTGAGACGTTTATGGACTCCAAAGTTTCTGAAGCCAGCAGACCAGTTTTCCCCCCAGCCATCAGGATGCCTTTGTGTCTGTCATCAT
Organism: Chauna torquata; assembly: GCA_013399475.1. NCBI lineage: Eukaryota > Metazoa > Chordata > Aves > Anseriformes > Anhimidae > Chauna > Chauna torquata. The sequence goes on from VXAL01012265.1 coordinate 635,745, forward strand.
CTCTGTTTTTTTCTACCTGATGGGAAAAATCAAGATTTCTGAATCGAAACCATTTGCAGTTTGCAGGTTCCCAGTGTGGAAGGCAAAGCCAATAATTTACAGTTCTAGTTTTAATCTGTTGCTTCCAGGATGCTCCTGCCTGTCTCAGGAGAGGAGTTGTGAAGGATGACCAAGAAGGAACGCACTCAGTTTTGCAGCCGCGGGGTGTTCGCTGTGGTACTAATGCATCATTTCAGGCACTAACGAGCATGTGGGATGGCGAGGGCAGGAGGATGGATGTCCCTCCAGCACGGGGATCTGCACGATGCACAGCAGAGAGCCTCACAGACCTGCACGCCAGTGAGTCATGGCCGTATCAGAGCAAAGCCGAGTTCATTGCTCGCTGTTTTCTGAAGAAGATAAACCTGCACCGCTGAAGTCAAATCCATCATCACCACATTTGACAAAATAAGGTCACAGTAATTATCTTTAAGGGAAAAAAAAACCAAATGTCTAAAAACAACTGCTCGCTTTACCCTGCAGATCTTAAATACTGAGCTCCATCTTCCTTTTTAGTTTTTTTTCTTTTTTCTTTTTTTTTTACGATGTCAGATTTGATTTACCCCCCGCCATGAGAGTTATATTTGCTTCTCCTCTGAAATTTGGCTCAAATCATTTTTTTTCTCAGATTGACATGGTCTTGTTGTAAGAAAATCCTTACCAGGTTTGTTTCCTTTCCTGTTGCAGATTTGATTCCTCTGTTTCGAGGTTTTCCTTCACCTGATCTCTGGTTTTATGCTGGATGCCTTACACCCCACTCCACCCCCCGCTGCTGGATTCTTTGTTCTTTCAGCCTTCTCAGACTCCTTTCTCTCCACTCCTTTCCTATTTTACTTCTTTTGTCCTTTCTTGACTGTTATGAGCAAACTGTAAATCTGAAACTCTGTTTATCTGCAATATCATTGAAGTTTCAACTAACTGGAGCTTTTGCAAACAAATACATGTTTTTGCTGCCTTACTCAACTATATTCAATAGGGAGGACAGTGACAGGAACACGAATACAAAAAAAACTTAGGTTGGCCCTGAATTCACAGGTTTGACACCATTTCTGGAAGATTGTGCTGTTTGGGAATGTAAAATGTGGCGTGAGGGTGTGGGTGTCAGTTCTACGATGCCCTGAATTGATTGGGCTTGTGCCTAGTTGGCTTCATTTTTCCAAATGCAATTTCTAGCCAATAACTTGAGCGATTGTACCACATGAATCATGCAAGTGGCCATGATTTCCTCAATGGGCACTTGGATTACAGTAATGTAAAACGTGCACAACCTGAACACTGATTTTTCACCCAGACTTTTCTTCCATAAGTCACTTCTAAAAATAGGACAGTCATTCATCTTAAGGAGAATAATGGCCTATAAAAATGTAGAAGTAATTTCTTTGTATTTATGAATCCCTTGTCTTCCACCCATTATGAATACCCCTCCTAATGAATGCTTTTTTTCCTTTGTGAAGGTATTATAAGCAATGATGTTCTCCAGTTTTAGTGTTCAGATAACGTAATCAAATGCCTTATACGTCATCCCCAGGTTATTGACTACCTGCACTCGCAAGGACTAAACAGCTCTTAGTCCTATGGAGGATATATTGACCCCAATTGCCTGGGACTCCAAGTGAACATGTAGTCTTCCTTAGACCATTATGTATATGCACAAGCTTTAATCCCTGCAAAGAAGACCCCAGAAACATTGCTTGGACCCCACATGCTCTCTGCTGTGCAAACTTTCTGTTCTGGTCACGTACAGGCTGGCTATTTATGACCTGCTGTCCATTTAGACTCGCATCGCATTTCTAGTCCTGGTTGGCAGCACAAAGATGGCTTAAGACTGAATGAAAATTAAAAAGGACTTAAAGAAAATGAGAATTCAGGCCCTGGACACTGATATAAAGGAGTATTAATCCCTCCTCAGACTTGTACCTAGAATAAGGTACAATTATGAATAGAAAGATCATTTCAAGTTATGACAGATTTGATGAAAGAACTTTCACTGCTGTCAGAAGGAAAGTTATTATATCGCTGCTAATAAGTATTCATCAGGTTTCCAGGGAGCTGGATTACACCAAGTAATAAAAGGTGTGAATGACAGCTCTTTTGGGCAAGTAAGAACTAGAAGAAAACATCTCTCAGGAATGCCTGTACAATCCACTTACCTTGCCCCATACTGACATTTTTTTTTCCATATTTTCTTGACTGGTCCATTTTGTGGACTGTGAAGCCTTCATACATCCCCTCCTCTGCAAATGCAGATGGGACCTGTGTTTGTTGTGCCATTTCTGAAAGCCAGGGTATCTAGGTGCTATCATCCCCACCTATTCCAGGAATTAAAGCTGGTAGAAGAGGAGCTGTAAGAGCTGTTCCCAGCCTGAGGTCAACAAGAGTCCATCCAACTAATTGGACTTTGGATAAGGTCCAAAAAGGCATCATTCCAAAATCTGTCTTGTATGAAACACCACTGCAATCAGTAGAATGACACTAATTATTCATGGTATGAGGCAGCATTCTCCTGCCTCCAGCTCCATTCCCTCCCTAGGAAGAAGCGTGATGGGAAGCTAGAGGAATACACACCTACACTTTACCGCCTGAAACATTTTCTGCCTGTTCATTTCATGCAGTATTCAGGGCCTTTGGTGCTTGCCAATATCAGTTGAAAATGCAGCAGATGATCTCAAAAACCAGTGTTTGTGCAGAGAAAGCCCCAGTTTGGTCTGTGCTTGTTGCAGCTATTTGGCTCTCTGTTCTGCACAGTGGAAAATAAAAACAAGAAACGTACGGATGAATTCTGCTAGGAAAAGCAAATGGATATGGTCAAAGCCACAAACTGCTTGGCTTGATCATCGCAGGAAAAAGGTTACCAGCAAGAGGTTAAGAGACTATCTAAATGGAGCAATGCTTTTATTCCTTTCAGTTTATTTTCCCACCAGCTTTTTGCTCCCCCACCCAAAAAAAAAAGTGTTTGGTTTCATCTCTTAAATTGTTTCATTTTCTGCATCTTACTTTGACCTTTTCAGGATGGCAAAGCAAGAAACAGTTATTGAATAACGCTTTTTTTATCCAGCACCTTTTGCAAGGACTGTTCCAACAACAGCCAGACAGCGAGTGCACCTCGAGCAGAGCTTGCTACATCTTTAAGAACCTCAGCCTTAATTTCTGATCTCAGCAGCCTTTTTTTGCCTGTGTTTTCCTGGTGTCTCTTGAAAGATATTTCAACTGTAGGTAAGGTGAGATGAGGATTGTTTTTTCCGTTGCTTGTAAACAGTACGCAGTGGGGCACCCTTCCTGCCTGGAGTCTCCTGGTGCCACTACAAGATAAGCTAATAATTAATCAGAAATGCACCTTACAGCAACATTAACAGATGGCCCATCAGTGGCTCTGATCTGAATCGCCACGTTAATCATTTCTGTTCCTTTGCTCGGTCCAGCTGGCTCAGCTGAAGATGAGCGCCGTGTTTCTCCTGCTCCTGGTGTCCGCTGCCAGCGCCAGCGCCGTGCTGGAGAAGGCCCTGCCGAGACGGGAACCGCGGCGCCTCTCGTGCGTGCGATGCTGCGGGCCTTCGGAGCAGCCCGTCTCCATCATCTCCTCGCGATATACAAGGATGAGCAGCGACCCTGCTTTTTCAGTACCCAAAGTCCAGCCCACCATAGATATCACCATCCTCAAAGGTGGGTAGAGGTGACTACTGCGATAGCATCCTTTCTTGATCTTGCACACCTTCATTTTGCAGGCTGTGCTCCTCCTGCCTACACCAAGAAACCACCCAATTTATTTCCCCAAGAGAAGGTGAAGGAGTGACATAGCACAGGCTGTAAGTGTGCACAAGTGAGAAGTGGCAAAATGGTCTAATCCGTCAGAAAACGGAATCAACAGAAGCTCAAGTTAGATCACACGAAAAAACAGATGCAAGTGTCATCACAAAATTACTAAACAGTAGAATAAGGAATAAAGAACTAGGAAAGATGCTCACCCACTTTTTCCATTTCACGTTTTGTCTTAGCAAGGTAAGCAAATAAAAATTAAGCATATAATACAGAAGACATGTCAGGGAGTCCTGTGAGCAGAGACATGCAGACCAGATATACCCAACAGCCTCTGCCAGGCCCAATTCAGGTTTCAGCCCAGTCTGTGGTTTTTCTCACCTTAACCTCTGCACAAAGGGGCTGTGCGTTTAACTGGGTTTGTGTAAATGGTCTCATCAGGTAATGGAGTTCCACTACTGGAATTATTTTGCGCATCAGCACCATGACCTCTGTGGGGCCAAGCTTTCACCTGACATTTTTTTCTTTCTGACAATAAGGAGGGTGCTGGTGTCTGACTTATGCTTCCAGATACTTGTGCTGTGAAAACAATGTTTTAGCAGGTGCTTTGGTGGCAGTCTCTAGCAGGAAGGCTGCAGCTTGGACTTCAATATGCTCGTGTTTGACAAGGTTTTCCTTTATGCTTACAGGTGAGAAGGGTGAAATGGGAGAAAAAGGGTACCCTGGAGCAGTTGGGAAGGAAGGAGAGAGGGGGCTACGTGGCTTTAATGGACGTAAGGGCCAGAAAGGCCAGCCTGGCCCACAAGGCCATTCCTGCAAGCAGCTCTATGCTGCTTTCTCAGTGGGTCGGAGAAAGCCCCTTCATAGCTCAGACTACTTCCAGCACGTCGTTTTTGACACTGAGTTTGTGAACCTCTACAAGCACTTCAACATGTTCTCAGGGAAGTTCTTCTGCTACGTGCCAGGAATCTACTACTTCAGCCTCAATGTCCACACCTGGAACTTCAAGGAGACCTACCTGCACTTGATGAAGAATGAGAAGGAGGTGGCCATCCTCTACGCCCAGCCCAGTGATCGGAGCATCATGCAGAGCCAGAGCCTGATGCTGGACCTGGAGGAAGGAGAAGAGGTCTGGGTGCGGATGTTCAAGAGGGAGCGAGAAAATGCCATCTATAGTGAGGAGTCTGATGTTTACATCATCTTCAATGGCCATTTAATCAAGCCAGCTGTAGAGTAGCTGTTCTTCAGCTTTAGGCTCAAAGCTTTGGCAGGGGTTTTTCAGATGCATTAGTGTCTTCCCTCTTAGAAATACATGCCTAGCTCCACTTGGAAGGACTACAGCTGGCAGCCTCCTGGCCTGCTGATGGGGTTGCCTGTCCACACCAAGGGCACCTGTGGGGATGGAGGTGATGGTGTTTATTTTAAATTGGATCTAATGGTCATCTTCAGATACCTGTTATCTGGGTGCTAGTTAAGGAATGTATCTACTCCTACAACAATGCTTAGACATCTTTGCAGTCTGCAGTATCGCTAACAAGAGCCCACACTCTGCCAGCACCTACCCCAGGTCTGCTCCATTCAGGTGAGCAAGAACACACCAGTGTTAAGAACAATATTTTGCACAGTACATTTACCCTAAATTACATTTTTTGTTCCATTTTATGTAATACTACATTCTGAGAGCATAATGCCAGAATTACATAAATAACAGCATATTCATCTGGCAAAACTTTCTCAGAGGCATAGTTTTAGGTACAGCTGCAGCCACATGCCGTAACTTTGCTAGACTGCTAGCAAAACTTTTTGCACAAGAACATCCAGCACAGGTGGGACTGTGTATTTCCATTTTTAAGGAAAACAGTGGGCTCTGCCTTAGGATCCAATTTGCAAGTGCTCATTGCCAAGCTGGAGTCCGAGGCAGTCCTTGTGTCTGGAAACTACTATCTTACAGCACCCTCATCTCTGGCAACTGGAGGAGGAAACTGGGAAGAAAAAAAGGGTGCTTTACTACCAGCACTGATATTTCAGGGGATTTGGTTTCTTTCTTTTTCCCAAAAATGTATTGGCATAACAGTTGAAAGGTGCGTGCAATAGCAAGAAGCCTCGTTTCCCTCAGTTCCTCCTTCCCCATTTCCTCAGTCTCCTGTTTGCACCCCAGGCCATTTGTATGAAGGATACATGAAAAGTTCTTGCTAGGCAAACTGCTTCACTGCTGTGCCTCACCTATCCACAGCTGTTCAGAAAAGTAGCTGAAATAAACACATTGCTCTGAGTACACTGGCTTTGCTTATCTTATTTCCATATGCTTTTCACAGTACAGGACTAAAAGCACTAGACTGAACACCCAGTCCCACATTATCAGCTCAGGTGGCAATTTTACTTTAACACCAAAGGACTACAGAAACTGAACTCCAGGCTGAAACCTTCAATTCCTCTCCTTTGCAGGTCAGTAAACAACCATTGTGGAGTATCAGGATGGTGAGGCAGAGAAGTTAATGACCCCTTGCTGTACAGTAAATACCAAATCTTCCCAAGGTCTCACAATCTTAGTGAAGATAGGAATTTTTAAGTAGCCTATCTACAAAGTAAATGCATGATGACAATGGGTCTATCAGCCCTGAAAGACCATGCCTGCGCCTGCTTTCATTACAGCCTGCTGCAACCCTCAAAAGGAGAAGTGGGAAAGTTGCACAGCTTTAAAATCACTCCCAAGGGCATTTTATGCAGATCCTCCACTGACCCGCAGTCAGATATCCCAGCTGCTTAGATCGGGCCACTGCACAGCATTTCCTTTTTTTTAATCCCTTCTAAAAAAGCTTCCTAATCAGCAGTTTCCATTAGGGTGATGGTAAAAGCCCTAATGGCTGCATTGCTTATTTGCAGCATGCCACTTAGTGCTGAGAGCCCTGACAGGGAGGTGCCAGCCCTGAGCAAACACACGCACCAGCAGAAGCCTTCCCGCTGCACCTCACTGCACCCACTGAAGGCATTTGCAGACTGGTTTTCCCCAGCCATTTACCACATTTCCCCCCGCGTTATCCCTACGTCTGAACCACTCCCCACCCAGACCCAGATTTTGCAGCTGCAGAAAGCCACGCAGCACGAGCTGTCTGTGGTGGAGCAGTGATTATTCGCCAGGGCTGCCTAACATTCCTCGCATATCGAGTGGCTCCACACAGCTTCGGCTCACTCCATCCATAGTTTGCTTCACTGACTATAATTAAAACGAAAAAAAAAAATCCAGCCCTCTTAAAATGTCATGCCCAGCTGGAGTTATTGACAGTGCCTAATCCAGCTCTGGAAAAAAAACACACCCAGAGCATGTTTATGTTCAATCCACACTGATTTTGGAAAAGTTACTTTCTACCAGGAAGCAAGCAAAAATCAATATTTCTATATCTCTGTACATGTGCTTCTCCATAACATCTAGAGACACAGAGAGACTCTGATAGCACACATTCAAAATGCTCTTGACTGATATGCCAGTGTTACAAGCAGGTAAATCATTAAAGCCACATTGGTTTCTGGTGCAGAATAACCTTTCAAATAATAAAAAAGGTTATTGGTTTGCTCACATTATTCAAATCAGTCATTTTTAGTATCAAAGAACTAGAAGTCTCAGCCTGCTGAGTTTTTTGGAGAAAAAAATTGCAATATCTAACAAAGCATCATGTACAAAAACATCCCTACTGCCACTTTTTGAATACATCCATCAGCTTTTTTTCAACTTCAAGTGCTGGGACAAGCATCCCTATTTAGAGAAGTTTAATGAGCCAAATCCAAAGCACAAATATTTGAGAACCGCTCATCAACATACAGGCAGCTTGCCAGAGCCTCTTTTGTAGTTTTATAGGAACAGAATTTAAATCCTTTTTTTCCAGCAACTTGTGACATGGAGCACCAAACTTTGAAAAAAGGCTTTTCAAGTTCTCTTTTGAAGAGGAAAAAAATGGGGGAGTTAAGTGCTTAAATTTAAATGAAAAGGAAATAAAACACTTAATTTGTATTTATTTTTCTAATTATTTTCTATTTATTAAATTGGTACTTTTCATTTCACACTTTGAAATAAACAGAGACCTGTCAGATTTTTTTTTTTTTTGCAAATCCTTCTATGAACAGTAATACAGAGAAATGAAAAAATTGCCTCAGCCACCATAAATCCCAGGTGCATTTTACTAACAAGCACACTTTCTTATATAGGTGTCTTTCACCTCAGAATCCTTGTGGAAAATGAAGTTCCCGTTGTACAAGGCACCAGTAAATCAAGTTGCCAAAATAACCTTCCCTGCCCCTAGGACAGGACCAGAAATCAAGGAACCAGAGGGACCTATTGAGAGCCTGGACTAGGAGCTGCAAAGGCAGAACCAGAGCCTTCTGTAACAGCAGAAATAACAGATTATGGAAAACATCAGGTGAGAAGCAGCTACTCCCAGCTATCTCATCTTCTCAGCATAGGAAGATTAAAACAGTTTAAGACAACATACCTTTTGTTTTCTGACCTCAAATCTGTCCTATATTTGCACTTACTAGCCCAAACCTTGGCAATAGGGAGGAGACAAACTCATCTAGCATCCTCTCCCTCACTTCTTTGGCATCAGAGCCCCAGAGCAGCACCTCACATGGAAGAGCACGCTGGGTCAGCATCTGTCCTTGTACTGAAAAGGTGATGAATGGAGGGAGCAAGCAAATGACCTGCCCACATCCTCTAGGGACAGAGCAAGATTTATGTTCAGCATTAGGAAAAAACACTTCAGGTAGAAGGAGAAGCAGACTGCAGGCAGCTACAGCAGGAAAGACTAGCACTCCATCCCAGGAAGCCTTCAAAGGCATCCTAGAATCTGCCAGGAACAATACAGGCAGCTCTGGTTTTAGGCAGAGGAATGAACTGAGAGCTGCACAGTGTCCCCGTAACCTTCTTTCCCTGTAGATTTAAGTTTCAGCATTTTATCCTGATGAAACTCCAAAAAGCCACAAGAAATAATTCTTACTAAAAATCTCCATATGAAGATCTAGCTGCAATTTCCAGTATCATGAACCCACATGTAAGAAATCCTGCAGCACAGCTCAGTATTACTGGGGATCTATCTGCCTTATTGACTCCCATGCTTAAGTTTATCTTACGACTTCCAAATGTCCTCATTCATTATCCTTCCTTACATGATTGCACCAAGTGAAGCTTCACTTTACAACTTGTAGCACTTCTGCAGAGCCCCTGCTTAGCTATACAATTGCTCTGTAGCTTGCTTTTGCTCTTTTTCTCAGTAGTTACCTCTGCAGGTGTAAGACAAGAAAAAGTCCTCACACTTGCAGACTTGACAAAAAAAAAAAAAAGTTTTTTTTTTAGCTTGAGCACAGAAGCATATGAGTTCTAGCACAGCCTGACCCTCTTTTCCCTCTGAACTGAAAATAGCATGGACTTTCCTTAAAGCTTTCTTCCTCTCCATACTTTTTTTTTTTCTCCTCCCAGAAGCAGCATTAGGGTGTGGTGCTTGAGCTCCCCTTTATATAGAGACACAGCAAATTACCCAGAGCACTCCTGAATCTGCTGTAGCTAGCTGAGGGACTACATAAGGCTGGGGGGAGAGGGTTGTTTGGTTTTGCTGGGAGAGGTGAGTTCTGTGTGGGTTAAATGAGTAAGGTGCTAGGAAGAAGCTACAGATGAGAGCCTTTCTTGAGTTTTTAGCAGATGTTTAGGTGTGACACTACTTTATTTCATAGCTTGTTGCACTGAGCTCTGAGTGCACTTCTGTCTCCTCTGTCCCCAGTGCCTGTGATGAGCTGCAGCAGTACTGAGCACGAGGGTGTTACAAGGACCCTTCTTGGGTCCTACAGCTGCTCCTGCAGCTTTTCTGCTGACCCTACAGGAACCCTTGCTCTTTAAGGAATTTAGTGCCTTCTTGTGCAGTCTGTAAATAATGCTGTAGCTACTCAGAAATACTCTCTGGAAAGAGTTGTTAAAGGGTTTATAGTCCTGGCTGTGACAAACAACTGGTGTCCGGGTTAATAGCTCTTACAGTGCTATTAGAGCTCATTATACCTGGCAGAGCTGGTGACTGGGCTGATGCTTAGTGCCTTCAATGCCAAATGGCAGCAAGGAAACCAAAACCTCTGTGTGCTCCCTGCTTTCTCTCCTAATTATTCCTTTTCTGCATGCTTGCTTCTGGTTAGATGCTGCTGCTCTGTACCATGAGGCTCATCTAAGTTGATTAAAGTTCTAGACCAGTTCATTGACTCTCTGAGACTATTTTAGTGAGTTGCAAAGCAAAAATCATCTCCTTTAAGATACCACTTCTTACAGCACTTTCTAATTGTCAACAAATAGAGCAGCAAGTGAAGAGGTCTTCACTCTTGCTGTAGGTTTGGCAGTGGGTCTGAAGCACAGATAATTGCCTTGCTTTCACCCGTGTGATGGCAAGGAGTAGTCAAAGCCAGATGAGAAGAGGGCCTGGGAGGACTGACTCAGTGCCCTGAGCTCACCACTGAAGCAGTTTAGTTCCTGCCAACCCCTCACATGGGCCAGGCTTATTTCTGGTGCTCTCGCTGTGAGCTTGTGCTGTCCTGCAGAGAGCGTGCGCTGGTCCTGCTGTTGCTCCCTGCTTTAGAGCAATTGTCTAAGCCGGAGCTGGAGTCACAGTGCCTGAAACCTTGCTCTGTGCTGAAGCCTTTCAACTGTGCTCTTCAAAGGTAACCCAGTAAGTTGACTTGATTTCAACCCGCAGCAATAAGCTACCCCCTAGTAACTGCTGCAGTCGCAGTTCTCTGGCTGATCATAAGCGTAGTGAAGGCTGCAAGCTGGTGTGAATCAAGCTTTTTTTCCAGCCAAATGAGACTGATAAAATCCCTTTTCTGCCAGCTTTCACCTAATGCTAAGTTCCTTTGAACTCCAGCTCTCTGCGTGTTGTTTTCTGCCTGTAAGTATTCAGGATGGGACCTGACAGTAAGTGTGCTTTTCCCTGGCAGCAGCTGAGTGTTGCACCTCTGTGCTGCGTTCGGCCCGACCGTGTTACGAGCCTGCCTAGGCACTGAGCGGTTTGCTCTGAGGGTGTGCTGCATGCTTTCAGAGGTCTGATCGCCTTCTTTGTCCCTTGTGCCACCTCCCTTCAGGTAACAATCTTAAAACCAGCGATCACATGAAAACTAAAACCTGAACAATTCTTATTGAGCATGTATGGGGGCATGTGAGAACATCTGTGGAGCAGGTGTGAGCTCCGGCACCCGGGGCTTAAATATCAGTGGGTCAGCTAATATTGCGGACACATCACCGGGCAGTGCCTTGCTGCACCCTGCCTGCTGTGCTCGCGGCTGCTCGCCTCGCTCTGTCACGGCAATGCTGCCGGCTGTTGCAGCGCGGGGTTCCCAGCGATCCTGCCTTTGTAGCTCTTCTCGGTTTTGGGTGAGGAGACTGCTTCTGGTGAGTTTACATCCCTCTCTTCTTTCTGGAAGAATCCTTCCCTGTCTGTCAGGGTAAGAAAAGGAAGCTCTGCCTTCGGCAAACCGGTTTCTTCCTCTCCATAACTTTTGTTTTACAACAGGAACAGCCAGATAACATCAATGCAGATAAGGCAGCCAGGCAACAAATAAAGCTAATGGGTTGTGTTTAGATGAGTTGAATGGAACTTAATGATTCTACTAAGAACGTATTCACTTACAAAGATTTAAAGTAGTAGATAAAATGCAGCAGGTAAAAGATGAAAGTGTTAAAACAAATAGAAAGCACTTACAAGCCGGGGAGCAATAGGCAGCGAAAAGGCTGCGCCCTGGGCTTGCCCGTGCCCCGCAGCCGTCGGCCGCTTCCCCCCGTTGCCCTTCAGTGTGGTCGGGCGGGAGGCTCGGCGAGGCGCTTCCCAAGCCCCTGGGCTGCACCTGCAGAGAGCAGCAAGGGGTGCCCCAGGATGGGCCGGGGCCCCCATCCTCCCCCCATGGGGTGCTCAGGGAGGGGGGACACGGCGGGGCGGATTCCTCCGTGCTGTGCACCGCGGCTGCCCCTGCCAAAGCCAGGTGATGCCTCTTCCCCTCCTGCACGCTCGCTTTGCACTGTGGTTTTCGCTTTCAGTGGCGAAGCTCTAAGCAGCAGCACCTGGAAGACGCAAACCTGTGCGCTTTCTGTAGTGGTTTGCGCTACCCGGCTTCTCGGGGCATCTTTGCTTATTTTTGTGAAACTGTATATGCTTCCTGCACACCTTCAATTCTTCCTGCAGGTCTTCAGTTAGAAGCTCCCTGGTAAAAGAGTTCCACACTCTGTGGCTGTTACGGGGCAGGGGCCATCCTTTTGTGGAGAGGGCTTGAAGGCAGTTGTTTGCGTCCTTGTAGAGCTACATCTGGCCACAGCATAAGCATGGGCAGAGCCTGCCCATGGCAGGGCTTCGCCTCGTCCTGGGCAGCCGGTGCTGCCGGGGTTCTGCATCCCCTCCCCATAGTCAGAGGAAGTCTTCTCACCAGCAGCTACGCTTCACGCGCCAGCCAAAAGCTGCTGCAGACGATCTGGGCACCCCGATGATTGCTGCCGTACGTCGGGCCTGGCAACCTAATGCTATTTGCAACTCCTTTCTTCCAGGGAAAATCACATTAAAGCCAACTCGCACAAATTGCTTCCTCCCTCAGTCGTGGGGGGAGCAGGCACCTTTGTTCCAGCTTGGGGTCCCGAATGCCACGGTGTGACCCAGTGGCAGATCTCCTCCTGCCTTTGGCACTGAAAGGCCATTTAAGGAGCAAAACTTCTGTTGCAGGAAACAGAGGGATTGCCACAGTTTTGTCTTTTTGTTTTTGTCTTTATTTTTTTGCTAATGCAAAATGCCAGCACTGTACAGCAGCCGAGTGGCTGCTGTGGGTGTCCTGGGGATTACACAGCCCTATTTCCAAGCAGGGAAGCATGCAAATCAATTACCCGACAAAGTCATTCTCCTCTGTTTTTCTGTCTATGCTTTTCGTCCCTTTTCAAGGCAGAATTCTGACTCTCCTGTTGATTGAAAAGACAGCTGTACAGTGAAGAGTAAATCACACCTCACAGTGTAAATCTTGGACGGCAGGTCCAGGCAAGCACTAACACCCAGGGGAGTGAGTGGTGTCTGCCTGGTTTTTGGGGGGCTGCCACTCTTATTTGCAGTCTCTGGGTCCTGCTGATGAGAATTTCTGTGATAAGGCTGAAGTGGCCTGGCCAGGAGTCCCCATTGCTTTTGCTTTCAGCCCTGGCTACAAGCAGAGAAGGAAGAGCTTGGAGAATGCTCCTGGGGGAAGGAAAATGTCAAGACTTTCAAACCCCAGTAAAAAGCTTTGAAAACTCAGAACAGTGAACAGGATCTGGTCCTGAAACCTGCTCCTCCCTGTTGGAAATGCTCCCTCAGACTAGTGTCAGCCATTCACTAGGGTGGAGAAATGAGCTGACAGCAGCGTAACACCGCTGCAGTGATGCCCACTGCATGCAAGGCTTGCTGTCTGCTATTTTTAAGATCCAAGAAAATACAAAAGGAACTGCTGGGGTAGGTGATGTGGATGCCAGCTCTTCCTTGCTTTCTCCTGCCATGCAGATGTCCGCAGCTTTCCGTGCCCATTTGGCAATGGTGCTGCATGCCTTGGCTTTATTATATGTTGCAGAGAGCCTTACTGCTCTCCTGGGAATGGGAAATACATGGCTGGGAGGAGTATGTAATGCAGGAAACATGGAAAAAAAAACCTGCCAGGCACACTTACTTTGGGATGCTAAAATAATCATGTTGAGTCATAGAGGTTCCTCACACAATCTTAGCTGTAACAGCGGATGTTGCTCTCTACCGTGCTAAAGCAGGGACACTTAAAACGGTACTGAGCAGCTAATGCGTTAAGTTACCTCATTAAGAAATGGCAGACTGTAGTGCTCTCAAGATCCAAAGCGACAGTGGATTGGAGCTAAGAAAGGGCGTTTGTGCACCCAGGATTTTGGCAATAACTCCCGGCCAGCCCTGCTCCCACTTTTGTGAAGGTTGAAGGAATGGCTCATGCTGGGTATACAGCTGAAATATTTGGAGATGTTGTGACTCCATCTAATATAATCCCCAGTCGTTTCCCTAGCTACAGCCCTGGACCAGAATGAAGTAAAATCGAGCAGGCAGTGTGAACCTGGGCTGAATTTAGCAACTTCATGGGTATAGAGCCAGTGCTGCCTGTACTGAGTCAGACCTGGACTGTTATTGGAGGTGAGTCAAGTTCTTGTGTCCTGGGGATTTCAGGCATTTAGTGACAGGTCTCCTAATGGTTTGCACATTCACACATGTTTGGTCATCAGAGTCTCTGGTGTGGCTGTATTTTGCTTGCTGTGCTCCGCATCTCCCATTGCTGGGGTGTTTCACTTTGGATGATTCTGAAGTGGAGCAAATAGCATTTATTTGGTATATTAACCTCATCTAATTGAGTCTCTCTGCTCATTAAGAATAGCAGTTATAATTTATCAGCCATAAAACTGCTAACCACATTTGCTTAATTACTGGCAATGTCATTTGTTAGGGGCTTTGGGGAAGAAAGTACTGGATGTTCGGAGCTGGCAGACATCATGTGCTCTGTAAAGCCAAAAAGCTCCTTCCTGACCGAGGCTCTGGGCAGAGCACTTCACCAGCATCACACAGCCTGCAATGCTCTTCTGCCCATGTAAAGAGCTTCAGGATCTCAGCACCCACTGGTTTCATTGAGCATTGAATGGCTGAAAGTCAGTCTGGAGCATCTCAGGACAGTGGGCTGGATAAATAATAACTAGGTGGCCTGTCCCCAAAATCTGCAGAGGCCAAGGCATCCCTCCTGTTTGCTGAGGCCTGTTCACCTGCAGCAGGAGCATTGGGTTGTTCCTTTCATGTGCAGCTAAAAAAGCAGCGATGGTGCCACAGGCTGAACCAGCAGTGGTGAAACTCTCTGGATTATTGCACTGACTCATGGTCTTTCTCTCTGCTAAACCAGCATAAAGGAAGATACCGGAAACTTTTATTATTAGGTGACGCTTGTCAGAAGGCAGAATGGCCTGTGAGCCAAGTATTAAGTCTTTAAAATGCAAAAAGAGCCATGGCACTCAATAGAAAATTCCCCAAATGCTTTTAGTTTCATACTGAACAATGCTCCCTGGCACTAGATAAAATATTGCTCCTCAGTGATTTGTGAGTTGAATATGATCCTGCTATTATTGAAGTTAATTACATAATTTCTCTCTCTATGCCTGGGATGTATTTTGGGTCCTGGGGAAGTGTCTGCAATATCTTATCCCCAGCTCCTGGGCTGCAGCCTCAGCCAGTGGCTGAGTAAAGTGAGTTTGCTTGTGTGCTGGCATTTGAAACCAAATTAAATACAATGCCACTTTCCTTGCAAAGTGGCTTGTGCACAGTAAGTCCTGATGCAAGGAACTACTTGTAACAGGCACTTGGAGAATTGCAGGTGTGATTGCACGTCACAAGCTGCAGAGCAAAGCAGTGCTTTCCGAGCCTCGTGTGCTGGTAAGAGTTCCTTTCAGGCTTCTTGAACTTGCTGTGATCATTACTCACTGCAAATGACACTTGCCAAGTTATCAAGTGCCACAAATCTGTGTTTTCATTTCCCTGTGAAATTCAGTTTGACTGGAAAAGTATCAGTGGAAGCCTGCGTATGCAGCCTGCTGTTGTACTCCTCACCGTAATGCCTACACTCACAAGAACTTAGCAATAACAGAGTTTAGACTTTATCAGTATTGAAAGACTCAGATCTGTGGTGCAGCCAAACTGGATAAATTATCCCAGCTGAATGATGACTTTGACTCAAAAGAGGCTACCAGTGAATATACCAAAAATAATGCCCAAAGCCGAACATCCACAGTGCAATCTATGCCCCCTCTCCCATTCAGCTAAGCCCAGGTGAGCAGGAGCTCCATGAGCCCATGGAGCATTTTTTTTTTTCCCCTGATCTGAGCCCAGGTGAGAAGTGCAGCTCCATGCTGAGCTGCCCTGAGTCTGGTTAACCAGTGCAGCATCAAGTTCAGAGGAATTCTTAACTAAATTTTGCAGAACCTGCATCTTTCCTTTCTGTTTTTGTCACTTTAAAAAATAATGTAGCTGAGACGTGTCCTGTGAAATGCAGGCATTCTGCTCTCCTGCCATGCTCTGGGAGCTCTTGGTTTTTCTAGTCACCCTCAGCAGCTTTACAAACCCACCTGCATCACACACCTCTGTCCATGACACACACTTTGTTCAGTGCTTCTCTGCTCCATCCGTATCATGCACCTACAGAAACACCTGCTCTGCCCCATGTGGGCCAGTGTCACCACATCCCTTCCCGGGCTGTGGTGCTGAGCTGCAGGGCAAGCTGACTGCCCTGGTGCCCAGCATGGCCTGGGTGACACATACACACCCCAAGCCACCAGCCAGGGTCAATGCGTGCTCTGTTCTGTCTCAGCCAGACTGAATTTAAATATCTCAGCTATGCATCATACGCACCTTGGTTTCTTTTTATGACTTTTCATGATTTTTGCAGTCCTAGAATGCTAGGAATGCGTGGGCAAAAATCTTGAGAATATTGTGGGTTTTTTTTTTTTTTCCCCCATATTGACGTGCAGAATGCACTGTGCTTTGAAGTTTTTCAGCATTTTAATTAGATGATTAGGATCAGTCTCAGCTTTTAGGTTGCTGCTGTTAAGGGTTGGGGGGAGGGTTGGTTGGAAAGGGGGAAGAAAGGAAGAGAAACAACTTGGTATATGGGCTTTTCATACAATTCCATTTTCCACACTCTCTTTCTGTGCTCTCTGGAAATTGCAAATGCTCTTTGCTAAGTGCATCTCTGACAATGCTGTCTCCTGCTCACTGAACAATATGGAGGTGTTTTAATATCCTATTGGAAAATTTCTCGAGGGATTCACAAAGGATGAAATCCACCCCCGTGTAGCCAGCCAGCACCAGGTCCCTCACTGTGAGACTTAAGTGGTTCATAGACTTCACTCTAGCCTTTTGCACAGCAGTGAATTTCACCTAAATGAACTGCCTGAGATGATTTGAGACTAAATTCATGCTGGTTTTAGCTGGTATCTGTCATGCTGGCTACTGGCTTTGCAGAACCTGGCTGAGGATCCCAGACAGGAGAAGCTGGGGAAGGGCAAGGCTGGTGCTACCCTGCCGGTAAATGTGTTCATTGCAGGGGTACAGAACCCCACTTTGCATTGCTTGGCCTGGCCTGTATGGTTCAGCTCAGCTCCACACAGCTATCACGGCTACCTCAGGTCAGAAATGCAATGCAATTGCAAACTCCCTGACATAAGATTTTACGGGTGTTGGAGAAATCCAAACACAATTTGGTGACATGAATTTATTCTATGTAAATGACGCTGATTCCTGTCTGGAGCAGCCAGGCACATGCATGCCAGACAATATTTGCAAGGCTGAGATGTGAGGCCCATCAGACCTCTGTCTGTCACCTGGCATATGGGACTGGATTCACACATGTGGCTGCAGAAAGCGAACACAGCCTGTGGTGTGAGGCTTCATAGTGGTGCAAACAGCAAAGCAGAATGATCACATTAATTCTGGAAGCTGCACAATTAATTCCCCCTGCCCATGGGAGCGACTGTCATCACGTCTCTTCAGAGGCGGCATTTCTCCTCGTGACATGACACCGCTCTGGCGTGCGTGCTGCCTGTCTTTGTTCTGTTTGCTCGAAGCAGCAGTTTTGCAGAGAAGCAGTCAGTGTGTGACACGCAAAACCTCTCCTGTTGTGCCGAGCTGCTGCAGCCCCAAAGTGTTAGCGATGGCGATGACTCAGACGCGTCAATCTGAGACCGGCAGGAAGAGCCCGCGCAATGCGTCATGTTATTAATTTGAGTAAATCTGTTTCCGTTGATCCCACTTATTATTCTGCGGTGGCAATAGGTTCAAGGGCTAGAGAGCAAGGCCAAGCACAGACAGAAAGGTGAGAGAGGTGGTAAACTCCGATGACGGTCCTGGACTCCTAAAGCCTTGGACCTTCTACGTGGGGTTGCTAAGAGCCCTTCATCTCCAGCCCGGTTTTGTTTGTGTGCTCTGGGTGTGCTGTCAGCCCCAGCACAGAGAGGCAACACGCGACTATACTTCAGATTTCAAGAAGCAAGAGGATGTTATTCTGGGAAAAGTCAGGTGGGGCATGAGTTAGTTGAGACCTTGGGAGGGAAAAGAGATACTTAGCTCCAGATTCTCCACATGGAGACTGGGCAGGACTTGTCCCTGGAGCGCTGTGGGGGAAGCCCAGGATCTCTCACTGCAGTTTCAAGATGGGGAAGCCAAACTCAGGCGCTCTGGACCAGCGATGGTTGCACACCCAGACCTCCCATCCAAACACTCTTCTCTTGCACAAGGAGTATAAAACCCAGACCTACACTTTGCACCTGAGGCTGCCTGGCAGAGGGACAGCCTATCTAAAGGAAAAGTGAAGTGCTTGTCCCTGGTGGTAATTCCCAGACCACGGCTGTGCTGCAGGTCCGGGGCTGTGCTGTTGTACAGCTGCAGCACTGGGGCTGTGGAGGCAAATTCAGATGCAAACTTACCTGTTGGCCTCACATCACCAAAGGACAGGACAGTACGTCCCCTGTGGCACCCACTTATTTTAAGGGCTATCACTTTTCCATTACACATGTTGGAAAAAAGCAAAGCACTACAGCAACTTTGAAGGTTCACTCTAGCAAATGGAGAGTAGGCTAAGGGAACAGGACACGTCTGATGTTTGGGATGCCTAATTGCTCGAGGTCAGAAACCTGGACAGAGGGCTTAAAGGCTCAAGATATAGATGGTAAGAGAGCAAGTAGAGAAAGGTTTCACCTTTAGTGACTTTTCAGGGAAAGATGAAGAGATACAGAGGATTAAGTGTTACGAGGTTACAGCAGGAAAGGGAGAGAGAACACAGAAACCCCCGAGCATCATCCATCTCATAGCAACAAGGCTGGATTTAGATGGAGTTATTCAAAAACTACAAAAAAAAAAAAAAAAAAANGTAAATGTAACGTGAAAACAAAGTGCAGGCTGAGGTGACCAGCTGAGACATTTCAGGTAACTGAGCTGGTGGAACCAGATAAGCTGTTCTGGGAGCAAGCCACGGCTGTCTAAAACGAGTAGCTTTTGCCTTCCTTCTTGTTGTGGAAGGGAATGGGCACTTGGGAGGACCAGGGAGAAGCGTGGTTTGCACATGCTAGAAACAACCTCCCAGTTTTTAAGAATGGTGCTGCGTGTGTCGAGGCTGTGCCAGGACCGTGCACCACAGGAAGCACCGAGCCAACGCAGAGACCAGCTGCAGCTCATCAGTTGTTGGCCAGCCCCACGCTGGCCCATAAAACAGCAAAAGCCTCAGTTATGTACTTGCTCCCTCGAGCACCCGACTTTTGGCAGTTTTCTTACACCAGGCTGTTCATCCAGAGGGGGCCAAATTTGGACCCCAGCGATAACCCAGTCCTGGGGCTGGCAGCGTGCGAAGCCTCAGGGAATGGAGATCTGGTTTTAACAGATGGTCTCAGGCTTGTGGCAGTCCCAGCAAGGTTTGCCTTAAGGCACTTGTAAGCAATATTGATCTTGGAAATTAGACCACTTTTAGCTGCAGTTCAGAGAGGGAAGGAGTGAAAAATATCGTCCTTGGCTCCGCCCTTACTCCATGGAAATCCATCAGTCTCTGGATATACTCCTGCCTGAGGCCCCGGTTCAGACACGTGCCTGGGTATTGCCTCCCTTAGAGAGCAACCAGAGAGAGGTCCTGATGCCAGGGGAGTTAAAGGTGGCCCCACCGAAATCCAGGAGACCTGAAGTCACCCGTGAAGCACGTTAATCCCCAGGTCACTCCTGACCCCTCTGAGATATCCACCTTTTGGAGTTGCTGCGTACTGCAGATACCACTTGTACATACTGAGTATGTGACTTTTTCCCCTCACACCCATTTTATTGGAAGAAGAAGTGTTATGTTTAAGAAAGATGCTCCTTTACCCTAGCTATTGCATGTTTTCCTTTTGCACACATACTCCAGCAAAAGTCTTTGGTACCCAGCAGTTGAAAATCTGTTCATTGAGTGGTCTGCATGACTGCCAATGAATATTCATAACTGGGGTCTTCAACAGAGACGGCAACAAGCAAATATGTTTTGCTATGTTAGGAAGGTCAGATGGGCACAGGGCAAGGTTTCCTTGACCTTCACGTGCACGTGCGTGTTTGTTTTAAGCAGTGCAGCAGGAGAGCTAACATTTGTTATACTCTATTGGATCAAAGGGTTCTCCAAGAAAGCAGTATTTAAAGCTGAACAGGCAGTTTTAATTTGAAGAATTGTCTGTCGAGGTATTAAAAATGTCTATCAGTCCCTAAGGCTTAGTGACTGGATTTGTAGTGTGTAAAAAAAAAACAAAAACCAACCAAACAAAAAAAAACCCAACAACAACAACAAGAAACAACTGCATTTGGAAGCATCACTTCTGATCACTTCTGTCTCTTGCTTTCTGGGAATGGTTGGCTGGGAGAACAGATTTTCATCTGAATTTGTCAGTCCTTGTCAAAGAATGACATGTTTTGATGAAATGTGTTCAGAGATGCTCTCAGCTTGCCTGGTTCCTCAGAAATCCACCACCAAGCTGCTGGGGAAGCCCACATCTCCCCAAGAGCAGTACAGAGACAGGACTTGGAGAAAGAGCGAGAGGACCTTTTGAAAATATAGCTCAAGTGTGAGAAAGGTCTTCATGATGAGGAGAGGATCCCTGGGGCAACGGCTGCACAGCACTGGGGGAGATGGTCTGCAAGAGCTGTGGAGGAGACCTGTGAGGAGCTGAGCAGCTCCTGGAAAGCAAGCCCTGGGCCAGGGAGAGAGCTGCCAAATTTACACTGAGCTGCTTTATCTGGGCCACGCTGAGGAGGCGATGCCTTAGAGATCAACAGGGCTGAATCAGGGCTGGATTCTCCCTGGGCTGGGAAGCAGACCCTACAAGTGCTTTCGGCTGCAGCTGCATATCGTGTTTCCTCCTCAAACCCCAGCTGGAGATAGGCGTTTGTTACGAAACCAAATTCCCCAGACAGTTGTTTGTTGGAAAGGTCATTTAGCTGTCTTATCTGAAAATTGATGCACTGAAAGCTTTCCTAAATTTGCTCATTAAATATGATGCATTGCCACATTATCAACGAAAATGTTGGCAGGAAGGCTTCGCACTGGAACATCTATTTTCCAGCAATTGTGGCCCCAGTCCTGTCCCAGAAGTAGCAGGAGCAGAGGAGGGGTAGGTCTGGCCCCCGTTCAAAACTAGGACTCAGACCGATGCCTTTTCAGACCAATCTTCTTTGCAAATTCTTGTAGCACATGATGTGACCCTGTGACTGCAGTTGGTGCTGTGACAATGCTCCCTGCGTGGCTGGGGTCAGGTCCACAGATCCCTCCAAGCGAAGGACAGACACAGCAGCAATAAGCTGGGGTGAGACAGATCCGAGGATGAGAAGAACAAAAGCCCTGGCAAAGCTCCTGCCCGCAGTGGTGACAGCAGCCAGGGCCAGGAGACCCCAGCCTGCAGACCACAGCAGGGACATGAAGAGCCCTCCAACCGAAGCATGGTGCCTGGTAGTCTTGCCTTTCCTTTTTAGAGACATTTAGCGGCCACATGAGGCTGTGTATGTCCATCAGGCTGTTCCACGACAGGCGTTTTAGATACCACCGTCCTCCCAAGAGGACTGTTGTGTCTCAGGCAGACTTCCCAGCTCTCCCTGTCAGCTCCCCGCCACGATGTGGCAGCGGCCGACGAGCCGAACGCCAGCGCTGCCTTCAGTGCCCCCGTCCCTCTCCCTTCTGCCAGCCTCGTAGCAATTTGTCAAGCAGCGTGAGAGTCAGAAGCAGCGCTGAAATGCTTTGCACTGAGATTTTCAATTAGGGAACACAAAAGCCTGTTTAATAAACTCTTAGATGCTTGTTAGCTGAGACATAATTAAGATTAATGTTGACTTGGGACCAGAGGAAACAGGGCTGAAAGTGAATCAAAGGCAGGCAGACAGTTTCCAGCATTAGGATAATGCAAGAACAAGTTTTCTCCCTGCAATAATCGGGTGGTATCAGGTGCAGTACTGACCTGGGGAACACCGTGCCAGAGAAAATCGTGCTTATGACTTCCCATTCTGGGAGAAAGCATTAAGAGGGGCAATAAGCGATTTTTTTCCTCTTGTTCCCCAGGAAGTGCTTACAGCCCTTGTACAGGCAGGTGAGAGAGGGGCTGTTTTCACAGCAGCTTTGCACACTCCAAGCTCAGGCAGTAGCAGCTTTGGAATAAAACTCGACACTGGGTTGGCAGCGAGCCGGCTGTTTGGCCGATTGATTTCTGATTCTTCCCCATGTCTGTGGTTGCCCGTAGGAGGGATGGCAAAATTAGGAACCCCTGCCCACAAGCACAGCTGCTGCCAGTTTTGCTGGGGAGTTCTCAGCCCTGGCTAAGGCAGCAGCTTGGCGGGAATACAGCCCCACATGTGGGTCAGACAGACCGAGCCTGCATCCGTGCACATGCAAGGGCACAGGGCAGCCACGACTTCTGCACTCCCTGCTCTGCCATCAGTTCTATCAGCCTGTTCTTTCAGGTGTCTCTCAATTCCTTTCTGATAAAACTTTTCTTGGCTAATTCCAAGTATGATCAGATTCTACAGAGGAAAGAGAGACAGAATCTTTGCTCTCCTAATGTGATGTCAGGTTTTAATTCTTTCCCATACGTCTTCATTTATTAAAGTCCCCTTCTCTTCCGAGGCAGAAGATGTTCCTGGCTGAATTCATAAATCAAGCTAGGATAAATAAAATCCACAAGCAGTTACATGCTGGTGCCAGAGAAACAGCTCCATCGCTGCCCTGAGCTGTGTGTCCAGGCATCATCTGGTCAGCATTTACACATTTACAAACAGTTGTTTCTTCGGTTTTCTTCGGTTTAATGTTCTATCATGTTGCCCTTCCCCAGAAGAGGATACAAGGAATCCTTAGCAGAGGCCTTCAATTTTTCTGAAGGGTGAATTTCTACATTTAGTCTTTGCCAAAGTTAAAGAGAAGAGGAAACGCTTCACTGCCACTGTGTGTTGGCTTTAGCTGCCTGCTGGGACTCAGTTGCCCAAATCAAGAGTTTGGAGCTTTTCTAGATGTCCTTATGCCTGCGGCTGCAGCCCAGCTCTGTGCAGCCCAGGTGACTCCCATGGATGCTGAGCTGTCTGCGGCTTCACTGCTGGATGAGTAACCAAAAACCATCCCAAACCCAGGGGTTTGCAAATTCAGCTTGCACTTGCAAGCATCTAGAACTACCCAGCACTGCCTTCATCAGCCAAGCACTCACTATGGCAGCCCCAGCATGGAACGATTGCCTTCTCTGCCCTTGATCTGGTGCCTAGATGCTGCAAATACCCTGTGCTGGCAGAAATCGGAGAAAAACATCAGAGAAAACAGGCCGCTGGGGGATGCCTGGGTGAGAGCAGTGCAGATGAGGTGTAGGATAGCGCAGCTGTGGGCCAGGTGAGTGCAGCTACAGCAACTGGGAAAAAAATGAGCAGGGGCACCTACTCTCCCTACAGAGCGGCAAAACCTGGGATCACAAGGGGGAGAGGGAGAATTTAGGGCCAAGGTGCAGGGAAGCACTGCGAGGGGAGTGGATGGAGAAAGGCGGGCATGCACCAAGGGTGGAGTAAGGGGGACACCTCCCAGAATGACAGCTGATTTGCACCCCATGAGTCAGATCCTGAAATCTGCAAACATTCTGATGAGGAGGTGGGAACTGTTAAAAGGTTGGCTCCCACTCCACCGCCCCAATTCTCCCAAATCTCTATGGAAAATAGTCCCCTCGCTGTTGTGTTGTGACGCAGAGGGCTTCGGTAATTTTTGTTTTGTTATATAGAAGCTCAAGACATGTCTCGTCATAAACTATGCACATACTGAATGAGCTGATGGAAGGCTGCTGATCTTAATCACAAGCTGAGCGGAGACAGAGAAAGAAATAGATGAAAACCTGAAACGCGTACAAGCTGCAGGAGTCCTCAGAACTGCCTGTCTCTCTGCCTTCCCCCATCCCTCAGCCAGTTCTCTCTTATTTACATCTTCTTCAGGTAAAGGCTAAACGCTTTTTCACATTTGCCAAGTGCACAAGCACACCAGCACCACTGCTGCTTAGGGGACCCACTCTGTGCAACTCCTACCATGAAGGAGCACTGCTCTGGGTGCATAGGCACTACAGCAATAAGCATACTCATTAACAGCTGGCTTTTCACATCAGTGAAAATTTAATAGTTACACCAGTATGGACCAGAAATGTAGAATTGCTGTCATGGGCCAGCTAAGCTGGATTTACATGGCTGGACTTGTATGACAGCAAACTGAGGCTTTAGACATGGCGGTACAATGATGCCAGACCAGTTTGCAGCTCGGTCTTTTCCCATTACACCTCCTTCTGCATGCTATTGTGTTGCTTCTGTGACCTGATGTCTAAGGGGATGGCCCCATCTGTATTTACCCTACCTGTTCTGGGTGGGTTTGGCACCCATGTTAGTGCCAGACCATCCCTGTCACAAAACCAAAAAGCTTTGCTAAAATTCCTGTGACTGACTCCCCTTCACTGACCTCAGGGCCAGTTC
Organism: Chauna torquata; assembly: GCA_013399475.1. Lineage (NCBI taxonomy): Eukaryota > Metazoa > Chordata > Aves > Anseriformes > Anhimidae > Chauna > Chauna torquata. The sequence continues at coordinate 660,077 of VXAL01012265.1, forward strand.
TCCTTTCAGCCACCTTCTTGAAAGTCCAGGATAGTTTTCCTGCTGCTTTTGATTTGCATGGATGTAACCTGAGGACAGAGCTTAATTCACCATGCACTGACTACGCCACCTTTGATCATTCAGGCTAACTCTAGTGCATGATCAAAAAGGGAGAGAAAATAAGAAAATATTCAGAAACTGGCTCAAAAATAAATAAATAAATAAATAAAGCAAACAAGATGGGGGGCAGGGGAGAGAGTGGCTATCCATCACCATTACTGTGTAACGCAAGAGCTGTGATAGCACTGATTTATCAATTGCTAAACGCTGTGAGGAACGCACAAGAAAAGAGCTGTGCAAAAGCCACGAGCTCATTTGAGCCCAGATGAGTGTTCCAATACGAAGTCTTTGCTAACTGGTCTGGTTTGGACTGAAATGGCTCAGGGAGGGCTCACCCAAGCCACTACGGCAGCAGGGAACTGAATCACCCCTCGGGCAACCGGGGGCAGGCAGGTGGGGTGGGACAGGGTCTGCGGGGCCGAGGTCCCTGCGGGGCAGCCTCATCCTTCTGCCGTTGCATGTGGCAGGTGTGCTCAGCGCAGGCAGACACTTCACGTGCCCGCGCTTTGCCGGCTGGAAAAGGTGAATCAGGCTGGCTCCCGGGAGCAACCTCAGGAGCTGGAAAATACAGCGTTAGCATCTTGGTGGGGCTTCTTCCATCAGGTTCTTGGGATAGATGGTGGATTTCGTGATTAATAATATGCCCCTTCTCATCATCCTTCAGAGCATAAATCTTGCTCGCAGTGGAGCAAGAGGCTGAACAGAACAACGGCTGCATATAAATGCCTTCGGGGCTGGACAGGGGCATTTCAATGCCGCGGCTCAGCTTCAAACGGTTAACAGTGGCCAAGGAAAAGAAATATGTTCTCTTTTGTTCTGTAATTGTGGGACAAAAGAAAAATTAATACTCCATTTCTGTCACTAACTAGGCAGCCTTTGGAAGCTTCTTTGGCAGGTAGTGCTGAAGCCTGTCTGTTAGCTTACCTGGCTGCTTCAGGCTTGAATTTTTAGAGACATCTCCCACGCCTGAGGTTATAGGAGGGGTCCTGAACCTTGTCATCCAGTGCAGAAAATGGCTAGATTGGGTCAAAGTCCTCTTTAGTTTCCATACGGCTGGAAAGCAGTTTATGGGGAAAGAAGGAAATGTGTGAAGCCAGATTTCATCCCAATGCTAAGCTGGATTGTAGCTGGATCTGAAAGTACTTCTTACTTGGTTTCAGCAGTTGAAAATATGCGCAAATACCATCCTTTTATCCCAGAAAACACTTCCCAATTCCTCCATCATTCCAGATGTGGCTCTGCTCTTCTGCAAACTCTTTTGTCCCTCGTTGAGTTACGCATAATTGCTTCACTAGAAACATCAGCTGGCAAAAGTCCCCCAGCCAGAGATGGCCCTCCAAGCCTCTGTCGTCTTGCCCCTCAAACAAAGCTTCCCTCTCTTAGTTTTCCTTAATGATTTAATTCATTAAAGGGATGGCCTAATTGCAGGTAGCATTTATTCACTGTCACCACTCTGCCAAAGGAAAGCAGACAGTCATTGATCATGTCCGGTGCCTCTGACCCCCACCACAGACGCCTGAAGGCAGAGAGGTCGCGGCAGGGGGAGAGCTCTGCTCCGAGGAGGCCTCGCAGCCCCCACTCCCCTGCGCCTGCCCTGGGAACCAGGTACTGACGATGCCACTGGCTTCAGCTTTGCTACATCAGCTGTTTGATACTTGCAGCTTTTTGACATCTAAAGAGTCATTATCAGCTGTTGGCTTCTGTTTTGCTGATTGTCATCTCAGTGCCGCATTTGGGGCCGATTTGCAGCTGGTGTAACTTGCTGAAGGGCACCAAAGCACGGCTGGGGCCAAGCTGATCTCGCTCCTCGTCCCCCCAGTGTGATCCTGATCCCTCAAAGATAATGTGCCACATAAAGAAGATGTGCCACATAAAGAAAACATCATCTGCCTGTGCCTGGGCTGCAGCGTAAGATCAATTTTGCTCTTTGGTGAACGTACACCAGCAACTCCTGCTGTTTGCAGCTGCCATTGGAGTTGCAGTGAGCCCTGCCCTGAGGTCCAGCAAGAGCAAGACTCAGCCTTTTCAGCTTAGACTTCTTTTCCTCCATCTTTTACATCCTTAAGGAGAGAAAGTGCATCAGGCAGCCAGCAAAACTCTGGTTGTCCCAGGAACAACAGTTGTTGTCACACTGCACAAGACGGTGGAGATGCTATGCTTGCAAATCAGGACTTGTCCAAAGCAGGGGGGAGGATGGTGTTCCCTGTAGACCAGGAGAGCTGATGATGGTCGTTCAGGCTGGTCATGCTTGCTTCCAGTGATACCCCAAGGACCGCTGGCTTGAGCAGCGTTACTCTGCAATGTCTCAAGGACAGGAGAAGGCACAGTTTGACCCAGCTGCTTTGGCCTCCTGTGATAAGGAGCAGCCCCATGTTTTTTGGGCATGCCTGGGGTTGAGAAAGAGATGAGTCAGTCTGCCTGAAGTCCTGCCATGTCCTCTGCTCGGTCTGTTTAGCCAGAGACTCTACTCTAATGTGAATTAGAAGCGTGTCTAATTTTTAATGTATATTAAGACATTAATATGGTTTCCTGCCTGTTTAATGTTATTTTAGCAACAGAGACAACTTATTTCTCATAGATCACACTGCCACTTTGTAATCCTTTCTGTATTTTCACAGTGCAGTCATTTATTTGCCGGTCATTAGCAACCGGCAGAGCATAAAATCAGTCAATACCATTTAGATGAGACACATCTGGTTATAGAGCACTGGCAGAATCCTTCCACTGGTTGTGTTTTGAGATTAGTCGTCAGTACAACCTGGCAGATGCTGGTTTATAATTCACCAACTGAAAGTCTCTGGCACGGTTGCACTGTTGGTGAGGGTTATCTTACTCCGACAGCCCGGATGGTAGCAAACCTACAAAGAGCCTGCTGAAGAGTAAGAACTGCATTGATGCTGGATGCAAAACCTCTTATAAAGCCAGACTGAGTGCCTGGCTATACTGGTGATTTGCAGGTAGGGGGGAAAGGATTCATTTTTCTTTTTAAATTTTAATTCAGACACATGTACAGCGCTTTTGAGGAGTTCTGAATTAATTGCCCCAACTGGGGATGCGCAGCAGCACCCTGCTCACGTAGGTCTGCCTGGAGGGCAGGAAATGTGCCCATGGCGTGGAGACAGGGAGGGAAATTGCAGACGGGGCTGAGTGTGATCAAACACGGCAACGCGACAGATAAGACAGAGCGCACATCAAGGGCAAGTCTTGCTGACGACAAGAACACTAACGCAGGCTCTGCAGCTGGGGCTTCATTCCTATATCTGCATTCAGGATGTCAAAGACCCTACTTCATGCTGTATGCTGAAATGCTTGCTCAAGTGCTTCAGAGATGTGATTTCCCAAGGCCTTACCCAGACTGCATTCCTCATCTTCTGTCACTGTGCACAAATCACCCACATTTTCCCCATGAAGTGAGAATATTATTTCTAGCCTATACCGCACATACTTATATAACCCCTAAAAGCTAGTGGAAGTTATCTGACTCATGTGCCATTTGCCTAATTGATATTGTAGCTGTCGAGCATCGATCACATCAGGTATCTGTGACACTGAGCACTTGCCCGGGTTCCAGGCCAGCCACAATACCGATGGATGGTGTGCTAACATGTCGGGTGGGTGATTATTCAATCCTCCTTGCCCCAAGAGAGCCACACCAAAACCCAATTTTCTTTTGAAGTGATCCTTCTTGGAGAGGGTAATGACAAGCAGGCTCACAGTGCCCAGAGCAAGCTGCACTTCTTCTGGAGATGCATTGTCGGCGAGAGATGCTGACAGTCTGCCTAGCACAGCTTTTACCAGTGAAAACCCCACCTAAATAAGGGAAAGGAGACTTACGTCAGAGATTTAAAATCAATGCACCAAAACTTTCCCTTTTCAAAGAAAGCAACTATTCCTGCAAGGCTTCAACAAAACAGGTATAAACTCCATGGTGTAAAAGCACATTGTGGTGGGACTTTCAGATGTCCCAGCCATACAGGACAGGTGGGAGAAAGGAAGCACTGGGTTAGTTTTACATGTGGAAAATGTTGGATATCACAGCCTGCCTGACATTGGACAAGGCTGTAAGGTTAAAATTAGGAACCAAAGCAAGGTCTTTGGAGTCCTAAGCTGACACATAAGCACAAGCCCATCTTTTCTTCACAGAATGTGTGACAGGACAGAGTCATCCCTTCCTCATTAGTTCTGATGTTTTGTTGGGAATATATTGCGTTACATTAAATTTTTGCAAAACAAGTATTCCTGCTGAAATGCACATTTATTCATTCACTGGAGCATGACCATTACTGTCTGCTTAGTAAAAAAAAATTAGTTTTGATTCTTTTTAAATTAGGAAACAAATCAGTCATTACCATAATGGAAAGGCTCTTTCAATCTCATTGGTAAATGCTGCATGGATTTCTAAAATGTATTCTTTACTTTTTTATCATAAACTAATAGAATACCAGTCCTATTTCCCTGCTGTAAGTCCAGAGAGGAACCAGAAAGAAATTCAGACACGTGTGAGTTTTTCCACTTTCTGGTGCCATTCTTACAAGGAGTTAATCTTCAGTGCTTTCTCAAAACCAGCTTCCTTTGAAATCAAGGGAAAGAGGACTGCTGGCTTGATCAGCAGATAGATCAGGCTTTTCAGCATCCTTTGTGTTTTTCTGATCATCACTTGTGGTCAGAACATCAAATAGGCCATTGAAAAAAGCAGGTCATTAGCAAGGTATAACCCTTCAACATGCCCTGCAAATTTGATGTCACACTGAAATCAACGCTGATTTGCTCCACTTCGGTTCAGCCCTGATGTGGGTGAGCTCTGGGGCCAGCCTCGATGCCCTTGTGTCCCCGAGGGGACGGTGCTGCCACATGGGAAACCAGCCGGGGCTGAGAGAAGCCCGGCCAGATGGATTTGGGCAGGACTTCTCAGCTGGTGACAGACCGGAGAGTTACTGTCACAAGCAACAGCCGCTTCTTAGGACCCAGAAAACAAGTCAGCAGTTTTGGGGTTTGCTTCATTCAATGCATAAATTTTTTATTTTATCCAGAATGTTTTAACAGAGAAAACTGTGGACAATCTCTTCAGCATAACCCTGCAGAACGTGGTAGATTATCAGTGCACAGTAACTCCGTGCAATACGTGCTGATCTGACTTAGATTCAGAGAAAAGAACAGGGCAATTTCTCTGGGCACACTAAGTGCTTATACTTTGCACTAAAACTCTTCCTCTATAGTAAAAGATGATGCCTTTGTTAGCACTATATTAATGTTTAGAAAGCGTCTTGGCATGAAACACTGTTGGCTTTTCTTTCCAGCATGTTATAAAATCATCATGGAAAGAAAAACAGAGCATCCCTAATGCACCAGATTATTGTTACACTGCTATCACCTGATACTGCACCAGATTAACATCACGGAGCAATAAAACTCTGGATCTTCATTTATCTCACCTCTTTAGCTCTCTCCCATGATCAGAGAGGTTTGAAATGAATATTAGCTTTTTCCGTGAGGAGAAAATAAGAAGTTACCCAGAAATCTTTGATATTTTTACACTGCCAATTTTTACTCAAGTGTTGGTCTTGTGAGTATTCTTCAGTTCTTCCATGTTCTTAAGCAATCCACTGAGGAGTTTTTTATTTTCTTTGGTTTTGGAGCTTGATCTTCCATTTGCTTCCCATTATATTGCTTAATCTCTAGGTGCATGATTTATTCTAGCAACGTGTTCTTTCTTTTGTGTTAAAGTAACACTCACACAGTCCCTGTGGGTCTAACATACCTCAGCTTAAAAGATATCTAAAAGGGGTGTGCGATCCTCGGATGAAATGCCTGGAGGGGCATTTGGGGTTTGCGACCTGTCTGCTCCCTCACACCACCCCTCTGAGGCTGCAGGTGGTTTTGTCTGACTCTGAATTCTTCCATCTCTGCTCCGAGCAGCCTTCTGGCAAACCCGTGTCAGACTCCCCACCTCTCCAGGCTGTACGCTGGTCTCTGTCCTACCTATAAGCTTATTTTAAAATAGAAAAGGCTAATATGAGGCTGTTGTTCCTTGCACATTCTAATTCTGTAAGCAGTGCTGTCAATCCCAAGCGTTACAAAGGTTTCTGCAGGACTGCTGCTTGCAAGCCTGTTGGGTGCACTCGCTTCAAGTTTGCCAGGAATCTCTTCACATTCCCCAAGTGAAACGATTTCACTTGAGTATGAAAAGTGAGATACCCAAGCAGCCCTTCTCTCAGGCAGCCTTAGGAAAATGCTGGAGAGAACCAGCAGCGATGTTGCTCCTTCCCTCAGGCTTTGCCTCTCTCCAGGACTGCAAGGTTGACATAACAGGCACTGCCAGCTTGGATTTTTTATGCAACTCCAAGCACATTGGTAGGAGACAACAAATTAAAAGTTTTATATTTGGTGCTGTCTTTCAGCCCTGAGTGCTGTATGATGGACATCAGTGCCATACTTCTTAGCTTTGCAGACGCACAAGCTGATGTACAAGGGAGTGAAGTAACTTAGGATAAGTCTCACAGCCCTGGGGGCAGATTCCTTAAATCTGAGCCTGGCATTTCTGCAATGCCCTGCTGCATTCCCTGGCCACCCCCCCACCTCACGACTGTGTCTTGCTACTTCCATAGCAAGTATTACAGCATATAGCTGATGAGAGCCGCTAGCCTTGCTCAGCTTTGCTGCTATTGTGAGCACTCCTCTGCTTTCTTCATTCTGTTCATTTTCCCTGTGCTGAATAGCTCAGCTGCTCCAGAGGCTGGTGATGGGTGAAGGATGGCATGGATGTACTCTGCATCCCTGCTCTTCTGCAGAGCGAGCTACCAATGCTGCGTACACAGAGCACCCTCCCTCTGTGAGAGCATTAATTATTACTGCTGCTCGCAAACTGATCTGTGAACTAAAACAGGTTTTCTAATTCCATCACTGGAGAAGAACTTCTGGCTAATCAACTGGAGGCAGATGGAGTTGGCAGAGATGACATAAAGGCCTGCACTAATAACTCCATGTGTCTCAAGAACTGATAAGAGAGTTGATTTATGCCTGGAACAGCCTGATAATTCCGGAAATAATAGATATTCCGTGACTTAATTAATCAATGTAAACCTGGTTGTGCTGTGATTTTGAATTAAGGTCCATGGCATAGTGCAGGTGGGTGGAAGGTGGGCTACAGCTTGCTGCTGCAAGAAGCTTGAATGTCCCTACGACTGATCCAAAACAGGGACCAGGCTCTGGATTTACCCTACAACTGCCTCTCACAGCACCCAGTAAGTTCTTGTGCTCCTGTGCTCGGGGAATGTGAGCGTGGCCAGGCATGATGGCACGAAGGAGGGAAATGGTGCGTATATACCCAACAGCAGTGCGTAGGAGCGAGAACCTAGGAATCAGCCCATCCTATAAGTGCATGCTAAATAGTTGCATCAGGAGTAAGTAAACTCAAGGCCTAAGGGGTTTTAGCTCAGGCAGTAACAGGCTGTGCCAATAGCCCTGCCTGGTGTGCTTGCTCCTCGGGGCTGGTGGGCAGGCAGGCAGGTCTCTTCCTCCCTGCACAGCTGAGAGGGGATGCCCTGGGGTGGGAGCGAAGGCTCTGCCCACCTTGAGCTATGGTTCCTGCTGGCTGGAGTCAGCCTACAGGGCAAAACATGTTTTGCTTTGTCTGTCTTCTCCATTCTTCACATACAGACCCATGCAGCCTTATGGTCCACCATGGGACCTCCCTGTGGTACCTCCTACCTCTCACCCTAGGCTGGTTTTTTGGACATAGCACAATTTTGCTGTTTGTATTTGCAGATACACGACGTGTTTCCTGGACCCTCCTGGGAGTATGGACAATTTTTACGCTGCTTTCACCCTCCCCTTGCTTTCATTCTTCCACCATGGTTGTTAAAGCGAAGATATATGTATGGACTGGTGGCCCACCCATGGTAGACCGGAATATATATCGCTGAACAGAAACACATGCTTTTCCCAACTAAGACAAAAGTCAATTAGAAATATCTGAGGTATGATCACAAATCCGAAAAGGACTTGTCTGCCAGGGCTGATGGAAAGACGGGTGACTCCAGGGTCAATTTTAGTCTGTTAAAAGGCCCAATAACTACGCCTCTGGGTAGGGATTTAATTTTTCCCTCTGAAGAGCATTTTAAGGGGAAGTGTTTGTGTAACATAATACCAAATGTATCAACAAATGTTATTGCTTTTAGCACCTTATGGCACAGATGACCCAATGCACGGATTTTGAACTGCGCATGTCAGGACATGGTTGGGACTGAGAAGTACAAGCTCCTGAGAGGGACAGTTAAGAGAAGCAGAAGGTCTCCACTCCCAGGGAGCCCTGAAGGCCTCAGTCAAAAGGACTCACCTGGAAACAAGCTGCCCCAGACTAGCAGTTAACACTAACTTGGCTTTTAAAAAAACATCTTCAGGCTCCTGAAGCTTGTGGAGCCTTTGGGAAGCTATGAGGGGGAGACGAGTGCAGCCTGGACCTCATCTTTGGAAAGCTACCAATCCCAAAATCTTCAGTAATTCCAGCACAGGGGCTCTGTCTGTAATCGCCCTCGCCTATCCTTCTCTGGTTGCAGTCTAGGGAGGAACCATGTCAGCATCATGCTCTGTTCAGAGTTATTTGAATAATCTGCCTTACTTGTATAAACGTCAGGCTGATATTTACCGCGGGTGCCAGGGCCCAGCCACGTCCCTTAGAGATGCAATAGAAGGCCACCAGAGGTTGCAAGGACAGCTCAGATGCCCTCTCCTTTCGTCCCCACTGCCCTGCTTTCTATTATATACAAATAAATTTCCTTACAGAAGGACTGTTTGACCTGCGTGGGTGACAGCGGTGGCAGAAAGCAATTACTTAAGAGAATAAAGAGTTTCTGCCTGGATTAAAACAAACCTGTAATATGTTTTTATCCTTTCAGTGTAGGAGGATTCCTCATGTTACAGTGCAAGTGCTTTGGATCAGGTGCAAGGCAGGAGACAGGTCTGGATACTGCTCCTCGCTCCTCCTGTCCTGCTATATGGTCTCACATTAGTCACTTAATCTCTGTTTATATGTTGAGCTCTCAAGCACCATGAGACATAGTGACTTTACCTTTGGTGTCTGAGCAGGGCAGAGCCCCACAGGTCCCCATATTGGCCCTATCAGACTAAACTATTTGCATCTATGACGAGGTAAGCCTCAAAGTCTCAGCCGTATCTTTTTTTGTGCAGTGCCTGACAGTGCTTGGAGAAGCTATGACATGGATAGTCAGAAAGGGATTGAACTTGTTTTAATTTCTGAAAATACAGCTTAAATTCAAGTCCATACTTACATTCAGAACCAATAAATATACACAACAGCTTTCCAGCACTTCACAGTCATTGTCACTTACATAATAATAAAGTGGCTACATTACATTTTATATGCAATTTGATTTAGAATGTGAAAGTATTATGAATACATTGAATCCTTTCAATATTTTTCTGCTAGTGTTGTTTTTATTATTTCTTACTGTTTGAAAGATTCCCAAATACTTTGAGACTCTTATATGGATTAATAACAGTAAAACAGTGTAAATGGACTTCACAGCACTCTAAAACCATGGATTATATGTAATTTCGAGATCAGTGCTGTGGCCTTTTTTGTGTGGAACTTCTATTAAGAAATAGTGTTTTTCTTTTAAGAGATCCCCTTGAAGACTTTCAAAGATATTTGCAGCTGAATTATCTGAACTGTTTTCTGTTTTGAGCTGATCCCAGCAGTGCAAAGTAGCCACGAACTCAGCTTAACAGGGTAGTTAAAACACATTTAGTGTTGTTTTGCATCACTAGAGAAGTACAAAGCTGGCAGTGGGTACCAGTAAATCAGTTCTCTAGAGTACGGAAAGTGGTAGCACACGTCTGACTGCCTCAGCTAAAACACCGTAAGAACTTCATACAGCCCAGTATAACCCCATAACACTTTTAGCTGGGAAAGGGAGGGGAGTGAAGAGAAGTCTATGTACATTTATTTGAGCTTGTGGGACTCCAGATTTTAGCTTTGCTATGATTTCATCTCTCCTTTACATCTCCAAGTTCTCCAGGTCTACAAGCGCTTTGCAGTCCCAAACCATGCCCTTACACCTTGCTAGTCTGCATATGTCCATTGAATTCAATATTTCTCTGGGTTAACATCGATTCCTGCAAGCGGCTGCTGTTCTCTTGCCTGTGTTCAATGGGGTCACCATCCTCTACACCATTGCCCTTTCGGAGGCAAAGGACTTTCTGAAAACTCTGTTTGAAGTTGTCAGAAAGAAATCCATAAAGAATGGGGTTGGCACAGCTGTTTGCATAGGATAGGACCACCACAAAGAAGTACACCCCTACCAGCACAGGGTCTTCTGGCAGTATAAATATCAAATTGACAATGTTCATCATGTAAAATGGGAGCCAACAGAACACAAAGACGACCACAATGATCACCACCATCCTGGTCACCTTCCTCTCTGATCTCCTGCGCCTTGTAGACCCAACTCGGATCCCTGAAGATTTGACTTTAATCACAATCAGCAAGTAGCACAGACAGATCACCAACAAAGGACCAAAAAACCCTAGGACCGATGTGTAAATGATGAACGCTGCTGACCAGATGTTGACAGGCTCTGGCCAGTTCATGTTGCAGGTGTGAAAGTCTTCCTGCACATCTGAAAAGATGAAGACTGGAAGCACCACCAAGAATGAGAATGTCCAGACAGTCATACTGATGAGCTTGGCCACCCTAGGACGTCTCCACTTGGTCGATTTAATGGGATGAACTACTGCCAGATAGCGGTCCATGCTCATCACAGTCAAACAAAAAATACTAGTGAATTGGTTAATACCATCTACAGTCATAACCAGCCTGCACAGAAAGGAGCCAAAAGGCCAATAGGAGATGGCATTCTGGGTGGCCAGGAAGGGCAGGCCCAGCATGAAGAGTACATCGGCAACGGCTAAATTCAAGATGTAAATGTTGGTGACGGTTTTCATCTTGGCATAACGCAAAACCACATAAATGACCAATGTGTTGCCACTGAGTCCAACTGCACATACAAGGATGTAAAAGATGGGAATCAGGACTTTGTGGATGTATTTGAATGGGGGCTGCTCTGAGAGTGTCCCATTCTCTGTCACATTTGTCAGAAGTGAGGAATTCACATCACTGGAACTAGCGTCCATGCTAAAAGTGTTGGGAAAGTATAAAGGATCCATAACTTTTATTCCTCAGTTTTTCTTTTAAGGCTAAGAGAGATTAAACTTCATGGACATCTTGTTCCTAGAAAGAAAAAAAAAAAAAAAGGAAGAAAAAGAGACAGAAAAAGTGAATTCAAAGCAGACTAACTTTTACACATCAATTAGTTTTCTATCTATAGTCACAATTGGTGTTTGAGTTATGCAGTTAGCACATGTGATGAGATCAAGGCCTGAACAAAGGAATCCCACAACAAGAGAGCCCAAGTGCTCATCCCAGTAGATAACAGTATCTGTTTAGTTGTCAGGAGCTCCATGCAGTAGCACAGCACGCATCCCACTGGGAAATGCAAGTGAGAGGGTGATGACCATCACACTTCACAGTCAGAAACAGAAGCTTTCCTGCAGCAAAGGAGTCTGAGAGCTGGGGCATGTGGGCTGTTGGGGTACAAAGCCTGCTGGTAATGAGGCCAGTCCTTTCTCTGCTGATGAGAAACATAAATTCTGGCATGCCTCCTGTGCCACTTGGTGAGCAAACTTTGCTGTTTCACTGTCTCACACTCCCTAGCCTGTTGTATACATACTTTCCTCTTCTGTGCAAGCAAGGGGCAGGGGAGAATATCCTCTACTTCCCAACTTGGGCAAAAAAGCACAAACCCAGAACCCACCTCCCCTCTTAGTTTTCTGTCTAAAAACCGATAAAGAAAACAATTTAGAAAATAATTTTAGAAAGATTTAGACCACAAAGTGCATACAAATAAGACCATCTGAAAGCACAGCCTTGGTGTTAGTGCCAAAAGTCCAACTTGGTGCAATTCTGCTCTCGCATAGCCGAGGGTGCCTGGAGAGGCTCAGGGCCTGACTCAGCCCTGTCTCACTCCCGCACAAGCTCTGGGGGCTTTCAGAATCCAGAGCCAAATATAGTTCCTGGCTTTTTGCATTTGAAGCTCCCCTGCAACGTTTCACAGGTCTCCCTGTTTACATAGAAACAGTCTCAGTTGATATATTCAAATGCCACTTGCTGCCTGGCAGAACCAATTGAAAACCCCCAGAGAACATTGGCAGCTGTGTAGGTGGGGAGACAAAACCCTCCATAACAACTGACAAAACCCTATTAAAAAAAAATCAATGAACGCCAAGATGCAAGCGACCACTTCTGAGAACACTTTTCCATCAGGTCAGGCCATGTGCACACATGTGGAGCCTCTGCAATGGAAAGGAACAGGCTGTTTCTTTTCCATCTCTCAAGATCATGCTTCTGTTAGTGTTTCTGAATCCCTCTCCTCTCACCCAGAAGTGTGCTTTTTATCTAAGAAACACCTTTCTTCCGTGTGAAAGCCAAAATGTAGTGGGTAGCCTCTGAGGACACAGAGAGCTGAACTGGTTTGGTGAAGGAATATAGTTTTTGTTAGACAGTCTGAAAAGGTTTGAAAATTTCCAAAGCTCTGTTTCTGTGGCATGCTTGATTCACAAGGATATTTCTTAGCTCTTTGTCTGATCATGGTCTAAGTAGGTGTTTATAAAGCTTTCTGCTGTAAAACGATCAAAGCTTTTTGCTATAGAAGGGTAGTATAAGATACAAGAGTAATATAAAAACTCAAAATACCAATCTGGCCCAAGATCTCTCCCAGGTTTGGGCAGCATGCAGTGGTGAAGGTGCTCGAGGAGGATGTGCCCAGCAACTTCTGCTCCCAATGCCTGATGGTTAGGTGTCCATAATAATCCAAGGGCCTGAATCTGGATTAAAGATTATGGCAAAAACACCCAGCCCACACTGCATCCATGCCTTCAGGCAAAAGCAAAATTCAGTATCTTGTAAGCACACAAAAGACTTGTCTCCAAGAGGAATGCAAACACCTCCACGGGCTGGTTACTGTGCTTTCTCTTTGGGTGAGAAAAACTGCAGTGGGTGAGAGCAGAAGTCCCTCCAGCTACCAGTAGTAATCATAAATATGCTGTTCTGATTTGGAAATGTGCAGATGGGGAGTAGGTGTCTCACATGTAACTCCGTGGCTGGGAGGAGATGTACCAGAGAAATCCGAAAGCCAGGGTGGCTGGGATAGTAAAGCTGAGAGCTGCCAAAGCTCAAACAAATACTGGCTTGAAGACGGAGATGTGAAATGGTGAGGGAGGATCTGCAGGTTCTGAAAAAGCTGCCGTGGTGTTTGGGGTCCAGGTGCTGCAGCCATGGGCGTGCTGCAAGAGTCATTGCAGTGCCTGATAGCATGCTGCAGGGAGAGGTCAGCTGAGACCATGCTCCTTGGGAATTAAATAGGACTGGGCTTAGTGCTTATGTAAGAAAAGGCAAACTGCAGTTCTGGCCAAAGAGCTGACTTTTAAAATTCTTTTCTGATGCTAATTTTAAAATACGAAGTTGTATGAAAACTAAGATTATCTGGGGGGCTCTGGCAGAAGCCAAAGCAGCACTGCACTCCTCCCGGGCTGTTAGGGTTTTGATCTTTGGAAGAGTGATTGCATTTTCCTGCAGCTCGGATGCAGTGTGACCCAGCTGGTTAGCCAGTATCTTTGAAGGGAAGAAAATAAAGGAAACGGGTCACGGGATGGGGCAGTTGGTGTTTATAAGCTCATATTCATGGAACTGCGTCTTTGGAACCGAGTATGGTGCTGAGCTCGAGATGACACTTTTCCCTGACAGTAGTGCAGACCACCTCAGCAATATCCAGTCTGAGCCAAAAAGCAAAATTTCTGTTCTGGGACTGCAAAAATAGCAGGACAGTGAGGAGAACCAGTGCTGCCACTCCACAGAGGAAGGTCAGGAAAAAATGGTGTGTGGCTCTCATCCCAGCACTTGTAAAAAATGAGGATGGATGTGTTTCTTCTAAAGTTACTTCCTTTTCCCCACAGTAGATATCATTGAAATAGTTGACTGTAGAAATTGCACAGCAACTTCTTCAGGCTTGTTGCACCTTCCACCACATTTAGAGTTTAAGCCTTAAGAGGGGCAGCAAGGAAGAGGAGTTCCTTTGTGTGGATGCCCTCAAATTCCTTCTCACCCCAAAGATAACCTACTACACAACATCCCTGCTTGCCAAGGACCTCAGGCCCTTCCAGCCATCCACTGCTGGCAACACAAATGCACCCGAAGGATTTTCTGGAAGGACCTTTGAGCATCTTCCATGGAGCGGGACAGCTCTTCCCACCCTCCTTCAACAGCAGCTGTGATGGTCTCCTCCTGCTGCTGTGCTGTCCCCAGGGGTCAGTGATACCTCAGCAGTATGTCAGTCTGTTTCTTTGGTAGTTTGGGTTTCTTCTCTTTGTTTTGTGTGAACACTGACATTTACTCTCAAGTAAAGGTAAAATTTTGGACTTTTCAATAGTGGGTGGATTCAGAAAGAAATGCATTTGCAAGGCTCTCATGCAGTCTTTGATTTCCAGTTGGTGACAGCCCGCGGGTTGGCAGTGCTGGCAAGGAGCTGCCATCAAGTGAACATTTCCATAGACTGGCAGGGGTTGTGATGTGTTACGAGTCATCCAGACCTGACAACTGAGCCCAGGTCTCCAGAGTCCCATGTCAGAGATTTATCCACTAAGCCATTTAAATCATGTTGCCTTTGCCTTGCAGCCACAGGTATTCTGAGATTCATTAGAGCGTGGCAACAACAACAACAAAAAAAATCTGAACAACTGCAAAAGCATGTTTTACTGACTGTCTTTGGTGAGCACAGGTGATTTTTCCCCTTCTAGCTGATAGTTTGCCCCTCACCAGCCCAATTTTGTCTGAGCTTATATTGCTACTACAGCAGCCAATGGCCAAGAACCTCAGCAAAAGATGACTAAATAAAATTAAGGTATGCTGAATGATATCTTGTTTTGGTATTCTTTATTAATAGATCAATAAAAAAAAAACACCTCCAGGGAACTTCTTCTCATCCAGATTTTTTTTCCCTTTGGTGTTTGATCTCGAAGATATACTACTGGAACACTTTATAAATTATGTGCTTTATGCTTAAAACATATGAACCAAAGAGGAGAACAGAGCTAAGAATGCAGACCCAGAGTTATCACTCCTATAATTCCAACTTCAACTTTTACAGAGCAGTACCCTGAAAAAAACCCAGGCATCCGCTGCAGCTGAACAAATCTGACTGCCTGTGTCCACGACCAGGAAAAGTGAGGGAGAGAAGAAGTAGCAGAGATGTTACGGTACAGACCATGCTGCCTGGAAAAAACAGTGTTTAGGATTTGTGAAAACCTCTCTAGCAGGTGTCCTAAACAAACATGCTTTTGCTGGGCACAAGAGCAGGTATCCATCTAATAGCACACAGCTGCCCATTACTGACTGAAGTATCATCATAACACAAGGAAGAACAAACCTTAAAACTGTCCAGGCAGATCAAGGTTGAAATTCCTCCTGGCTGTGGTTTCAATAGCAAAGCAAAAATAACTCTATGAAGTGTGCTGCATTTGAGTCAAAGCTGGGTATAGCTGGGATCAAGAAGGAATTACATAAAGAAACCTGTTTTTGTGAGTCAAGATTTGATGTTGCTGCCTATTTACCACTGGAATCACAGCTCTCTCTAATGCAGCATCAAACATAATTGCTGTGAAGAGAATTACAACAACAGAAAGGCAGATTACTGCTTTCAGGTGCAGACTAACTAACAGGAAGAGATAAAACGATAATCCAGACAGATCAGCTTTTAAAACAGATGGCCTTGGTACTAATGGGAAGAAACACAACTGGATAAGTATCCAAAATGTATCTGATAGCAGGAGAACTTCATGTTTTTCCCCTGTCCCACAGAGTTGGCTGTGATGTCTTAGTGGAGCTATTTGCTGCAACAAAGAGGAAAAAAACCTCTGCTGGTCCTTAGTAAATCCTTAGTAAATGCCCTTTTGGGGATGAATGTTCATCACCTGCTTCCTTGGATGCAACCCGTGGAGCCTCGGGCTTTGCATTTGCAGGGGCCAAGCAGGCAGAGCCAAGGGTTGATGCAGCAGGAGGAGCGAGCTGCTGGTGGAGCGGGACAGAAGGGAGGTGGTGGTGTGAAAGTTGGTGTGACCTGGCAGAGCAGCTCCGAAATAGCACAAACACCCAGGCAGGGCTCTGTGTGAGGAGGAGGGAAATGCAGCATCATGCCAAGACCTGCTTCAACTTCTTACAGTTACAATAACATTCTTGCACGAAACCAGCATCTCTAAGAGAGCACAGAAATCTCATCATTTCATATCCAAATATGTTGGCGTCCTCCCCCGCCGCCCCCCCCCCCCAGANATTCCACCACCTGGGGAAAAAAAGCAAAAGGATTCAGTTCAGATAGGAACTTCTCCCTTGATAAATTCTGCTGTTTGACATTTCTTAGGGTATTTCACTCAAAAAAAAACCAAACCAACCAAACAAAAAAAAACCTGGAGTGATTGATTTTTCTTTACAGAAGACATATCAAAACAACTTTCTTGCACTAAATGGGTTTTCTGTTTTGACTAGCTGTATTGCTACTCAGTGCTGATGAAATGGAGTCAAAATTGAATAACGTCTTGCCACTTTTAGCACCATCAATATCTCTAGGAACTATATTTTCAAGTAAGTGCCACTTTCTTACCACTGCTCAGACCAGCCCCGTATTTCCTTGAGCACTCTGCAGTTATGTTAGGTGATGACTTGATCCTATTTTTAGTTTGCAAACAAGCAGCCCATAAAACACTTCTGCTTTTGCAAAATATTTGCTAAATACTTTTTCCCCAAATTGCAGTTATGCTCTGTTAGGCTCAGAGATTACTCACTTTGGCTGAGCGGCTCCTGTCACACGAACGGTTGTGCAAGTCACATGCTTCTGGTTTTGCTCCCAGATCAGTTGATTTAAGCAACTTGAGCCAGAGGAAGGTGTGCAGCCCAACACCTCCGTGTTCACACCCAAGCAGGTGTGTTTGGGGCTAAACTCCAACTACTGCACTGGCATACCAGTGCAACCAGGGATTTTTACCAAAATATGTCTCTTCCTCTCTCCTCTGCAATCCATTGAAACTGAACTGATTTCAGGGACGTGCCAGATTCAAAGCCAGTTCAATTGAGGAGCAATTAACCACTGGCTGTGTCTGCTCCCAGGCTGAGGGAAAGCTGAAATGACCAAAGATGCCTTTGGATGCCTTTGGCAAAGGCACCCCCACCGGGAGACAGCCCCAGGTGGGACCGAGCTCAGCAGTAGCTTCTCTCCCTGCATGAAGGAGGGGAGCTGCAGGGGGACCTGTCCCACCAGCGGTCCTGCACTCTCCCCACATGCGACGTCTCTGGCTCAGGAGCTCCCCATGCCAGTGGTGCAGATCTGCTCTGGCCACAGAGCCCTGGCCTCCAGCAGCCAAACTTCCCAGCACAAACACTAACAGGTTGATCTCAGAACCCTAAATACCGGCTGCCTGGCGTGACCTGCATGTCTTCTCCCCCCCAGAATCATAAAAAGTCTCTAGTTTACCCCAACACAAGTGTGCAAGGTCAAAACACCTGAGCTGGGGTCTTCTTTCCCTGCTCTTCAGTGCAAAGGTCTGGGTGCAGTGGAAAGGAGCTGTGCCTGGGACTACAGATGCTGGGAGCTGCAGTAAGCCAGTGAGGCACTGGGACACACGGTGCTACTCCCAGCCCAGACCCACAGTGACTCCCAGGACTCCAGTTTGACCTTGACCATCTGCTTCTTGCTGACCAGCCTGGAGAGCATCTGATCCCCTTCAATTCTCTCCTGTGTTTTATCAGAAAGGAGCATCATGTGTCCAGCTTTAGCTCCCCATGGCTTTCTGTGCCCCCATCCCACGTTGCATTGGGCTAGGGAGCAGTCAGGGCTCTGCCACCTTTTTGAGTCACGGTGGGGCTCAAGCAGTCCCGAGCAGGTGGCGTGTTGGGCTGTCCCTGCGCACCCCTCCCGCAGGTGCCTTCCTCCTCCCTTTCAAGAAGCCGCTTTAAGGCCATGCTAAAGATTGTCCTGCTTTAAACACCGCATCCTCCGCTCGGCCAGCGGGTCCTCTCCCCCCATCCCTCCAGCCGGGATGGGGCCACTCCGCTCTCCAGCAGCCAGAGCCCCGCAAGGAGGGCATGATTCGGGGTGGCTCCATGCTTCGGGGGAGCTGCAAACGGGACCGAGCGCTCCGGTGCCTCGTTCATCCCAGAGAGCCAAGGAGCCCTCAAAAACGGGCTGCGCTTTGCAGAGCCCCTGCTTGCCCCATTCCCATCCCTCCCTGCCTCTCCCCACCTCTCCCGTCCCTTTAAGCTCCCCCAGCCCCTCTCGCTGCTCCCTTCTCCCCCGGCAATGCTTACCGGCAGCTCCATGGACCGCTCTCCGCCTGCTGGAGGCATGAGCCGCCCCGCTCGCCCCCGGGCTGCCGCGCTGCTCCGCATGCAGCCGCCCGGGCCGCNCAGGAGGGGGTGCCACGGGCCGGGAAGGGGGGGGACAGCCCGGTGCCACCCACGCTGCAGAAAGTTGGGCTGGAGGCGGGGAGCCGTCGGTGCTGGAGGCAGCAGCCCTCCGCCGGGATGCGCTGCCCCCCCCCAGCACCCCGCGCCCCCTCCCCAGGCTGAGGGACGCCCTTACCTGGCTCTGTCGCCCCGCTGCGCTGCCGCTGCTCTGCCCCGGCCCCCCGAGCAGGCGGCAGCCCCCCGCCGTGGGTGCGGGCTCTGCGCCTTGCGAGGGAGGGGCTGGGAGCACCCACTCCGTGCCCGCGGGGCAGGGGAAGGGGCATCACAAGAGACCCGCATTTCCTCCCCCGCTCTAGCTCCCTTCCAGCTCCGAGAAGTCCTTTTAAAGACTCCTGCAGGCACGGTCGGAGCGAGCCCCCTCCCAGAGCGCAGGGGACTCGCTGCTGCTCCTCCGAAAGCGCAGCACCTGATCGTGCAGGCTCCTTCGGGGGCAAGGAGAGAGCACTGTCATCTTCGGCGCATTTGTTTTACAACCCTGTCCCTGAGCACTGAGCGTGAGGGAAGACCCAGTGACAGGATCGCACTCAACATCCTGCCCCTCCGTGGGGGACGGGAGCTGAAATCCCCCGTGGGGAGGTTTCGCTCCAGCTGGCTGTGAATCAGGCCCTGCAATTACCAGCTAGCAGACAGATGCAGGGCAGTCTTAGTATATTTAATATATCTTAATATATATCTTTATACACAAGTTGTCAGGCCAAATGCGGTGTTTGATTTACTCCCTCCCAAACTCCCGCTGACTTCACTGGGGTTCTGCTGAAATATTTTGGCCTTTGAATGCAACAAGTGAATGCGAGTCATATACAGATCCCCTCTCTCCCCTGCACCCTCCCTCTGTTGTTACACGTACAGGCACCCATACCAGTGTTACCCGGAGCCCAGCTTGTCCCTGCGTACGCGCTGGGAGGGTCTGAGCTGTGGCTGTGCAGCCAGGCAAGCCCCTGCCAGCCACCCCTGTTTTCATCAGCATGCACGTGGCGTCGTGCTTCGTAATAATGTATATGATCTTAATCCACTGCTGAGGCTTTTCAATTAGAGATCTGTGATTGAGTCAGATGTGTGAATGCAAAAAAGAGAGGAGAAAGCTGCTTTTGGCATGTCACTTTCTAATTCAATCTGCTGATGTATTTATGGTCATGTATTGCTAAATTGAACTAAGACTCCAGTCTGCTCTTGCCATGACAATGGGGAGAGTCATCTGATAAAAACAGAGTTGGGATGATAAACAGAAGAGGAGAGGAGATTTTGATTACCTTCTTTGAAAACATGCCAAGCAAAATGTGATACAATAGCTCCACTGTGAATATCAGCTTGAATCAAAATAGGGCTAATTTAATGAATTTCCCTCATATATTTTATTAGCATTTTATTATCATTTGTGATACAAAAAAAAAAAGTTGCTGAGAAAAAGTGAAAATCGCTAACTTTCCGTGAAGAAAACAGCAGTCTTCTACACCTTGCCAAAAGTATTCTTACCGGGATCTGTGCTGTGACAGAGACGGCATCTTGAAAAGCTCTCAAGGCTTGCCGAATTCTTTACCCACTTGAGTCAACAACAGCACTCTGATTCTGGGCTGAATGAAGGGAACACAAAGGCTACACGAGAATGCTACCTGTTGCCATGCTTTTAATGGCTGATGTCCCTGGTCAGAGACCAAAGATCAGCTATGCCAGACATAGAATAAACATGGGAGGAAAAATAATAGTTCCAGGCACACAAACACGGGTGCACACAGGGCTAGGCTGCCTGAGCTGAAGCGCACTCAAACCTTTAGAGGCACCTGGGAAGGATGACGGCCCCGATTTGTCCTGGTGCGGGTCAAAGCGTGAGGCAGATGAGCTGTGTGGAGGACGAGCACCCAACTGTGATATAGCGGTAGTCTTTTTTTTTTTTTTCAATCTACTGGGCCAATCCTTTTTGCTAAGTGTAATGTTTTATAGTTGCATAGTCTGCATATCTTTAACATTTAATGTTGGGATTACAGAGAGGGGGGAGATCTAGTATTGAGCTAAACTCCTCAAACCACATTATTTTGTTTTGTTTTACTCTGTGTAAAAACACCTCTCAAATAGCCATAATTTGTACACAAGTCTACTTATTTTGCCATTCCTTGTCACCTACCGAAGTTCGGTGTCATAACATGATCCCTTAACAGTGCTTTTCCTACTGTAATCTTGAGTGATGATGGAAGTGCTGACAAATGGTAGTAATACATTTTAAAACAGTGCATCTGTGTAACATGGGGGAGGCAATAGCTCCAAGGGAGATGTAGAGACAGGTTGCATGGGAAGCTCCTCCTGTGCTTTTGGAACTGGCTTGTCAAAAATCAGTTGAAACAGAAAGGATGAGTTATGATCAATATTTTTAGACAGAAGAACTCCTGGGGAGCTTGTGTCAGCAGCCTCTCCTGTTGAACCTGGCAGTGAGGAACAGAGACTGATTGCTGGCAAGGGAGAAATTATTAGTGCATAAGTCTTCTCAGTGTTAGACTTGGGTCCAGGACTGAAGATGGAGGTGTTGAAACGGAGGCCTTGGGGTTGGACTGCCTCTGGTTAGAAGAACTGAAGTAGTGCAATAGCGATGCCTTTCAAACTCAGAGGAACAGAGTAAGTGAGAAGGAGCAGAAGACATGGTTTGCTCCCCATTTTTTTCTGGAGCCATTGCACTAAAAACTGATTGTGTGCTAAGGATTAAACCCAGGTGTTTCATGGTGAAGAGAGAAGTATGTTCTTGGCTGCATGGCCTGTTGGGCTGTTTCTCATCCGTTCTTCATCCCCACAAGACTCCCCAAAGCGCGGGACAGCGGTGCTGCAACAGGGCCAGCCCCAACAGGCTGCAACACCAGGAGTAGTGGGGGGTGAAGCGGTGGCTCCTGAGTCTCAATTCCAGCCTCAGCCTGAAGGTTACAGTATGTTTTCCTCTTTTTTTTTTTTTTAACGTTGCCAGTTTTGAGGAAAAGGAAATGTATGGGGTAAGAGCTCTAGTGTACTACCTTGAAGGAAGACCGTCGAGCTTGTAGGAGGAGAGTGATCGCTCATCACTTGGAGTTTGCAAATCCAGCTGAGTTTTGGGCTATAGTTTAGTCCTGAGTTATTCGTGTTACCACAAAAATAGATGGATCCGTTTTCTACCATTCGCTATTCAAAGCTTCAGACTACACTGGCTACAGATATCCATCACCCTTTGAACTTGTGAGCCCCGGCCATGCTGAGGCCATGGCCACAGGGCTGGGTTTCCAATCTCTGCTTCTCCCAGGAACTCCACATGCAGCAGGGAATCTTCTTTCTTTCTTTCTATGATTCATTTGCATTCAGCTTAAACATTTTAAAGCTCACAGAAAACGTGCTTCAGCTCAGCTTCGGACTGGAAGAGAGTTACTCCATTCAATTACATTCACAGTTTGGCTGGCTGAAGCCGAATGTTTTCACTTTGCCTGCAGAATATGCTGTGAAAAACCAGGCAGCAGGAATCGCAGAAAGGTTGAGGTGTTTTCACTTCTCTTTGTTATTCTCCTTACAAGGAAGAAAAATCAATGACTTTCAAATCAGTACATTAAAAATCTCTCAAATGGGCTGTAATTACAGGCCCATCTGTTGCTGAGTTGTTGAATCGCCTGTGGCAGAGATGCATGAAGATCTGCCCGACTGGTCATTACGGAGCAGCCTGGGTTATTCCCCACCGCAGCAATGCACCCATGGATGGCTCTGCCTCTTGGAAGCACTCTTGGAGGAGAAAGCATGGGCCAAGCTGCTGAGCTTGCTCATAAATCCCTCAGGTGAACATTGCTCAGCTATTTGCTGCTTGGTTTCAAACAGCAGTTCTCAATAGTCTCAGAGCAAATTCATTGCTCCTTCAGCTCTACATCTGGAAGGCACATTATTATTAAATTGTTTTTGCCCCGTCCTTCAGGTAGAAATTTGTACCTTTTCACAGAGCTTACTCCTCTCTGAATAAACCGGTCCATAACTCCCGACAGACACTGAAGCACTGTTTTCCCAGCACTGAACAAGAATTGTTCGTCTTAATCTTTAACAGGCAAAAGCTCACATACACCGCTTGGTTTGTACCAACAGTGTCTGTGGTCTTCCAACAATGTTTCTGGCATTTTAGTTTTTCAACAAGAAGCTCATTTTCCATCAGAAGTACTTCATCGGATGGGATTCTTTGTATTTTTTTTTAACCAACCATTAAAATTAGTGAACTATTCCTGCTTTTGGAGCGTGCCTGAATGGCAGTTACTTGGACTGCTTTTCTCTCATTTCATTGGTGAAGAAGTTCATTGGTGACCTTGCAGGGGCTGGTTGGAGAGATGTGTTGGTGTCACATGCCATCATTCCCCACCGCTCCTATCCCTCTGCCTGCTCGTGTCCTCAACGCAGCACTCTCCAGTGGCACAAGTGGTGCTGAGCAGACAGGAACAGTCCTGGAGCTCTGATTCTATGAAATTTTGGTGCCCAGGGCTTTAGAGATGAAAAATTTATTAAAATAATTTTACCTACATCTTTCTTCTCTGTAGTCTTTAACTGGCGTCCTAGAAGAGTCTCTCAGACTCAAGTGACAAATTTCACCATCATATTGAAATGAAGAGGAAAATGGCAGGATTTCAGCTGCAAAGCAAATCCTTTCCAAAGAATTGCTGGGTTCCATCAAAAGGATGAAACAGGAAAAATATCAGAGGTGACCAATGGTTGAATACAGAATATCTGTAGGAAGATGTTTGTATGTGCACGTTTTTTCCTATTTTAAACCAGTGTAGTTTTCTGTATCGTGTTTGGCATTATTTGCAGAGATTCGCTCTGAGAGTCTGTAATAAAACGTGATTAGATGCATTTTCCTTTAAGTAAGGGGCTTTGTTGTTGATGAGGTGATGTCCAAGCAGCATATTTTCTTCAGAATATGACTTTCTTGTGTTAACTTCGTGCTTACATCTGTTAAGACAAATGTGAGTCTGTATTTCTGAAAACCAGGTGATCTGCGGAACTGCAGCTCAGACGGAGATATGTCTCTAATCCTTGTAATTCTCTGAGCTGTGCAAGTGATCCTTAGGCAGCACTTCTGTAAAAGGTTCTGTTACTCAGCTTTACACGACCATCCTAAACAAGTGATAGGACCACATAAAACATGCAGGGAGTCCAGATCTGGCAGGAACAGACTGATTTTCCCTGAAGCTTGCTTATCTTCCAGCTGAGCAGTGAAGAGAACATTGTTATTAATTAGTAGGAAGCAGGTAACCCTTTCCAGATATCTTCTAAGTAAATTTCACCATAATTCTTCATGGTTTAGTTG
Source organism: Chauna torquata (assembly GCA_013399475.1). NCBI lineage: Eukaryota > Metazoa > Chordata > Aves > Anseriformes > Anhimidae > Chauna > Chauna torquata. The sequence goes on from VXAL01012265.1 coordinate 684,046, forward strand.
TGCAAAACACATGCACTGCATAAATGTCCTCCTACCCTAAGCACGTCAGTGCTACTGAGGTGTTCAGAAACTGGAACGGAGATGGCACCCGTCCTGGCATTTTCAGAAATTTGCTCTGTGGGCTGAGCTGGAGCTGGTGAAGTCAACAGGTCTCTTGTGACCTCCGTGGGTGGCTTTTTGTTGCACTGTTGTGACCGGGAAGCAAAGTGACGAGGTGAGTTACTTAATGATTCATCATTTATTTTGTAGTTATTAATGGGATCAGCAGCCAGCATCTCAAGGCTCCAAACTTGTTTGGTTTTCTGCCAGATTCCTCATTACGCGCATGTAAACATAGGCAAATCATTTAATAGAACAGGATTTATTAAATAAGGAGAGAAGCTTTATTAAATAGAAAGCTCCTGAGCTCTAATGACAAATATTTACAAGCCTGGGGACTTGTTGCAGGATTGGAAGGGATAACAGCAACAACTTAGAAAAATCAGGTATTTGGTAAAATACTGCATGCTTTAGGTTTCAAATCCAGAACTTGCTGCTCTGTCCGAGGAGAAGGGTAGGGAGACGATTTTTGACTTACAGGTGTTCTCCAGCTAAAACACACGGAGTGTAGAAGTAATAGGGTTCCCTAGCTTCTGGTATAACCATAAACAAGCTTCTCCTTCATGTTACCAGAGAAAATCTCAAAGCTGAATGATAATATATCTGATGATCAAAAACATTTTGTTTTCATTGTAGAGCCACAAAGATGTGCAAGGTTTGGATTTTTTTCATGTTTCAGCACATGCTACATGGAGCATGAGGGCTATGTAGACACCCATGTAGATCTTATCCCCATCCTAAAGCAACACTTTGAATAGTCCTGGTGAGTCTTGGGCGACAGAGGACTACCGATGGCCCTTGCACTTGTATCTCCTGCTCAGACAAGTTAGAAGCAGTCCTTTCCTTGCCTGTAATAAAATCTGCAGTATAATATAATTCAGGCTGTGTTTTCTGCCTGTATTCTTCTTCATGGTCTCTGCTAGCACTTTAGCTATCTTCTAATGGAAATGACTTGCAGCTTTCAGTCCTGTTAAGAAATTAAGTCTGCAGACAAATTCACTTCAATTTATTGCTTTGAGTTTAATAAGAAGCAGACACAGAAAATGAAATATTAAAAACAGTCTCGATGCGCATGTGCCAATTTGTGGAACATAATAGCCTCATTATTAAATTCAACAGTCAAATTTGCTTCAGTGCTGAAGTGAGCCTGTCTCATTAGCAGGCTCACTATTGCTAGTAAGTGTTAAGTTAATGGGTAGAATACGTCTTCTTGGATTCTTCCTGGCACTTTGCATGTCTTGCTGTATGAAGAACAAACGTTACACATTTTTGTTTTTTTTTTATCAGTTGTAATGTCTTCTAGTTAAAATATTTCAATTCACCCTTTTAAAATGCTCTATCAATACTTATTTAATTTCTCTCCCTGGGGAGTATCATGCCCATTTTGCTGGCACAGTTTGTTCTGTGAAGCCTTGACTGCGAGTTGATAACAACACTGAAAAAAACCTGCCAATATCTTTCCTTGCACTACAGAGCAAAAGCCAGATGTTTACTGAAAAATACTCTAGTACAGTGACCAACAGGTTCCACTTTAAGGTTTGGAGTTTTTATGAAACTATGATTTTTGAGACCAACACTTAGAAAACATTTATTCTGTTTTTATTTACTTTTTTTTCAGTCAAAATATTTCCTTTGTGTTAAATTGCAAAGTCGTATTGATTTCTGGTGAGGTTTTGTTTTGATTCTTGAAATGAAACCTCATTCCTGTGGCTTTACTTTCATCTCCTTATTTTCTGCTTCAGGGAATCGCAAATGCTGTCATCTGAGAGACTGGGAGATAGAACTTGGTAAAGAGGAGTATATTTGTGCTTCCAATGCCACATTTCAAACCATGACTCAGGCTGGTCAGCTTTCAATGAAATTTTTTTGGAACAACGTACACCCAAAAGTATCTAAAACTCCTACTTCTAAACATGTGTGGAAGAGCATTACCCGAGATCACCACTGTCGCTAAAGTGTGAGAGAACAGGGCTTAATTCTGGTTTTCAGAATATTTCTGATTTAGCCTGCAGCAGCCTCAGAATACTTCTTGTTTTCTCCCATGCTGATACCTTGCCCTTGCAGGTGGATTCAAGTGTTTGGGAAACCAACTGGGGGAAATTAAAAAATAAACTCAGTCATGGAGAACAGAACCTACACATAACAAAAAGTTTGATGATATGTGGAGGACTGATCTTTAACTGACTGATGGTAATTTCCACTGAAATGCAACAGACAGAGAAGTGCAATACACGTATTTTACCAGGTTTGGGTCCAGTGCGAAGCATACACCTTGGTTTCAGTAATCACTCCTGTGAGTAACCAAGGTTTGAAGTGATTACTAAAAACTGTTCAGCTAGTGAGCTTTGGCTGACATCTCCAGTCTCATCAGAAGCAAAAGTGTGTGGCTATGCCATTTATCCTGTACCAAAATGGGAACAACTCAGAGCTTGTCACCAAGACTCACTGGATCCTGCTGGCAGCTGGTGGGCTGGGGGCTGGGAGCAAAGCTGGTGGACACGAACAGCGGAGTACATGCAAACAGGAGAATGGTGGCTGGAGCCAGGATTTGATCACGATGGATTTATTGGACAATGTTTGCCATGAACAACCTCACCTGCCTTCATTTTAAGACAAGCTGCACATGCTTCTTGGCCTACTTTCCTTTGTTGTACAAGCCTTCCAAGTCTTTGATTTCTGTATATTTGAAATGCTTTATACATGCCAAATAATTATGTTTATTATGGTCATTTGCACTGAAGAGAGTCTTAATGAAAACATGAAGAGCCATGACCTAAAACCAAATTATTTGGGCTACAGTAACACAGAAGCACACGCAGAGAGCTCTCTCAGCCTTCCCCTCACCCTGAATGCGAATGCAACACTTAGTATTTCCCTGACAATGAACGAACAAGCTGCTGTGAGACTGCGACACATCCTGGCTCTTCCCTGGGTAATTAAATGTATGTTTAATTTGTATTTGCTCACTGTGGCATCTCACAAATAAGCTTGAAGTCTAAGCCATGTGTAACTCCTACTAACTTACACTGTCACCTGCTAAGGAGTCCTCTGGAAGTGAGCCACTTGCCCCGCAGTACTGAGGCTGGGGTGAAAGGAAGGAAGGGCAGGATGAAGCCCATTCTTCACATGGAAATAGGCAGGTTTTATGCTTAAAACCTCTTTCATTTGCAGGTATAATGCTCTACGATGTAATAGGTATTTCATACAGTCATATGATGGGCAGCACTGCCCGGTTCAGTGGACAGCCTTAAACAAGCGTTAAATTGACTTTGTGGCAGATGTGGGCTTCCAGAGAAGGGCATATGTTGCCTATGACCTCTTTTAGGGTTTATTACCTTTATTTTACTACTTGTCTTCTTCAGCTTCATACTAGTTAAACTTCGCTCTGGCTGCTATGCTTGAGAAGCAAAGCAGCTTTTCCCTTTAATAGAAAAAAATTCTCTTGACTAGTAGGACTCTTGTCAGAGAGGTTTAATTTGTGGCTCTAGCATCCTCTATCAGAACATGGAGATTCATAACTTACGTAAGAAGTTTGTCTTCTTCTCTGCCCTTGTTTCCTTCTTATTATCGCATTGTACTAAAGAATCCTGTTTTAGTAATTTTACCACTACTTATCTTCGTGCAGTTTTTAACAGATTTTTTTCTTCCCTCCTCAGAACAAATGTCAGAAACAAGATGACAGATTTCCCAATGAGATTCACACGCAGTCAAGGCAACACTTTCTTGTAAAATAGTGTTTTCTTTAAATACCTCAGTGTTTGCAACCCTCAGCGGGGTATGTCTTCAGGTGACGGAGGACTTATTATAGTAATTTTACTTATCCATTTTAGACAACATTCCCGCTCTGTGTTAACAGTGTCTACTTTTTCTCAAAAACATGTAATCATAATAAGCCTACCAAGTGCTGCAACTTTTGTGAACAACTACTTTCTGTCACCGTTTGGAAGTCAGGGTACGGACAAGTCAGGGTATTATTTCTGTATCTCTTCCCAGACTTTGCATGTAGCCACTCCTTACCCTTCTTTATTTCCTGAAGTTGAAGACACAAACTATCTAGCAGCCTTTGTGGCTCTCAGCAAGTCAGGATCCAACCATCTTGCAGCCACTGGTGTTATTTACATGCCTGGTAAAGTGTTCTCCTTTTTGACAGATGGGGAAATAAAGCATGGGGTAAAATAATTGATCTCCCCAAAGACATACATGAGTTTTGTGACTTATCACTACTTTCACGTCCTCCTTCATTAGAAATTGGAGAGAAAAATCCATGCTATTGCACTTGGTATATGCAGATGAAATGCAAAGTAAAATAGTGCTGAGAATTCTGGAATTGTTTTAACTCCAAAGATTATATAGAAAGACAGACATTGAGATAGGAAAGAGAGTTCTGTTTGTTTGTTTGTTCATTTTACCAAAATGGTTTTAAAATACAGATATGTTAGTTTCTAATTTACTACTCTCTTGACTTTTTGCTTATGTTGGTCCCTTGGGATCTTTAGTGTATCCTAGGACTACCCATGCCACCTAATACCAGGAGGCCAGTTATCTGGCCAGCCTCCTCTGCAGCCTGTGGAAATGCAGACGTTCTCCAAAAGATCACTTGGAGAGCCTGACTTCAGATCTTGCTCCTCAAGCATGGGCATATTATCGTTGGTTAAAATGGAAGCCCAGCATAGGCATTTATTTTATTTATGTTGATGGCACACTGCCTGGCCTCTTGTCTGCAAAATGCATCTGGAGACAGTGGACAGGAAATGCATGTGGATGGAGGCAATGGTGAGGGATGAAGGATTGGGAAGCCACCAATGCATGGTTGCGAGATGAAAATTCAGAATCTAGCACATCTGAAACTGTCAAAGAAGGCATGTTGCAGGAGAATAGCATGTCAGGGGAAGATCTTCAGAGCATTTTTAGCTCAGTCGGCTTGAGTGCACCTCCTATCTCTCACTTTGCAAACACCCCCCACTACCCTTCAAGGGAGCAGTGGGATCCTGATGGCAGCTTACTCTGAGGATCCTCCTACGAGGAGGAAGGGTGTCAGCGTTCCTGTGCCAGGAAACACCGACACGCTCCAGGGCTTCCTATTGCTCTTCTGTGCTCACAAATCAGCAGGAGCTTTATGCCACCTGGCGTTATTAGTGTTCCCCCTGGTTTTTTTTTGGCTCTGCTGTCCAGAGAATGGGATTTATTCTCAGGCTTAGAGAGGCACAACCTGCTCTCCCTGTGGACAGCTAATTGCCAGCCAGGGCTGCGCAAGCACGTGCTGCACGGTACCAGCCACCGCCGGTGATCCTACCACTGTCCAGTGATGTGACGAGCTGTCAGCACTGGGGTCTCCATCTCAAGCGTCAGATCCCTTCACAGCCAGTAGAAAACAAAAATCAGAAGGGAATATAAATGATCCTCAGATGTCTTATCCAAGCTGGTGTCTTTGCATATGTGTTTTATGACAACAAAGCCTCACTACCAATCATTTTTTCCCAAGTTTTTTAAATATAGAAAAGAGCTCTGAAAATATTTTCAGTATTTTTAGCTCCCTGTAGCCACTTCAAGAATGCTTGCAGAATCTCCCAGCTACCACTGCTCCCTCTCTCTCCTTTGCTCTTAGGGGTCACACTTTCATTTTGGGAGTCTTTCTTCTCCACAGCTAGAATGAGACTACACCTGAGATCAAATGATGTCCGTGTTCCACCTGGAGTTCTTCGCATGCTGCTGTGCCAAGGGAACGAGTGGAGTTCTTACTTGACAGTTATTGACTTTCTTCCTCTTATTGGATCTATCTTCCTCCCTCACCATTTTAATTGTAGTATGCATTGGAATTGTTTCTGTACTGCATCCACTAAGCTAGCAAGCCAACCTATTCTAACACTAACTCAATTTTCTTAATATCAAGTTGCAGATAACACACAGAAATTCATCCTAAATTTCCAGCTTACTGGATGACCGGAAGTGAATACCAGCTGATGGAAACAGACTTGCATTCATGCCCTCTCCACTTCCAGCAAGGACATATGTTTCACAGCCACAGTTATTATCTGCCTCACTTTCCTTCCTAGCTTTTACTTAGTGTATTGACAAGCTGGACTGGATTTGGAGGGCGGCAGGGAGGCAAGCCTGAGTCACCAGAAGAAATCCATGTGATTATCTGAGTCACTGTCCAGTTTACTGACCTTCGCTGTTCTCACAGCCCTAACAGCCCAGCTCTGAGTCAATAGTGAAGCAGAAGGAAATTCAAACCAAAAGATTCAGACCCAGGGGGTGTCAAATTTTTCAGGTACAAAAGGCCAATGTGATTATCTGGACTGCAGTGACACAAAGCAAGGAATTTCCCCAAGCAAGTCCAATCAGCCAGTCTCAATTTAAAGCTGGCTAGTGCTAGATAACTCATGCTTCCCTTTGGCAGTTTGGTTCTGTAGACAGGGATCACCAACCACCACAGGAACATCTGCCTCATTCCTAGCCTGAACCTCACCTTCTCCAGTGTTCAACAAACATTTGGGTTTGATCTTTAGTGCAATGCATTATACAGGGACGAATTAAATATTTGAGAATCACAAACTATCTCCACACCACAAAAACAAACAAACAACAACAATAACAACAACAACAAAACAGAATGTGATATCCTGTAGATATTCCAATTATGATGGTTAATGTTTAATTCAACCAGTGTGTTCAGTAGTATAAGAATATCCCATTGGTTATTTTTATAAGCATTTTGTCCATTCTAAATTTAAAAAACCCCTGTGTTCAATATTTTCCAATACTTCCATCCCATTACCCCTAGTGATATCCTATTACATTATTTAACCTCAATTCTCTCTCATTTGGGTCATTTTTTGCATCATTCATTCACTATAAAAAGCATTTACCCCCAAATGTACTAGATTTCTGTGGCGCTTGCATGGAATCCATCTTCCTCTGGGAAGCTGACCTCAGTGATTAATAACACCGGCTTCAAGGATGTGACAGGTATGACTAAATGCTCCTCAGTATGAGTAAATGCTGAAGCATACATCAACTTTAAGAATTCTGTAGACCATTAGGTTCCTTTTTATCAAGCTTAGTCAAGCTGTGCTTTATTTATCTCATTTAATCTTTCCTCCTAAATGAATTTCTTGAGACTCCAAGTCATGTTTGTGTTATGAGTGTGAAACAGCACTCTTATTTCAAAAACAAAGCCCAACAAAAGCACCCTCTTATGAACATGAAGAGCCCTTAGGTCTGCTTTCTCAAACACTGCCATACACATCTGTAGGATTTATCAAGCCCTAATGAAGAATGCAGTCTCAATTTTGTGGCTAGCAGCCAGTTCTCAATACCTTAGATGTGAAATTAGATTATACTGAGACTAATGCACCACAACATGCCTTATTAAGTGATTTATAGCCTTGGTTTGAGGGCCTTAATATGGGTATGTCTGCAAGGGGCACTTAACATATAGGTATGTATTTAAGAGATTTTAGTCAAAGCCCATTAAACCTGGGACAGATGTTCTTATTCAAAAGCACAATGTCTGCACCAGTGGGGAAGCAAGAGGGGGACAAACTCTGGACTGTAGCTCGCTAATGCTGTAACTCCTGTCTTCTGTTAATCCAACTCATTTTTTTCTGTGTATTCTCACAGAGACACACTGGAAATATAAACCCAACACCAAATATTTCTTTCCTTGTTGGGATAGGACTTCTGCCTGCAAAGATGCTACCCAGATATGTACAGCCTTGGTTAACTGCAGGAAAGTATGCTTGAATGCAAAAATTTTTAACGTCAGTATTTCTCTGCCACTTCTCTTCACATTTCCACTGTAGAAGTGGAAAAGGCTGCCCTGCACTATTGCTCATCTGCTTTTAAAGCTCAGCTGTATTCAGGGTGCAGAGGTGCTTTGTGGTTAGTGTTGAGGGGGCAGAGGCAGAAGATAAATGAAGTCATCGTCTGGATCACACCTCCATACATATTAGCTGTTTGCATCTAGATAGGAACATAAGTCCTGTGAGACTGGAAAGGAACATCACATTTATTCCCCTGCTTTCAGAGTCAATTAGTCTGGAAGGGTTCAGAGAAGATATACAGCACAGGTTAGAGACTATTTCCTGACACTGAATAGTGAATTTAAGGCCTGTAGTAAAGGCTGAAAGCTACAATATCAGTGCAATATAAATGAGAATCATGAGGACAACACACACATTTATATACATCATCTTAGATCCGGTTACATTTCTACCACTGCACTTCACAGTCCACATAAATATGCTCATCTACACCTCTTCATGATCTTCTTAATTAATACAGCTACTCAGATGCCAGCCTAGCGCTGACAGAAGAATTACACTCTCTAAATGTTACATCTCAAAAGCAATGCAAAGACTGCTGGTATGGAGAGGTGGCCGTTTATGCAAGGTCCATGTGACCCTGTTCTGCTAATAAAATGTCACACCGGGTAGCACTGTGATATAATCAGTTACAATATAATTACTCTGTATCTACATACAAAAGCATCAGAAGGGTAAGTGACTAATATCCAATATGAGGCACCTCTCACTGCTCCTTTCATCTGTCTTGCTGATAGTGTTGAAAAGGAAGATGAAACACAGCTTACGTTCCTCCATTCAGCCAGTGCAGCTGTCATAACAAAATATGTTTTAAAAGGGGTAGGGGCTTCAAACCCAGAACTGAGTCCGTACTGTGTGCTTACTAAAACCAGCAGACAAAATTTCCCAACCTAAATAAATTGGAGATGATATGGACAGTCTCAATGGCACCGAGGGGAACTGATTTCTCAGGAAACACGGGTAGAGCCCTGAGCAGTTCTGCTCTGCGGGAGGTCTCTATGCCCGAAAGTTTTCCGATCACCCTGCCGACCACATCAGTTGGTGTGATGGAAGGTGTCGCTCCCCCTGCATGGTTTGCCTCGATTTGGCTGAGTGAGGGATAATGTAAAAAGGACACTGTCCAGGTGACTAAAGGTTGCGCCTGTCATTTTTAATGGGAGGCCATTTAGATCTGTTATGAACTAGATACACCAGTTCCAAATAGGAAAAGGAACAAAAAGAAGACAATCAACACGCAGTGGACCAGACCTTTGGTGGTGGCCAACAGCACAACTCCCTTTTTGGGACTGCTACACTGCCAGCCAGCTTCTCTTCCATAAGTTATTCAGGTTGAAAAGATAAACTCCAAAACCAAAATATCCTAAACTTTTCTGCTTGTGTGCAACAACATCTGCTATCCTGTCTGTCAGCCTCAGGAATATAACAGATATGAGACAGCAACGGAAGACCTTTTTCTAGTGAAAAGAGAGTAGCGATCCTCCTAGGAAATGTCTGACTTGCTCTTTTGTTCTCTGCTTTTCTTGTCTCAGCTGTAGTGCTGTTGTTAATTGTTCAGGCAGGAGGCAGCCCTGACCAAGCCCTGCTTGAAGGGCTGTAGGACTTTGATGCCTGGCATTCTGAACATCGATCTTATTCTAATGAGTGAGCAATTCTACATGGACTAACTGATCCATGGCAAGTGCTAATTGTGTTCATGGAGAAGCTTCCTTGTCTCAAGGCCATCACTAAACCCAGGGCATGAGGAAGATATTAATAAAGGTGATGGAAGGTGTGAGCTTGTCAGGAAACCTCTGCCTGAAAATATCTCCTTGGTGGGGTATGTCAGCGTCTGATGTGGAAAATGACAGGGTGTCCATTCCCAGCAAAAAGCCTCTCTCTGTCATGCATTTGACCTTCTGTAGTCAGACCCTGCAGTAAATGTCCCCAGTGTAGCACTACATATTTGATTAACACTATGCATTACAGAATGGGTTAGAAATAATATATATATATATATTATATATATATATCAATAGATTTTAATTTTGAGTTCAGCAAGACTTGAAAGAAGTTCCAACCCAGATCCTCAGATGCAGTCGATTTGCTCGGGAGCAAAACTTTCAATAGCATCCACTTCACTTACTTTCAGAAAAGGCTTAGGCTCTAACCTTGAATCAGAGTACCGTAAATCAGATTGCTGCATGTCAGCTGAGCTATTTGTGTGCACTTTCTTCAATTTGAAATCAACTTAGTTTAGTCCTCACTGGCAAAGGGACAAACTAAGTTATACTCTCCCACAGAATACTATGATTTTGAAAATGTTTAACCAAGGGGATTTCCTACAGAAAAAAATATTGTGAGTCCGGAGTGCTATGTTGTTATGGAAAAAGCAAACCCCATCTCAGAGTACAAGTATTATATAATATCTCCTTATGAAAAAATAAAGAAAGGATACAGCCTGTAAAATTTATTAAGGAAAACCTTATCTTGAATAGTGTGTATAGTTTGATTATTGCATTTAAGAGAGATTTGAACTGATTGGTGAGAATCCAAGAGAGAGACAGATGGGAGTTTCAAAAACAAGACCGACAAAGAGTATCTAGGATTAGTATAAAAATAAATGACAGAGGGAGGGCATCAGTGCAGTCTCCAAACTGTATACAACATGGCTGGGCAAGAGTGGTCTTCAGGAGGAAAGAAAAGAAAGAAATAATCTCACCCATACAACCTCACAACACCTCCTAAATCCCACTAAGCTCGCTTCCACATCAAGAGACACTAAAGAGCCACCAGTGGAGACTGCCGGGTCTCCATACCCTGTAACAGCTTTCCAACCATATGTGTTGGATATCTGATCTTCACCCTCACTTTCCCAGATCTAAACCACTGCAGTTGCAGAATTGAACTTCACTCCCTCAAGTGTGAAAGCAAGGTTGATGAAGTCCTGCCTTGGCACCCAGTATGCACTTTTGCCAACATCATTAAGAAGCCTTAGACTGATTTTAACAATGCTGTTACATGTAGATCTGGGGAACGTTTTACAGAAATCTTACTATATGACTGCACCTGGCTAATACAGGTTGAATTACACTGGATAATGCAGAGATCTCTTCCACAAGTCCATTCCCTTTTTTGAGATCATTTCTCAAAATAAGTGCAAGGGCACCAATTAAGTACAGAAAGTCCTACAGCAGTACTGTATAAAAGAACTAATTTTTTTTCTCCTTTCTACACGTTCTAAGACCATTTGAGCTCCTTGGGTAAGGACAATATTCTGTCCAGTAAGTCATATGAAAGTTTGCAAAAGTTTTATTAAAAGAAAAAAAAAAAAGCAATGAAAGGACTGTACCTATCCTGTCTCTTTCTTCTAGCACACTTGCATCAAACAGTTCAGGATGTTTCTTGGTAAGAGCTAATGATGTCAAGAAACCTTGTGATTGAGTGATGTTGCTTGAGTGCATGGCAGCTGACTCAAGAACCATATGTCTCATTCTGCTGCCACAACTGAAGTAAGGATGAGACATACTTCATCAAATTCAGACATGAACACAGATTTTTTTTCCTATGCTATGCAAAAGTTCTTACACTCAGCCAAAACTCATTCACACAAGGGGAAGTTCTGGAATCTACCAAATAGGCATAGCAAACTCAGCAAGTTTTCATAGTCTGAACTGTGCTTTTGCACTTGGTTAGGAAAAAAGCCGTAACATTTGTTCTATTTTTAAGGGTTTGTATCTTATTCTCACCAATAGCCACAAAATGTAGGTCAAAGAAATCTTTTTCTGGGGAAAAAAAGCATTGAAGCATTATTTTTGTTATATAGGTGCAGATTTGGTTGGAGAATTCCATCCTTACTTATTTTCCACTTTCTCCTCTAAAGCAGACTTCAAGAACAACTGACTGAATGCCTCTCAGAAATTCACTACAAGAATGGGATAAGTGCTCACAGTCTTATCAGAGATTTCAAAATATTCACAGTATTCCCTATTGTGCTCTTGGGACTCAGTCTCCCTAAAGAAGCAGATGACCTTTTTGCTTATGTTTTTATTTCTTCCAGCAGATCTGTCTTTCCCTAGCACATTTGAGATGCAATCTTATCATTCTGAGGAAAGTCACACAGGAGCTCACAGGGGGTAGTTAGAAAAAGGCCAATGGACGCTGATGGTCCTATAATTCAAAAATTCAAGTGCTCTGGGTTCTTATGCCCTTGGATATATACATACATCTCCTTTTCTTGCTTGCATAAATGAGTGCCTGAATGATATTGATAAGAGCCAGGGTATTGTTTTCTTGCAAGGCAGAAACATTTAACAGATATATTGCAAGTGGCTCTGCAAATTTAAGATATCCACAGCAAGCAGCATTTGCTACTGCTGAAGATAGAAACAAGAGTGCAGAAGTCATTTGCAGTCCTGCTCTGTGGAAAGGAAATCATTCTGTGAGACCATTTCACTTTCAAATGTTAATAGCCTTTGTTTAGTATTGTTCAAAGAGGAGCTTTCTCCTGAATACGCCATGGGAATCCACAAAGCGATGCTACCAAGCAAACCTTTCCCCTGCAACATCTTCTGCAAGGTGAAGATACTCTTGACACTGACAACCATGGGAATTAGGGGCAACAGGTCAGTGCATGGTGACTGAAGCCACCTGGTTTAAAACAGCTGGTGATATGGCCAATTAAAGACCATGAGTCTCATTTTGATGATCCCGACTGATCTGGGCTGACCTTCCCTCCAGCCAGTCTTCAGCCTTTGAGAGCCATCCCTTCTCTAGCAGAGTTACACCTTGCATTCAGCTTGCACTGGCACTCAGACCACTTCTTGTGGAGACAGAGCCACTCTGTTCACTCATCCCCAGTGATGTTCCGAGGTCAGAAAACAGGGTGCATAAACCTCACTGCATGTCCTTTTTAATGTAAAGGTACAAAGGGAGCTCAGTAACCTAAATGTGTTAATAGGGAACCATATCTTAAATCTTGTTCCATTTGACCAACATGGAAGGAGGTGAAACTATGGTCATTCTGTTGTCCACATCTCATCTACTCTCTTGTAATTACTTGGATCCAGGACCAGTCATTCTTCCTTATGCTCTCATCTAGTTACATCAAAGGAAGCGATTGAGTTGTCAGAACAGGCTTCAGGATTGCTTTTGTTGCATTTCTTCTCGCATCTGTCTCCACCTACCAGGATATGTTTGGTGTGTTTATGCTGTAAGCTAAAAATATTATTATATTGTAGCACATGAAAGCAAATGTTTGTGGGAAGCCTGAGCTTTAACATCTTATTCAACACCATAATTAAATGTCACTACCTTTATCTGTGCAAGTGTTATAGTTTGAAGGAGAAAATGAATAACATTTCAGCTCTTCTAACAATGTTCTTTCAAATTGCAGAAACATGGTCACCTCAGTATTTTATACATGTGTGCTTTAGGGTCAAATAAACTTCAGAAGAAAAATGATTTTTCACTGAGAAGAAGCTGGTCTTGAGGCAAAATTTGAATAGCAAAATAACAAGTTGTTTTTGCCAAAAGCAAACAGCAACAACAACAAAACAAACAAACAAACACCTACATCTACTGAAGAGCCATCCCTTCATAGGCCTTGTTTTTATCATTTATTGACACTTCCATCTCCAGTGTAATTTAGGAAAACTTCAAGCAGTCTGCTGGATAAAAAATATTGGGCATTGTGGTGTTAGCTTAATTCAGATATTAGAGACTGTATCTGACCTCATGAAGAAATCTAACATAAAGCATATGAGTCATTTAAAGCTCTAATACTGTCACTGTGAGCATCTGAATTTATTCCCTCCCCTGCAAGCTAGGACAGAATGAAACCCCACGGGGCTGCTTCCCAGCACAGACACAGTGAGAAGATTTTCATAACAAGTATTTGTTGGTCTCAACGACCTCCAGGCTGCTCTGACAATTAGATCTTAAAGCAATAATCTCACCTATTTGTTCGCCTATGAACAGATTAAATATTCACAAGTCAATTCCTATTTTTCTTGACTACCTACAGAGGTGGTTCAAGACCCAAAGGATTCACGGGGAGGTTGGAGAGGGTTGGTTTTGTGTTTTAATGTGGAAACACGAGCACAATCGCGCCGTGCGGCTGCCGACCGTATGAGCAGCTCATCCGCTCTCCAGGGTGCTGCAAAGGCCTCCTCTGCTCCAGCTTCTGGCCAGTCCTGCTCCAGTTTCTGGCCTCCTCTGCTCCAGCTTCTGGCCAGTCCTGCTCCAGTTTCTGGCCTCTTCTACTCCAGCTTCTGACCTCTTCTGCACCACCTTTTGGCCACTTCTGTGTCAGCTCTGGCGGCCAGCAGCAGCTTATCTCCAACCTAAAATCCACATTTTACTACCAGCAGCACTTTCCAGGACAAGATGAGCTTAAAGCACAGCAGTACCTTATTCCTGCTCTATTCTTACACCATACCAGCTTTAGACCTCATCAAACTAAATTATTTTTTAACTTAAAATATGGTTCTAGAAAGTAAAGGTAAACTCCTAGACGGAATTCTTTCTTTTGAAAAGATATTTTGTGGCTGAGGTACCTACCATACACATTGAATTTTTATTCACGTGAGATACGAATAAAGCTATTCTGGTATTCTGTGTCTCATGGATTGTACTTCCAGACACAGCAAAACTGAGACTTGATAAAACAAACAAACAAGCAAAAAAAACCCCATCATTTTCAGAGTATCCTCTCTTCAGTGCCTCAGAAACATCGTGACACTTCTGGAAACGTATCTACTACTGAGCCAGAGACATAAAAAATCATTGCTGTTATGATCTTAACATGTCGTGTTCTCTTTTTAAGTGTTGAGGGATTTTTTTTTTTTCTTCTACATTTACCAGGACATTTTAAATCATGGTTATTTGCATTCACATTCAATCATTTAATATCTACAGTATCATTTCTGTCCCTCATGAGATTGCCTATTCTTGAAGAGATTCAAGTTCAGAATGAAGCTTTAATTGGAGGGTTAGCACTTTTCAGTGAAATTCAAGATAATTCTGTTAGGTTTCACAGATGAAATGGCTAAGAAGTTTTTGGTGAACTTTCACAAAGATTTTTTGTGTACACTTTAACAATTTTAAATCAGCAAATTTATTACCTCTATGAATTTGGTAATAGCTAAAACTCCTCCTCCTCCTCCTCCAAAAAAAAAAAAAAGAAAAAAAGAAAAAAAGAATTAGCTCCCTTCTGTGCAGAAACTGGGGGTCGGGGAACTGCTTTCTGCCTATGATCCTCCAGATAGGCATTTCTACTGCTTGAATTTGCTTGGGGAGAACAGAGCAGTGTCTTTTTCTTTACCTTAATCTGTATTTCTGCTTTAAACCTTCCTTACTAAGTATCTTAAGTCCCTAAGTAAAGCTCTGAAATGCAACCAGATTTCAATTACATGCTCGTTCATAAAAGTAACTATAGCCTGACTTCGGTGCACTGATGTGCATGTACAAGGTGACCACTTGGTCATGGGGACCTGTTAATTGCATACTGGGGAAGAGTATATTTGCGGGCTGATTATCAAAAGCAATAAATTATCTCACTAAATTTTCCAGAGTGGAAGCTGATGGACCTGATACTCTGAGGGTTTCTTCAGGAGCCCGCTCAGATTTCGTAGTCTGTTTCTTAAAACCACAGCAGTGGAAACCCTCAATCTTCTAAGACATGTTTAAAAGATCACCTGTGTGACCCTCCCAGACTCTGGGAAATCTTTGCACTCAGCATTTCTGTATAACCCGCTTCAGCAGGAATTATATCTGAATGTGCCTACAAGCTGTAGTAACACAACATCTGTACCTGCTTAAAATCCAGGTGCATGCCACACTGAGGTTTGCAAAGGCTCTCAAAGCACTTGAACGCCCAGGTCTGTGAGGTCTTTTGAAAACTGCAGTGCACCTGCCTCATCGAGGAAGAAATAAGCTCAGGTCTTGGGAACTATTTTAAGCTCTCACTCGAGCAGTTTACTAAATTCAAATTTCTCAGCCTCAGATGGAAAACCTAGTGCTATTTTGAGCTAGTATAGTCATTCAGATTATTGAAAACAAGTGTGTGGGCATCTTTGAGAGCGAACAACAGGAGTCTATAAAAACACTCCGTGATAAATGTTTCTCCTCATTGGAATTTTTAATTAATTTGATGGCCTGAGTCACTTTAGGCTTTCTGGCTTGTGATAAGTACAGCAAATAATGGCATAGTTTTTGTCTCAAATTTGTTACCATTTGCGCAGTGCCCAAGGGGCAGTTGTAAATTAACTACTCTGAGGAGCAACAAGATTGTAGTCACTTAGCAGATGTAAAGGACTTCCCTCTGATGCTTATTTTCTTTTTGTCTCTGATGATACCAGAGATGAATATAGGCAGTGCTGAGGGGCTGATATTACCTCACTATCATAAAAATGTGCATAAAATTAAGCATGATCCAAAATGAGCAATTGACAGACACAGGGGAAATCATACTGATCTGAACCAAGACCTTCTTTTCACCCTGACAATTGCTTAATGTTTTCCACCTAAGTTGAGTTTAATCAGGGTGCCCCATCCACTCAGATTTAGCAATACAGGAATCACATTCTGATCACAAGTTCCTGAGAGGTATCTGCTCTTGCCCTGGGGGTTGACACGAAGCCACAGTCACACTTATCAGCCTGTGCACGGAAGACACGAGCCATTTAAAAGTGTGGACAGGTTTGGTTTTGGTGGAATAGGCTATGGGGTGTTTCAAATGAGGGACTTCAACGTATACAAAGTTCCCATTCTTTTCTCTTGGAATTTGTATCCTGGGAAACGTTGTCAAAACTTAATATTCCTGATATGGATTGGTGCATGTTCAGGTGATCACAGGAAAAATATTTTTTGTGCAGAAATTCTGGAAAAGAGAAAGGATGCAAAGGGACTAGATCCAACTAGGTCAACAGTTAGACATAAATATTCCACCAAAATATGTTAAACTTCTCAACACCATGGGAACCAGGATGCACATTGCCCTTGGTTGCAAGCGAAGAGTCTATGCCACTCTACGGCTGATAAATCAGATAGTTATGCATGTGGTCCCACTTCATGAAAGCATAGTACAGAGATCTCTCTGAATGAGAGTTGGTCTGAAATTTACTGCTGTTGATCACAGTTATTTTCAAGGTTAAAAATTACTTTGTAAATTCATTCTCCATTGTCTCCAACAGGCAAAATGCATCTCATTGCTTTTATGCTAAACATGAAGACCTACTTAGCAACATCTTTACCGTAATCAGGAAGAGTTTGACCTGAACATTAGGGAGAAATTTAGTGTCTTGCAGAAGAACTATTCCACCAATGCAGTCATTCAAGGCCATTATGCTGTCAAAACAGGACTGAGGGAATTAAATGGTCTGCAGATTGTCCTGTAGCCCTTTGCTCAGAAACAACTTTGATCCACAGAGATTTGGTGTGTTTAACATCTTACCAATTGTCTACACAAGGTGAATTTCAAACAGAACGAAAGTGACAATGTGTATGTGCATAGACTTTGAGGAAAGGGCCCTGGTATTTGTACTAATGAATTTTGTTGCTTCATAACACAATTCAATACTTTATTCCCCAGAACAGTGCTTTGATGTAAGGTTTTTGACTGATTTTTCTTCTGACATTAATGTGAAGG
Organism: Chauna torquata; assembly: GCA_013399475.1. Lineage (NCBI taxonomy): Eukaryota > Metazoa > Chordata > Aves > Anseriformes > Anhimidae > Chauna > Chauna torquata. Next base: position 701,596 of record VXAL01012265.1, read on the forward strand.
AATTAACATAACTGACATATTGAACTTTCTCGTCATTGTTTTAAGCTAGTCTACAATGAAAATAGAAAAGCTGACAATAATATGAATTTTGGTGGAACCTATTTTAGGATTGAGTTGCTGCGTATGTCCTGCTATTGTACAAAGACAATCCAAAACAGATCTTCACAAAATTGTTCATTTCCTCCTCTTCTCCTGTTTTCAGCCCTAATTCACTCTGGGATGGTCTGATGCCTTAAACTTTATGAAGTCATCCCCTAATGGTTTTGTAATTTTATTAAAATTGGTGCAGGTAGATGTGAAGGGTTTGTAGTCAATATGAATATGACAGTCAAAATAGAAGATGCGATGATGCAATTCCATTCAAAAAAATTTAAAAGGTCTGGTTGAAAAAGTAAAAATGAGCAATAAGCAATTCTTTTTTATAACTCTTTTCTTGATAGCAGTCTCTGAAAATATCATGGTCCCTTCTGGCATAAAATTCAGACTAGTCTTGCCAGAATAGCTCATTATCTAGTCTCATGTTTGATAGGAAAATTAGTGGCTGGTACAGAATATTCTTTTAAAGCCTGAACAGGTTAAAACCTCAGAATTGCTGCCAAAATTCATGGTCTCATTCATTAAGGACCTAAAAACAGTTTTAAAACTCTCCCTACCCTCCTTGGAGGGGTTTCCAACCTTGAAAAGTAAATGTCATTGAAAGAGTTGGAGCTCATAGTAAAATAAATTCTCTCTGACAGAAGAGAAAATTTGAGGGCCCCAAGAGTGCAGGAACATAAAGTCTAGCCAGAGCGAACCAGATCTGTAATATATTAAGCCTGAATCATAGTACTGAGTCATTCTTCACTCTGAAGGAAACCAGCTATTTAGACTTAGATTGTGAGGTCCCCATGCTCAGTTTTTACTCCAGTAATACTCTCATTGAGGATTACATGTAATAGGTTTACACATTTGTTTAAAGTTACCCACTTGCTGGTCATAACCCCCAATCTGAGTAACCAAGAGTAGGGGTTAATACTATTAGACATCAAAGGCTTCTGGGACAGCATGAAGTGGAGGTGAATGGAGAGAGCTGCATCTTCCCCAGGCCTGGGGTGTGTAAGTATCTCAGGCCCTCAATCAAAGCTGAGGCAAAATAGGAAGATACGTGAATCCAGGAGAACACTGTATTTCTGTGCTTTATCTGCCCACAGAGATTGTGCTATTATGTCTTTATTTTCTAGATTTTTTTTTTCTCCTCCCTACTCCTAAGCTCTGAATTGTGTTTTTACAAAAGGATCTTGGCAGGCTGAAATTCAGCTTGCCAGCATGGTTTCCTTTGACAGCAGCACAATGCTTGAATTAAATACCAGATGTAGTCTCAGTTCAGTCATTCTCCTAAGCAGATTGGAGACCAAAATTTGAAAGTGCTTGTGTTTTTGGAAATGGATTGCTATGTTCGACTTTTCCATATCTATTGTTTTTATAGCTATATCTATTTATTACTCTGAGCGGTTTTAGCCTTACAGAACTCATGTATATATAATGCAGAGGAATTTCTCTTTGTGTATATAAGTGCATGTCCTTATATATAATTGTGTACACATCTATGTAAATGTATTTAGACAAGTTGGTCTGTGAGGAGCAGGAAAACTTAAGCCCATTTTATGACGTCTTTCCCCTGTGTATGTTTTTTGAAATCCAATGAAAGTTGAACCCTCACACCCTTCTTCCATTTTTTTCTTGCACCTGTTTGCTGTAAGTTACCTGAGAGTAATTGGCTGATTGATGTGGGTCCCCTCCCTTTCTGTGAGTTTGATGGAAATTAAACAATGGGTCCAAGAGTTGTTGGAATCAGATCCACTTGTCATTCATGAACTCAGCAGGCACCGATCCATTGCCAGGTAGGGACAGTACTGATATGTGCCACTGTATGTAGCTGAAAAGTTTATTGCACAAATTTTTGGAAGCATGGCTCTAATTCTGATTTCAAGCAGGTTAAAGAGCTCTCAGCTGTCTCAGGGCATCAGTATTTACCTCTTTTCTTGGACAAGAAACAGAATTTTAAAGTTTTTGCATCTTTCCTCTTTGCCAATGCTACAACATTCTTAGCAGGCTAATTATTCTGCTCATTAAGCAGAGTAATTAAACTGTAATTAAACTGCCATCCAGAATGTGGTCCTGGTCAAACCAAAACAGCATTTCATTCGGGTCACCTTGTCTAAATCAGAATCTCAGCACACACCAGACTTAGCAAAAGGGACAAAAAATCATGGTGGTTCACCGACATGGGGAAGCAGAGGCATCTTGCAAACACCTAACATGTAAATCCAAGCTCTGTGATATTGGCCTCCTCACAGTAATGTGTGAATCCCTGGATTAGCTTTCTCTGCTTCAGCTGTCAAGTGACATTCAAGGAAGCACCACATAGGTTTATTAAAAATTGTTTCCTGGAGCATAACATGCATCAGTGTCACTGCCGCCCAGTACTGAGAGTAGGAGTTATTTGCAGCGTGCTGTACGGATGCACCGAGCTGTCTCCATCTCAGAGCTTTGGAGGTTCCCACTGCGGTCCCTCAGTGAAGACAGCAAAGACCTCCTTGTTACTGGGTTTTTGCATGGGTTCTTCTAGTGTTTGAGTCAAACGCTATAATGAGAAGTGTAAGTGGGCTGTTCCATGGCAGTCCCACTGCCTGACAAATGATTGCCCCTTTATAATAATCTTCGTAGAGGAAAGGCACAAATAAAAAGCCAGTAGTTCATTTATGGGAAAGGACGGAGCAGATCTGCAATTCTTTCTATTGTTACAACAAAGTCTGATGCTGTCTGGAGAGTCAAATGAAGAGAGGACCCATCCACTCTACATCCTGCTGGTCTGACCCCCCTGTGCTGGGAATCAGGACTAAAGCCTGCTGGCCAAATTAATTTGGTGAAGCAGACAAGAACTCTCCTTGCACAGCATTTCTCATGGCTATTTAGGAGCCTGATCAAATTGGCATTGGGATCGAATCACTGAGAGCTGAAATCTGATTCCAAGCAACAGTTCCCATGAATTGACCCTTAATTTAAATCAGTGGCTAACCAAATGTGGCTTAGGGTTTGCTAGGAGGAAGCGGACTACCGCACCATGGGAATAGTTTCAGTATGAAATTGTTTCAAACTACAGAAATCATCCAGGAAAAATCACTGTGAGTTATGGAAGAATCTCAGGTCTGGGAAGGAGAGCTATGCCGGTGAAGTCCAAGAAATCATTCAGTGAACAGCAACTGTGTTGGTTCTAAGGACTAAGAAATTAAAAAAAAAAAAAATCAAAATAATTAACCTCTACATCTCTGCAAAACACAGCACGTGCCAAAGAGAAAACAACAAATATTTGCTGTGGCCAGACTGCAAGAAATCTGCATAACAGCCCTAAGTTATGAGGGACGAAAGGAACGGGCCCAGAAGAGAGGTCAAATACCGCTAACTACAGGTTGGGCTGGAAACAGCATGGAAACAAAAGTAAATTTGGGTGCAGATTAGACTATAAATCCTGAGATTAAGCAAGAAGATGAGATCTGTTGACTTCAGTGCTTGAGTACATTTAGAGACATTTTAAAATAATTTAAGTCTTGGCCATAGCATAGATCTCTCTAACTGTGCTCCTTTGGAAAGATTCTCACCTGAGAAACCATTTACAGACATATCGTGGGTGTTGCAAGAAAACAGAGTCGAGCTTCCCATGTCAAAATGGGTCTGTATTGCAGAGGAAGAGAGAACAAGGAAAGCATTCGCTGCCTGCCTGGTTAGCCAGTCCTTCTTTGCTCCGTCAGGTTTTGCTGCTTGTTTCCTTCAGTCTTGAGGTATTGGTATTTATTTTGTGCCTTAAAATCCTTCTCCAAGATAAGACAGCATGGTAAGCTGGCTACATTAGCTGGGATTTCCTCAGGAATTAAAGGATCAAGCGATCTGAATCCCTTAGGCTCCAGTGCAAACAACAGTCTCTGTACCTTGCATTCAACAGGGTTACGATTTTTTCCCTTCAGTTAAAAATACCAAGTCTTAAAAAAAAAAAAAAAAAAAAAGATATAACAGGGAACAACGTGTTTACCACCTTTGCAGACTTTTGCGACTAAATTTTTATTCATACTCCATTAGATAAATGTAACCCACATCATCCTGGATCAGGTTTCATTTATTCCCCTACAATTTTGTTTATTTAATTCTCTACTTTTTCCACATGAGGAATATCACTGTCCCACTACCTGTCAGCAGCAGATGTTCACTGCAACCTGATAATACGGTCACAGCAAGAAACACTGCTACCTCACATTTCACCATTCAAAGCAAAGGCTTGGTTTGATTTGCTTGGGTTTCACCTTATTTAACTTTCCATTTTTGTATCAGACACGTAGTAAGAGATCTTTACTCAAGCAAGCTTGAAAGAAAGCCGGGCTTTTTTTGCTCAGCTAGGAAGGAGGCAAAGGGAAGGCAGCAGCACGGTGCGTGGCTGTGAGGTGCCGCAGGAGCTGAACTGGGAAGGCTGAACGCCCTCGCACTTGGGCTCTAGCACGGGTGTTCTCCTTTCTCACTCCTTCGGAGGGAGCAGCCCATCCTGACTGAATGACCCAGCCCACGGCTGCCTTCTTGCCCTGGTTATTGCATGGCCCCTGGGGATCACGGCTGCATCCCTTGGCCCATCTGCCTCACCATGGGAACATGCCCCGCTGCAGCTTCGAGCTGAGTAAAACCTGCACTGCCTTCCCCAGGGATTTTCCAGCCCACCTTGATCTCTGGGTGTGCCTGCAAGTCTGGAGCAAACCAGAAGTTCAGCAAGCGGCTTTGCAGAGCCATGCCCTGCTTGTTTCCTCCCTTCCCAGTCTCATCTGCCTCATCTTCCCAGCCTCGCATCCTCCTCCTGCCGCTCTGGCTATTGGACTGCTGCAGAACACAGCCGCGGCGGTGCTTTATCATTTTGATAAGACCACTTAATCTCTGATTTCGGCTGCTGATTTTGCTTTGCTCCAAGATGCCACTTTGGATTAGGAGAGGGGAGACAGCTTGCTAGCAAGAGAGAACACAGAAGCAGGTTTGTCACGCTTGTACTGTTCCCGAGCAGTACATAAGCTTTATCTCCAGGGAAAATTTTACCAAGATGTTCAAGCTTCATTCTTGCTTAGAAGTGAACAGTGTAATTTAAAAAGACACACTAAAAACAGCCTTTTTAATCACTGACACCAAGGTTTGGATACCCTTCTTCTTGCTTCAAAGCACCTGAGCAGCCTCCTTCATCTCCCACACAAGCTAAAGCAGGCAGGTTTAGAAGCGGCTGGGCCAAGGTGTCCCCCAGTGAGCCCCCCACACGTGCAGATCATTTCTGCTGCGGCTCTGCAGCCGGTCCGTGGCACCAGGGACGCCTTTCAGCCCCACCATGCAGGTGCTGCTGCTCGGCTCGGGGCAAGGTGCATTCACCCAGGACTTCTGATCATTCTTCAGTCCGTGTTGTCGTCACCTGGAAACCTGGCAGATCACAGCCAGAAGCAGCAGAGTAGGAGTTGACTGGGCAGTTTGCTAAAACCCTGAGATCTCTGATGTCTCAGGATAGGGAACGTACGCTGTGGTCCCTGGGACTTGCAAAACTCCCGTGTTCTGCGTGCACATGAAAGGGCAACCTGCTTCTCTGACGTCTGGTCCTGCGCGGCTGATCTTTGCTCCATGGAGGATCCTCACCCCAGGCCTGACAAGCTTCATGTGAGGCCTGACATTTAAACTTGTCTTGACATTTTGCTCCTCCGAGCGAGAACAAGGCAGACGTACAGTAAAAAGGAGTCAATAGAATCTGCCTGAACCTCGCGCTCTCTCGGGGAGGCGTTTGCGCTCTGTGCTTAAGGCAGAATGGTTTGCGATGCAGAGGGCATAGCACACTCCCCAGGCACAACAGCCGGCGCTGTGAACGGCCGGAAGGACGTACAGGGCCTGCTCCTGCAGAGAGCTGGCTGCAAGACAGAGACGTGTAAATGACTCCCAGTTTGCTGGACCGGAGCACTGATGTTCCTGTGAGACAGGGCTGCAGGTAGTAACAAGATGTGTCCAGAAATTCTGCGAGCATCACCTGAGACAGTTGTGTTTTTGAAATGAAGGTTTTCTCACCAGCTGGCACATGCAGCAGATGAGATCCCCATTACCATGTGTAACTGGGATGCTGTCCTTCCCACAGAGCCACGCGCTGTGCAGGGTTTCCCTCTTCTTTGTTTCTGTTGAACAAGTTTTAGTCCTACATGGGAGGACTCAGCGGGCAGACAGAAGAGAAAAAACACATCCCTGGTGGTCTGTTCTAGTCTGGAAGATGCCCTAACTGGACAAACAGATTTCCTCTGTAGAGGACAGCTCTCCAGGTGGCTACACACTAATACAGCTGCACGGAGGCTTGTGCACAGGTAGGAGACCCAGTGTCACTTGCTCATTTTCTGGTGCAGAAATGAGGACGATGTGCTGGTCAGGCTCCCGCTTGCAGCACCATGTAACATGTGGTCTGTGGCTCAGTTCTTGTGCACCCTGCAAAAACTCCTTCATCTCCCTGTGCCTCACTTCATTGCTATACAGCCGCACTGCCTGACTTCACAGAGGCAACATGAGGATAAACAGAATTTAAAAAAAAAAAAAAAAAAGATTTATGCTGTACTCATTCATCACTGAAATAGGAGGTGACAGAAGGATTCATATTAATATTTTTTGGTGCATACAAAGTGTAGATGTGATGGACCTGTGAAATCTTGCCCACTGGAGTAAAGTTTCATACTGTTACTTGCTAATGCTTGACTACCCTACTTTAGAGTGGTCCAAATGGCAATATTCCCAGCCTGCTCAATGTAATCAGTGTAATGTGATGGAGCTCTTCAAAAGCACGCAGAGGCTGGCAAACCTGGGCCACTAGCCTTTCCCCAGGAGGTGAAAGTGGATGGGCAACCCAGGTGTTTGCACTGCAGCTACAGCATGCCCGTTACTGATGTTCTATCTGCAAAGGCACATGGCATCACAGTTAGCTTTCTCCCTTGTGGTGACATTGGCTGCAGCAAATTTTTGTAGCCTGTCTGTGGCTTTATTTCCTCTTTGAGGAGGTGGGAGGATCATCCTCTCCTACTCTGCCAAAGGAGGTGTTTAGCAATGGTGTGAAGTGTTTACAGCAAAGAGGACCACTTAATACCTAAGGCAGACAGCATATTGCGTCAGAAAAATCACAGTGTAGATTTTGGCATGTACTTTTTGCAGCCAGGTGTCCTATGTGCCAGTCTAGCCTGTGATACACATTGCGAGTGCCATTAAAATGCTGTCGGTTACCTTTTCACAGCTGTTCTTGTGGTATAGAAGGAATTTCCTGGGCTCCACAATAAATAAGGAGGATTTTTGCAATACCACAGTAACATGCTCATCCCTCAATGGTGAGCCTAAACATTTGGTTTGTGGCTAAAAAAAGAAAAAAAAAGTAACATTCTAAAGACAGCATTTGATTTCAGTGGAGTGATGTTAAAATGTCACACACTATAATCTACGTCTCATTTTTACCAATTACTGAATACAATGAACTCATCTTTAAAGATCAGCACCTGCTCCATCCGTCTCCGTTACTAATGCTTAGTGTTTATGGCAGTGTCTTTCACTCAAGATCCCCAAAACGCAGCTCCGTACTATTACTTTTCCCATCTTTATGAGTCAGGATGGCACGAAGTGAGGCTTATCCTCTTTTTAGCATCTTCTAAGTATGGATTCCCAGAGCCCTGATACCTGCATTGCCTGAAATTAGGCTCTCTCATGGCTTACCCATATTAATCACTCTGGAGAGTGGCTATAGTGTGGGCAGCAAAGCCAGCCTGGTCCTGCACAGACTAGATGGGCTCAACCTGCAGCACGGCATTACTGGAAGGAGGAGGCTCAGTTACAGCAAGAAGGATGCTCGATCATCCTCACCATGATTTTTGCCATCTTCAGTGGGCAGGGGTGTAGGAGGCTGTGGGGCTGTGGTCTTTCTCTTCCCAAGTCACAGGATCATGCGGCAGGACACAGATAGTCTCATTTTATGCACCTGAAAGACCTCACTTCTCTGTCCCAATGCTAAAAGTCCAACTGCGTATTTAAAAACCGGACTGCCCCTGAGAGAGAGTGAGCTCTGCTGACACCAGCTCTGTGTTTCAGTCGATTCCATCAATGCACTTTTTATTAAATTGGTCAGTCATTTGCTTCACCATCCAGGATTGCCTGTATTTTTTCTCCCAGCATGAAATTAAAAAGTAGTTAGTAGTAAATTAGCCACTGGTGGCAGCAGTTGCTTGTAAAACCAAGGCATAGAGACCCTGGAATTTTCTCTTCTGAGTTTCTTGCCAAGTTGAGGTTAAGAAAGCTAATTTCCTTGAATTTTTCTTTTCCCATGCTCCCTACACCTACAAGGTGCTGCAGTGGGCCAGGCCCTGTAAAGAGAGTGGGGATAGGTCTGGAGGACGTTGTTGATGCTGCGGTGTATCATGCACAAGCATAAGGAGTTGGCCTGGGAAAAATGGCAAGCAGTTGCTCTGCTCCTTCAGGTCTTAACCAGGGGACATTCCTGTGCAGATCTGTGGAGATGCTCTGGCTTATCTAAAGCAGTCCTGACATGGGCAACCTGCACCCCAATGACCTCGGCGGGAGCGATTGCCGAGATGCAGATGAGGATCAGGAGACCTTGCTCTGCTTCTCTGATGTTTTTGCCCTTGTCTTCCAAGTGTCTGCATTATCTCTGGCATATATCATGTATATTAATGAATTTATTCTTTATTCTGTGAGTTACAGGCATAGAATTAACATTATTTTGCAGACATATGATATTATTTGCTTGACATTCAGCAGGAAACTGAACTTTCATCTTCTGCCTTCCACCTCCATGCCTGAGCTATAAAACCTGCCTGTCTCCTCACTCATTATTTTCTGTACGCTGCAGAAAGTAGAGTCTGCGCTGGTAAACACAGTGCCTACGTCTAACCAAGGCAGCCTCTTCTCCCAGACACGTTACAATCTAAGTTTGTAACAACAGCAAGCAGATGGCTACAGCAGACAGATGGGTAGCACAGGGTTTGCTGTTGTTGCCTGCAATGTTTTATTCAGCCCACGTCAGTTATCATCTGATCTGGGCCTTATCCTGAATCTTGGGCACAGTCACATGTACTTTGTATTGATTTGCACCAAACAGGAAAGCTTCTAGCTTACAGGAATCTGCCTAAAATGGTAAGGACATGAGGGGAAACTGGGGAGAGCCAAGGACAGAGAGAAAAAAATGAAGTCCTTGGTTGCTCATGCATTTCACGAGAGCATGCACCTGGGTCCAGAAAAGTCTGCAGCACCTCCACTGTGCTCAGGGGTCTGTGCTACTCTGGTGCTTTACCAAGCCATGTCCTGGAGCGTGGAAGGCAAGGCACATTAATGCTCTCCTGCGCTCCCCATAGCACCCGTGACAGCAGTGGTACATAGTGAAGGTACCTGGCAGGTACATACTGTGTTCTTACCTCCTCCAGACAGACAGAAAAAACACAACATGCTAAAAGCGTGTAAAGCCTGTTTTTTCTCTCGCCACCCCCCCACACCAAAATACCATGCAGTAATGAAGGCTGACTCTATATTTAGCTTTGCAAGAGCCTTGAATCAGAATTAATTCCTGCAAGCTGCATTTATTAAGAGAACACTATTTCAGATAGGGAAACAAGGCTTGCAATTATTTAATTAGAAACCCAGTGCCAGACAGCAGAACAGGATGTGCCCGGAGCTAATAACTGCAGGTTTCACAGCTCCCCGCTTGCATCGTGTCCCTCCTGTAATGTGCCTCCAGACAGACGCACTGGAGGGCAGGACTGAATGACACACAACTACAAACGCATCACGATGTGTTTCATTCCCCAGTGAGCTGCATTCACGTCCAGGCTCCTGTATCTTTGGCCATATATTGTGATTTAATTTTACATGACCTCACCTTCTCCGAGGGAGAAATGAGGACATGAAATGAGACTGGCTATTGCAGCACAAATCCTGCTCTTCACTTTAACTGAAAAACCAAAAGATCCTCATATCCTAATTTTCTGTTTTGATATTTTTCATGCCCTGAGAGGACAGGGGAAGACCCTGCGGACTCAGTCTGGCTGGCTCCAGAGCTGATGAAGAAGCTTTGTCTGGGCAAGTGCCCTAGCCCAGCTGCAATGCTCAGTGCAGAAGAGATATTGCTGAACGGATGGAGCTCCTGTGTTGTGGGACAGCTTGTGTGCTGGAAGGTCAGAGCAAGATCGTTGTTCACCTGAGGAAAATCGAGCTGGCTCACGCGTGGCGAGGCACAGTCCAGGGACAGCTTTCTCTGTTACGAGTGAGCAGTGGAGAGTGGGCAGAGCCTCGGCGCTCTCCTCCCACGCTCCTGTCCATCGGTGCCTGCCAGCTGCAGACAGCAAAGGTGACCTTCCTGCTGCAGCCACCAGCTCTTCCCCCCAGAGCCCTGGTCCTCCTAAATGGGCCTGTTGGACTTTCTTAGGGGAAATTCCTTTCCTCTACTTTTGTGGAGTTATTCCACAGGGCCATGCAAAGAAGGAACAACATCTTGATGTAGGCACTGGGATACACTTGGTGTGAATTCATTGCCAGGGCAAAAAGGGCCAATTTTCAGCCACCAAAGACAGATGTAAACATTTCTGTGAACCCAGAAACCTGCAGAAAGATTGCTATAAAACTTCTCTTTCCATTTTTTTCCCCTGTGATTGAAGGACTCCCACCAGAAATAAGTGATGCTTTTTGTGAGATGTCTAGTTCTGATAAGTTCTTGCCAGCCCACCAGGAAACACCCAGCCTTGCACGGCCCTTTGGTTTCATTTTTGAAAGGGAAGTGTGTGATTTACTGCTTTGCCCAAATCTCCAGTCGCCCTTGTCATTGTTTTCTTTAACATCATTATTTATCATCATTTCAATTCTCACTGAACCTGAGAAAGAGAGCACCGTAGTGAGCTGCCAGGCAATTGCACAAAGCAGGAGGTGTGAATTTGGCAGAAAAAAAAAGGGAAATAATACAGGAATAATCAAAATAATCGTCTGGAGTCACTAGCACAACTTTTGAGAGCAGGCACCAACTGCTACTATCCCTGAAGCTTGTTTCTCGATGCTTTAAGACAATTCAGTCAGGCAGCTGGTGTTTGTCTCATTAGGTGGAAATTAAAGGCTACTCTTGGATGAAGGAGACCTCAGCTCGGACTTTTAAGAGAGTGCTCCTCCTTCCTGCAAAGCTAAGGTGACAGAGGCAGAGGTACAGAGTGATGAAGATTTATTCTGCCCTGCACTGACTTTACAGCGTCCTCTGCAAAGTGCTGAGAGGTACCTTTTCAGTCAGCCCCTGGAGACAGGACCAAACCAGCCACGTGGCATTTACCACCTTAGCTTCACTGCTGAGATATTAAAAATGGATGTGCACATCTGGGAGAAGGAGTTACCTTCAAAGTGCACGAATGTGCAGCTTTTCCAGCCCATACCACTCCGCAGCACGTTATTCTGTTCCCCGTCCCACCGTGGCTTCTGTGCAAAGTGCAGCGCACTGGAAATAAAGTGGAATAAACTCTCTGTCAAAATAAGGTGATAAACGCTTAGTAGGGTTTTGGTAATATTTTTCCCAAATGCTCCGATTTAATCTTATTCTTATCAAGGCTTTTTTCCCCTTTGCCACATTGAAGTAGTTTTTTTCTTTCACAGTAATAGCAGGAAACAGCCACCAGCGGGACCAGGCGGTAGCAGGGATGCTGTCTGATTGCCTGGTGGAGGTGGAGACAAAGAATATGAGAAAAGAGGGAAAAAGAGGAGAAATAATTAGTTTTTTAATAAATTTTTGTCCTAAGTCTTAATGTATTTAAAAAAAAAAAAAAAAAAAAAGGTTTTCATTCCTCTACTATTGAAATTGCAGCTGGCAAACATCTGTTAACAGCACCAAATATCCCAAACAATACCAACTTAAAATTTCTCTAATTTTTAATGGAAAGTTAGCTTTGAAAGCTTAGGAGTGGTAAAAAGCAGAAAAGCTTTTGGGCGAAGATGTATGAGCGGGATGTGTTCCCTGAAGAGTTCTTGAAGGTCTTGAATTGTCTTCTGATTCTGTTTTATCGCACACCAGGAGGGCCGGGCACTTTCTGTGCCGGTGCTGTCGAAGTGACGCGGTGCTGCGGGCAGGAACCTCTCCGCTGCCGGCACCGCTAGAGGCCACTGGTGGAATTCAGCAAGACACCACAGGGTAAAACACTGCTGGTACCTCCAGCATTTATTATTTTTTTGATGAAGTATTCAGTAGGCACACACTTAGGAGCAAAGAAAAGGGATTTTTTTTTTCTTTACTTATTTCCTCTCTGCAGCTCTAAAGACAGCATTTGCATTATCACCTGGAGGATTGGCACGGAGGGTTAAACAAAATTTGTTGGTTTGTGTGTTCTATAAAAACTCAAAAGTCCTGAAGATTCAGAGTTGACTTCCTGATGGTTGGCACTGAGGACCAAAGGCTGAGCCAAATGGCACCGAGGGCACGTCCCCACCTGCACATGGGGCAGCGCTCACCCTTTCCTGCAGAAAAGCAGAGCTGGAGACACCGGCACGCGGTGGCACCGGCATGCAGTGACACCGGCACATGGTGACATTAGCGTACTGTGACACCAGCACGTGGTGGCACCAGCATGCACGGGAGCGTGGACAAGTGCGAAGGCCCCCTGCAGAAGAGGTACCGTGGGCTTTTCTCTTTCTCTGTTTTGCTAGTGGGGTGAAAGCCAAAGCTGGCATTTGGGGAACTCTGGAGTCAGCTTAACCAGAATTGCCACAAAAACTTAAAAAAGGAGAAATATTTTACATTTTACTGATATCAGGATTTTTTTCCCCAATGCTGTTCCCTCTCTCCCATCCCTACCAGATTTCAACACCTCTCTCTGTTGCCAGGGCTGCTTTAGAGGACAACTCTGCTAGAATCAGCCCAGCTGGAAGTTGGAGGGGGGTCCCAGCCCCAGCGCCCCCAAAGCCGAGAGAGAGGGTGCTGCATCACCCAGGCAGTCCCCTCTCCCCGGGCCTGAGGAGGGGGCACTAAGAGATCAGGTGTGCTCCTGCCTTCCTGTGCAGGATATGAAGTCATTTTAATTTCAGAACAGCTTTCCTTTGGCAAATTGCTCCCCAGCAGCCCCTCAGGCCTTTTTTCCCATGCTGGGGGGCCTTGCCGTGCAGTGCTTGGTTACGCTCCCCACACCACTTGAAGGCAGGAGAAGCAGGTTCTCCTCATCCCCACTAATAACTCCTCTTTGCTGACTCCAGGTGACTTCTGGTTTCATGCCACAGTGAGTGACAGGCAAATCTCTTCCCAGCCAGCTCTTGTAACCCTGTGCTCATCCCGGCCGAGCTGTCAGCAGGAGATGCCTCCAGTGCCCCAGCAGCAAATGGGTGTTGAACTCCTTGCCCATGCAGGAGAAAGGTCTGAACCCTGTGGAAGAAGCAGTTTGGACTCTGAAATGTCTTTTGTAGATATGCCACTAGAGGGGAACAAAGATCTATAATATTTCCTGGGTTTGCAAGGAGCTCTGGAAAGCCTCCTGCGAGCTGGGGGCCACAGTGCCTGCCTGGAGACGACTGTGCTGGCATCAAGTGAGTGCTTTTCCTTGTTGTGTAAGATGACAAGAAAAAAAAAAAAAATCAATCAAGTTTATTAATTGCATTTATCACAAAAAAAAAGATGAGCAGAATCAATTTTTCCTGAGGATGTGTGAATCTTGCTAAGCGCTGATATCTATGTCAGGTGAAAAATGAAGCCCTTGGCAATACTTTTTCCACTAACACTATCTGTAATTTGGGCATTTGCAATATATATGGGATGTACATGTGTTAAACTAGGGAAAGCAGTTCCAAACCACTCATACTTTACATTGAGGGTTCCATAAATCAAGTATGTGATCATTTCTTTGCAGTTTGTCTATAAATAATAAAGGTTGATAATGTGATTATTATGTTATTCATTACGGAGGCATCATTCATTTGCAATAATATGGAGGCGTTAAAGCTGAAGATCTCTAATTATGATGCTTTTAGAGGAAACATGCATAAAATAAAAGTAGGGGGTAGCTTGTAATTCTCTCCATAAAATTAGTTCCTAGATGAAAACAAAAGGGTGAGAAAATTAGTTAGTGACTTAATTAGTTTAGGGAAGAACTGTAAATTATTTGAAAAATGTTGGGCAGCTCTGATGTACTGAGGGGGCTTGTAACATGCAGAACTACAACAGAAATTTGAATTGATCAGTGATTTGTGTGACGGAAATGCTTTGGACATGAAGAGGGGACAACTGCCATTGATATCTGTCAGGGTCCATTTAAAGCTGGGTGCGGGGCAGAGGATCACATCACATCAGACAGGACTAACTCTGTCCTCGAGGCCATGGGGACACCTCTCCTGCCCCAGAAGGGTGTGGAGGGAAGCTTGGGAGAAGCCTTTTCACACCAGTCCTGCAGTGGGAATTGGCTGGCATCCCTGCTCCAGAGCTCCAGCTGCTCTCAGAGCCCCTGATGGTGATGCCTCAGTTATTTCAGCCAGCACAAAGGGAAGGTGTGAAGGTGACATGTGCACACGTGTAAAACCTCTCTGTGCACATACGGTCTCTGTGCTGGGTAGGGTACAGGTCTCAGAGGAAACATGGATTTCCCTCTCACTTTAGCTTACTGCAAATTCTAATGTTGTGTTCAGGAGGGAGGTGGCTGGGTGTCCTTGCTGGGATTAGCACAAAAGGGAAGTATGCATGCTCGTCCGGACATAAAAGTTATGCAAAAACCCGAAGGGATAGTCACTTATGGTCCAGCTTATTGCTTTAGCAAAATGTGAAGTACTTTCCTGCGCTGTGTCACGGGAAACCTCTGTTCCCAGTTGCACAAAAGCAGGACAGGAAACCAACAGAAAGACCTAAAAGTAAGAACAGGTACAGCCTATTGCGGGACTAGGTTTATGTCTGCCATACAAAAGGAACTGGAATTTATGTCTGCCTAGTGTGTGACAAAGCAACAGATCACCACTTTGGATCACGAGCTTCCCAAAAGGCTCCTGTGTGGCCACCTCACCCCCAGGCTGGTGTCTGGACCTACGTCCCAAATCCCTGATTGCTTGCAATCCAAAGAGCAGGCAGATTCCACAGTTAGGTAAGGTATGGTCCATCTCAGTCCAGTGTTTGGTGTTACCTCTAAATCCCACACAGTCACATGCCAGAAGTGTTCTCCATTTACTCAGAAAAGAGATCTACCTCTTCTCTGAAACCAAAGAGCTTTGTTCCTCCCAAAGCACTTAAATGGCTTTATCTAAACGTCCAGAGCTGGAATATATCCACAGGTAAACACAGCGAGGTTTTCTTCTGTTCTGCAAACACCTCTTAAAATTCTCACAAAAATACAGCCTTGTGGCCATGACTAGTTTTTTTGAGGCTGATTTTCTCCCCCAACATTTCTATTGCAATTGCCAAAAAGCAATGAGCAAAACAAGCCATTAGGAGAGACATGTGTTCCTTGCACCTTGTTGAACATGGTCCCCACCCCCAAAAATAGGTCACCTCCTCTGGTGCCACCCCAGCGGGCAAGGACATGGCACATCTCTTCCCCAGCCACGCTGGACACATTTGTTTGGGACACTGAAAGTGATTCACTGCAGAGTTATGTTTCCCCAGAGGACTGAAAAACAGTTGGACGCTAAATCTCAATGTAAATCAGCCAAGAGTTAATGTTTATCTTTTATCAGAGTAATGGGAAAAGTTCAAGCAAGCCGGCTAGATTCAGGGTGAAGTCAAACTCCCAAACTTTCCCTTAAATTAGGCCCAGCGGGGGCGTAAAAGCATCCTTAGGGACCGCAGAGCTCTGCAGGAAATTATGCCAGATCCACCAACTCGTGTTCATTATCAGTGTCGCTCACTCATGTCACCTCCACAATTATTTTAGGACCTGTCACCAGGAACGTTCTCCCACCAGCAAATGTTTCCAGCTCGCTCTAATGGGGAGGCTGAAGTTCGAAGCAAAAGTTACCTCTGCACCTACTCCTTCTCACCCACCGCCTTTTCGCGACCCTGCTGAGCAGAAAGCAGCCGAAGGGCCCAGCGATTCGGCAGCGCCTGGCAGCTGACAGCAGGCACTTTGGAGCGAGGGGGCTGCGCAGCTTCCCCTGAGCAAAGAAAGGAGTGGAGTTAGGGGCAGGAGGACAGATGGGCAGCATCAAACGCCAGGGAGTGGACCCAGAGCTAAGCTAGGGTCTGGAATGCAAAAACTTAAATCCACAAACTGTAGAATTTGAGGGAAATTAATGCCAGGGTCCTGTGGAGATGCTAATGATGTAGGGAGAATTGAGAGAGGAAAGGAGCAAGGTCTGCCCTATTTTAGGGCTGTCATATGGATACTGATGGCTGATTGGCTTGAATACATGGTTGTCAGTTTTCAGAAGATTTTTGGAATATTGTGGAAGAGAGAAGAAAAGCCCAACGTCACACGAGCACACAATAACACAGGTCTGAAGGGCCCCCACCTGTACCTAATCCAACCCCCTGCTCAAAACAGGTATAACCCCAAGATTAGTTTGCACTGCCAGGGTTTCATCCAGATGAGCTTCAAATAGCTCCAAGAATGGAGACACCACAGCTTTCCTCTGTCCCTGTGCCAGCACTTAGCCACTGTCACTGTCACTGTCACTGTTCCTTTCTTGTGTCTGCTCCATGGCCAGCTGCAAGCTGTGCCCATCGCCTCCTGCCTGGGACACTCCAGCTCACCTTCCCCAGAAGCCCCCTTGCCTTCTCCCCAGCTTCAGCCACCAGC
The DNA here is from genome assembly GCA_013399475.1 of Chauna torquata. Classification (NCBI taxonomy): domain Eukaryota; kingdom Metazoa; phylum Chordata; class Aves; order Anseriformes; family Anhimidae; genus Chauna; species Chauna torquata. Next base: position 718,392 of record VXAL01012265.1, read on the forward strand.
ACCGCCCACTCGGCCAACGTAAGCACTGTCCCTGCACGCTGACAATTTGTCCCACGCTTCTTGTTGGCTACTTCTGCTCCGCAATAGCTGAGGCTGTGAGAGGCACTGGCTGCAGCTCCAGTTTGGATATGAACATGCCAGGCGGAACACCATCGGAGGCTCCGGGGAAGAGCTGTGCGCTGGAAGGGAGCAGCTTTGATTAAGTGGATTATGCTGGAAATAAGCACCAGACAAGCACTGAAATGTTGACATGAGCTGTAGCAATGAGAAACGGCAGTGATTAATAAGCTGCAGTACTGTAACTAATCAGTGTTTGCAAGCACTTCGGACCTGGAAAGCATCTGCTGAGAACTGTTCACTGTGAACATTTCCTGCAGCATGTTGACAAATCATATCAATATTTTCACAACAGCGAAAGGGGACATGTCTCCTCTGGTGGAAAGGACATACTAATGATGGCTTCTCCGCGTGAGCACACCACATCTGACATCACGGGGTGTGGGATGTCACCCACTCCCTGGCCTGTGGCTCTGTGGATCCATGTGCATTGGGGCTGGGGCTCCTGCCGTGCCCCCAGCCCACCCGAACCTGCACGGGGTGACGGCCTTGGGTGCAGACTGGGCAGCTGCGAGGCACCTCGGCCCATGGGTGCCCCTGGGCACATCAGCTGGAGCCAGGGCTTCTGTTACTTCTCTTTCAGTTCCATCATCTCCTTCCCCCACCTTCTCCAGCCAGCAGATGATTTCCTTGGGTTAGCATGAGCAGTGTGCACAGATTTGGCTCGCAACTGAGCCTGTTATCAAATTCTCTTTGATACCAAGTTAAGCTGGATCTAAATTTTCTAGAGAAAAAACATACAATTTTGTTACTGTATGTTACTGAGCAAACAAAAGCTGATTGCTTGTGAGAAAACTCCATCCTTTTCCAAATGTGTCTGAGGAAAAGGGTCCTCGGAGTCGAACCGATGGCCCCATGCTGCCCCCGCCGGTGCAGACATCCCGCCTCGTTCCCCAGACACCCTGTCCTGAGACAACAGGTGAAAAGCAAGTTCACGGAGAATTTTTTCTTCCTCCAGTTTCTCTTTTCTTCCCCCCTCGCCTCCTTGCCTGCGTGCCTTTTATAGTGTAACATATGTCAGGGTTCATGTAACAAAAAGAATTTCCAGTGTCAGGCAAATAATTTTTCCATCTGTGTTTTTTTCCCCCCATTTTATATTTTTTAACGGAAGTGGCATCTGCGAGGTGCTGGCTGTAACTGATACGTCCAGGAGTTGCGCAGTTCATTATCAGCAGCCCGCTGTCGGTATGCCATTTTTGGCTGCTCCAGCTGTTGTTATGGAGAGGGTATGCATCAGTTCAGCTGACAGCTGCAGGCTCGCAGAGAAAATGAAAGTTGTTTTTTCCTGTTCAGCAGTTGTCTTATCCTTCCCAGCACACCCTGATGGGGTTTTCTAGTAATGGTCTGAGGTTAGAAATCACGAAAAACATGCACAAGTGTCGTCTTGACATAGGTCAGGTCTCACTTTTCCTCCTGCCCATCTCCAGAATGATGCATCCTCAGCAGTGGTTGGGTACGAGTCTGATTTATCTGGCTGGGAGGTGCTCAGGACCCCAGGAAGGTACGAGCTGCACTGGGCTGTAATAATTCACATCAGATGCTGAAGGAGTGTGATGAGAAGTGGAAGTGAGTGCTGGGTAATGAAGGTCCTCCATGTCCAGTGTTTGAAACATCCACACCAGCTCTGAACAGCAAGAATTAAGGAATTGCCGTTACTTGCTGGTAGTGCTGGAAAACCATAAAGCCTCACTGGACAGCCCCTGCCTTTCTTTCTGCTGCTAGTGAGCCACACAACCGGTGTGAAGAGAGACAGAGGTAGCCCCAACCCTCCCACGGCTGTGCCACCAGTCGCCTGCATGCCCTTCACGCCTTTGTCCCCTGCTCAGCCCTGGGAAATGTCATTTGGGTGTGCAGGGCCAGGCAAGGCTTTTAAGCACTGACAAGCCCGAGAAATACAGAGCGTCGCTGGCATAGGCATGGGCTCGTCCCCTGCCCTTATGAGCCAGCGCTCGCTGAAGCAAAGGAAAGGCTTTGTCAGGCTTTGAGCAACATGTGTGTGCTATTAAAGGCATGTTAATGAAGACAAATCTTTAGGTATGTACTGAAACCCTACCTGCACAATATAACAGGAACAGCAGCCGTAGTCTGACAACCCTTCTGCTCTCACTGCCTTAATGTAACCAGATCTTATAATCTAGCTGGCTTGGGTGCTGTTACCCCTCATGCACCAGGGTCGGACGCATCAGGACCCCCACTCAGAGCCCTGTACAGCAGCAGGGTGACAGCAGCCTGTGTCTCCAAGTCCCCATCCCATTGCAATCTCAGCTGTGCCCTGGGTGCTTGCACCCACAGCTACCATCCCGGTTACACAACCCCAAGTCTTGGTGGGGCTTTGGCTTCGAAGGAGGGGCTGACTTCTCATTAAATGCCTTGTGGAGGTGGAAATGCTCTTTCCATTGCTTTCCTGCCCACGCTCCTCCTGTGAGATCCCACACACGTGGCAATCAAAGCTAGGAAGGCAGCCTGACTTTCTGAGCATTTCTCACTGCTTTCTCGCCCGCCCAAAGGGTGCTTGTGGGGGGACGTGGCGGGGCAGAGATCCAGGGGATCCGCAGCTCTCCATGCCCTCCTCTGCATTGCTCTGAGCAGCGCCAAGGTGTCTGAGGGCTCACAGCTGCGATGGGAATGGCAGATTGAGTGGTATCACTGACCACACACTGCATTTGAATTTGCAACAAGGATGCAGGAGGAGTATTTCCCCCCGGCAGAGTATCGTAGGGCAAAAATGAAGAATATTTGTTTATCTTTCCAATAAAGGCATCATGGGAAGGATAATTTCCCACTTGCTAAAATGCAGATTGTATCATACCAAGAAAATTGAAGAAAATGTTGCTCATCTATTCTTCTTTAACTGCCAAGGCGTTTTCGAGCATCCTTTTTTTATTAAATAGCACCTGAGACCTTTTTTTAATACTACATGAAAGAAAGGTACTTTATTAGGTAAATATAATGAAATAACCGTGTGTTGTTTCTCACTTCATGACAAATGTTTCTACTTCCTGATGGTATTGATTCCAGATCAAAAAATGCTGCTTTATCCCAGCACTACCCACCTTCCACACAATCTGGTAAATGCAACCTAGGAGCTGTGTTAAATCTTTTCCATCGAGTTCCCCTGACTTTTTAAGTACAATACTTGTGGAATAAAAAGATACTGTTCAGATTCAATTATTCCTTTCAAAGCAATGTTTTTTCTTTTAGTATTTCCTTTTTCTGTGTCCTACCATTTGCACGCCCAGGAAAAGAGCATTTTCAGCTTAAATTGTGGAAAACAAATGACAAAGTACATTTGGCAGTAACTTTGTTCAAAATTTGCAAGGTGCTGGTGGTAACCATGCATCACTGAAAAAAGGACTGAATGCACTTAGCAGAAGATGGAAAACATGAAAACCTGAAATGTAGGGTGCTTGCAAAGGGCTCTTCTTGCAGGCTGAAATACTTAAGAAGCTCAGAGGTTCTTAAGCTCTGCACCAGCAGAAGAGATGAGATTTCCTCTATAGAGACTGTTTGAATTCATTGCCTGAAATCACCGTATCCATGCCACTTTTAATGCATGACATTATTTTGGGGATAGGTTCTATCAAGGTGACAACAGTTTCTCATAGAAACCATCCTGACCAGGTTGCCTTCCCCAGGGTACCTCAGTGCTTCATGATGATTCTGGATAAGGAAAAGCTGCCAAGACTTTATTTCTGAGAGACTCTGACCATGGAAGCAATCATTTTAGATAGCTGGCTTTTCCAAAGCTCTGTGCACTCGCACACTCCAAAGTCACTGGGAAAATCAGGGAGTGCCTGATACCTTCAAACATTCCAAATTCCGAATACAACCCAGATGAGCTTGGACTCAGCAGACCTCTTCAGTGCTGCGGCACCTGCATACAGCAGAGAAATGATGGACTTGTCCTTTTCTGTTTGACCGCTGGTGCACAGTGATGCTTTGCAGAGCCAGGGCAGGTGCAGGCAGCTTCCCAGCTATAGTAAGAATAAATCCCAGCCCTGTGCTCTGACATGAAACCTCAACCCCCTCATATGTCTGCTCCGGTATTGGGTGGGGAGACCCAGATCTGACTCCATGTGAAGTCAATGATGACTTAGGATTCAAAAAGAGGTGGAAGAAGAGCTGCTACTCTTCTCCATCACTGACAGCACAGCCCCAAGGCTGCCTGGCTGGCTCCTGTCCTGCCATATAATATCAATGCATGGAGCAGGGTGGCTGCTCTGCATAAAAAGGGGACAAAACAGCTCTGAAGCATCTGCCACCCCCCTCAGCTCTCCCAGTTCCCATCTGTCCAGGAGCAGCAAGCTCATCGGTGTAGATTGCTCCTCCCACTTGTCCACCTACTGCAGTGCTTCTGCATCTCCTTCCTGACCTTCAAGATCAGTTTGCAAACTCCCGGCCTTGGAACAAGGTTGAGAAGAGCTGAGTCCACTTGGGAAAGGTCAGAGGACCCTGGAACTACTGCACAGAGTATCTGCCACAGCTCACAAACCCTTTGGGTTTTCCCTCAGCTCTTGGTTCTGCTCCCAGGCACAAGGAGACCGGCAATCCCTGCCTCTGTGCAGAGCTGGTCCCCATCACGGCTGGTCTGGGTTCTCCCATTTGTGCTGGACACCCCTCAGCCTTTCTTGGCAATTACTGCTTACACACTGCAACCAAACAGGTTCTAGTCCGTACCCTGTGCTGCGTGATGTAATCCTGTATCAGTTACTGCTTATTTCCTTCGTTTTGTCCCTTCTAGCCTCAATCAGACACATACAAATTTTTCACCTCCTACATCAAATGCATTGCAACCTGCTTCCTCCAGCCACAGACACCGACACCGACTGGGGAAAACTTGGCACCAAGAGCCCACTGCAGTAAGGTGATTTTTCTGCTGTTGTTTTAAGCAGTTTAAAGCTGTTGATTTATTTAAGGCTCTACATCTTCCCAGCATCACCAAACATCTGATGATTTTATTTCGATTGCCTGGTTATTCATGGCCAGCCTGCTTTTCCACTCACCCTAGCCTACTTCAGTTATGAAAAAAATGAAATGGTGGATGTTTATTTTATCTCTTTTCCCCAGAGAAGGAGTTTAATAATTTAGCAGCAGATATGAAACTGCTCCATGAGGAGTAATTTGTTTTAGGGGGGAAAAAATGAGATGATTTTTTTCTCCCTCTCCCAGATCCCCATATATAAAGGTATGGTTTGCTTTGGATCATATTCACTCTCTGAAGACTTGGTTTTGCTATTAAAATCTTTATTTCACTACAGATTATTCTACCATTCCTTTGTCTCTCTGCTATTAGTCTGCTTTTGGTATGCAGCTGTCACCATGGCTTTTAGTAACCTGCTTTCTATTGGTTCCCAGAAATGGTTTATATCCCCTTAGAACAAGCCAATAAAGGATTTCAGGTGCTTTCTAACCTGCCAAATGCAGCTCATCAAGAAGTGCATGGAAAGGAAGGCCAGGAAGCAACAGATTTGTCAAAACTGTTATTTACCAACCCTGGATTTTGAGTTTATTGCTTGCTTGGTCTCTTCAAGAATATTTTTCCCTAGTGAAATAGCATCTTTTTGCTTGCAGTGCCCAACGCAAGGATGGACAAATGCAATATCACTGAGTGAAAGCTACCTGTGCATCCCCATGCAAGCAGAAAATGAGCACTGCAGTCCCTTTTTATGGTGATTGCAAGAGTGGGGCTCAATAAACTGCATTTCTAGACTGGGGACTTTCAAAGACCCTTATACATATTTCCCAGAAATTTTAGAGGTTTAATGGCCTCTGAAATCACCAAGATCTTCCAAAGATCTATTCTCAGAAGACGTGTAAGAGCTCGGTATCTTGCCAACCTTGGCGTCTCTGTCAAACAGGGCTGAAGTTGACTGAATTACTGCAGGAGAGGCAGACAGACAGGCGCATTCACAGCCGCTGCACAAGCCTCCTTTCACCAACCAGGTTAAAAAAAAAAAAAACAACTCTAAGTCCATGCTCTGTTCTTCCCAAGCATCCGCAGCACCAGCATCGCCCAGCCCTGACACACAGGTCCCCGGTGTTCCCAAAGGTGGGACCCTCACCAAGGGCTCCCCACTGCTGTGGGTCCCCACGCACAGCTCGCGTCCTCCTAATGGGAAAAGTGGGATTTAATACAGAGCAGGTTCTGCAACTGCAAACTCCTAAACAGTATCGCTTTTGACAAAGCTGTTTCACATTCTGACCAAATGGAAATTCTTCTTTATAGCAGGGAGTTGGATTTTTTTTTTAATTTGCTCTTTTTTTAATAGTTCTTGTGGGTTCCCCCCCTCAGTCATTTTTTAATGTGCGCCACATAATAATATGAAGGACACTGTTCTGATAATTCCTTGAGCAGTCCTAGCAAAACACTATCCAGATGTGTTGCTGTTTTTCTGCAGGGGGAATGCATTGTGCATGTCAAAAAAAAAAAAAGAAAAAAAAGAAAAAAGGCAATTTTTCTCTCCTCTTGACCTTCAATTTCAAACGAAGTGAGGTAGGCCACCATTTTGGGGCTATAAGATGAAAACCAGCACACCCAACCCTTCCAATAACCTAATGAGGAAGGATCCAGAAGAGTTCATTTGAGGAAGGAAAAGAGAGAGAAAAAGAAGGGGAAAAAAAATCCAGGCTTAAGAATCAGGAGCAGAAATATGAGCCTTGTTCCTTGTAAGCTTGGATAATCTAAGTCAAAAACCACATGAATCAATTCAAGCTGAGTCCAGACTGCTGTTCTGTACACACATGTACACACACACACACACACACAGAGCATTTGCTGTGTTTTATAACATTTTAGCGGCTGCTGCTTTGTTGGGAACTGTTGGGAAACACATTTGCTCTGTTCCCACTCACGAGGAGGGCTGAAAATGTTTTGATTTTATAATAATTGGACTTTCACACCCTGAGTGTTTTCAAAGCACTGTGCAAGCATTATCTAATAATCCTCAAGGCAGCTCATTGAGGTAGGTAAAAGTCAGCATCATTATCCTCATTTTTACAAACCGGAGCAAAACAGAGACAGGGGTGATATATGTGTTGCCCAAGGCCACACAACACGTCGATGGCAGAGATGGGATTAGTGCTAAGGAGCTGCTGGCTCCCAGCCCGAGACTGGGGCTTCGTCCACTGGCCCAGGCTTCCCCAGGGATGGAAATGCATTTCTGTATGAGCAAAACAAGGGAGAAAGGGAGGAGGTAGAGATGTGCAGAAAATATGCACCATAGTGGGTAACACAGGGGTATTTTTAGCACCAAAAGGATGGGCTCAGAGCTCTCAGTGGTGTTTCAGATATCCTGTACTGCATGCAGAGCTGATGCTGGTGCTTGGATAGAGGGAATGAGCTTTTGCAAGACAGAGCTGACTAGTTCACTGGTTCCTTCCTGATCGACCTCAGCACAAACTGAGTTGAGCTCAGAAAGACAGGGAGCAGCAGGTCGGTGCTAACGGGGCTCCTCGGACAGAGATGGATGAGGGAGCACTGACCTGGGCGGCTCCACTGGCAGGGCAGCAGTGACAAGCAGCTGGTGGTTGCAACGGCCTCCCCCCGAAACAGCTGGATCTGAAGGAGGACATCTGGATGCACTCTGGGTGGTTTGCTAGAAACAATGTCCGTGGAGTCACAGAAGACCTAGGTCTTTGGGATGCAAAACACGAGGCACCCCACACCAGCTACCGGAGTGGGACTGCTGGAGCACAGGTGCCTGGGGAGGTGGACGGGGCCTGCCACAGCTCCAGGGCGGGAGGAAAAACTGCGTTAGGGGTTGTGTGCTCCCAACCCTGCCCCAGTGTCCAGGCACTGTGGTGGATCACAGCTCTATGCGAACCACCAAAATCCGATAAATCTGAAGGCGTGCTCAAAGACTCTGAAGCACGTAAACACACTAGGGCCAAAGAGCCAAACAACGATGCAACAGGTGGAGGAAACTCTTAAATCTCTCCAAACACTTCCTGCGGCTGCCAGGATGATCTTGGCTAAACCACCGAAGACTTCTGAAGCTCCAAGAGAGCTTTTTTCCCATGCAGAGGTGGGTCTGCCAAGCCCGCATCCCACTGGCGGCCACAGCTGTGCCCTGAGCTTTGCAGGTGAAGGGACCCTCCAGCAAAGCACCTGAGGGACCCACTCTCAGCAGGTTTCCAGCCTCTTTCTCTGGATTTCAGAAGCGGGCCAAGATGAAGCTCAGTGCTGGCCTTGAAACTCGGCCAGATTTGCCTGGTCCAAGGAGCAAATCTCTTTGAGAGGTGACAAGGGGATTAAGCAGTGAACTGTCTGCACAGCCCTCATTGCGGGCTCCCTGGGGAAATGTCAGGTTCCCATAAAAATCCCAGAGTCTCGTCTCGACTGCTCCCTCACTGCTGTAGTCTGATGGCCATAGCTTAGGTCATGCTTTTGCTACCAGATGTGCGATTGTTTGGGCACTTATGGGGCCAAGGATGAGTGGGATCCCACTTGCGATACATCCCACACTACTTTTCCTAGAAATACAGCCCTGGGTTACAAGAGTGTTATTCCTCTCCTCTCGGCAAGGCCTATACACATCCTTAGCTCAGCATTTTCAGCCTCTGTCTTAAGAAATCACCTACAAACTTTCATTTCTCTGAGGGATGCATCCTGAACACAAGGTGACATGAGCACCTGTCTATTTCTTTACTGCAGTTGCTTGCTGAACAGCTCTGCCAAGCAGCGCTGCATCCAGACAACTCACTTGAGACCGTCCCCCTCCAGACCTTCTGCCCAACTTCCTAGAGCAATGTCAGAAAACAGCATTTGTGAAAAATCTGTAACTTCAGACACCAGAAAATCCAATTAGTGACAGCTTCTGCAGATGCTTCATCAGGGAGGAAGATTAGGTCAGAGCTTGTACCTTCTTAGACATCAAAGCCTCAGAAGAGCAAGGCATCAGCACAGGAAACCAAGTTTTACTACTTCTAGTGTTCAGAGTTGTTTCTTACCACGATCATAGAAAATGCCCTTGGGGAGTCCTCCACACTAGCAGGAACACTGGTTTCAGGATTAAGTCCAGCTCCATTTCCTTCAAAATTTTACTTTCTGCAAAGCAGCTACATGGTTGGCATCAAACCACAGTTTGCTCAGTGAGAAACGAAACGTTCCCTGTTTTGAGGGGCCTTGCACCCCCGATCGCAGGTGACAGTGTGAAGGTAACTTTTTGCCAGCCGGTTTCCAGCCCCACAAGACAAGTATGTATTTCTGAAGTCAGCCAGGGGACCACAGGGCCAGGTCCGCCACCTTCTCCAAACCTGGCATTAGAGCCCATCCTTGGGGCAGGCATTTATTAAGCACATTATTAATTTATTAGCATTAAAGTGATTGCAAAGTTGGCACTCGCTGGGTACTCATGGTGTCTGGACCTGTGGCCACGGCACTGTGCAGCTCCTAAGAGCTGGAGCCTTTTCTCCAGCTTTGGCTAGAAGTTCATCTCAGTTCATAGCAGTTGTGTTTTACCTTTGTTCTGCTTCCCTACACATAAGCCCGTGGCCTAGAGGGAGAAATGCTGCTTGAATGTGCAGGAAACCTGGGCTAGATTCCCGTTCTCTTGCTCCTTCAATTACTTTAAAAGGAAAAGGAGTGGGGTTTTCCAGCCACATGCGTGTCACATTCGTGCATTTCGTTAAGGCAGCATCGTGGGGAACTCGCTCTCCAAGCCTCATTACCTTTTGTCTCCAGTTCCAGGAACAGAGCAGACTGTTGCCAGACCGTGGTATGCAACGTTTACCCCTTGAAAATCTTTAAAGAATTTAAACTTTGCACAGACGTTTTAAGCAGCCCCAGCTGCCAATTCCACATGAGACAGTCTTAAGATAAATGGATGTTTGTAATCACCCAGGCGCTGGCGAGGGAAATGCACTGCCATTCAGGTAAGTGGCTTATTAAATTTACCGGTGCATGGGGCTGCCCTGGGTGATTGCATTGCAGGGCTCACCCACGTCTGTCCACACTTTCTCACAGTGCCACTTCTCCTGTGCTCAACACTGCAATTAGCTTGATTTATATTAAACATTGTTACCGCTCCCTTTTCCTATGCTCCCGTCTTTGGGAAGCCTGGAGAGTTTTGACAGGAGTAAACCATAACTAACAGGAGCAGAAAACAGCCCAATGACCCAGGAGGCAGCCTCTGCTCCTCGTGATGCCACAGACCTCATCAGGAGGAGCCTAAAAAATGAGAGCTGGTTTGGCTCGAGGAGAGGCGCAGCGGATGCCTGGCAGCGCTGCCGGCTCCTGAGGAGGGAAGGGGCAACCGCCCCGCTGCTGTTCGCCCTCCTCGCAGCACAGCACTTGGAGCAAGGCTCCACGCAGGGAGAAATCACCTGGCTTGGGGATTTCACGGCAAACCCATCTCGTGGGCACAAAGTTTGCCGTGTGGGGCGAAGCTTTCTGAAGTGGGATCTGGTGCCGGGCAGAGGGCCAGCCCCGACCTGCGGGAGCCCTGGGGGCTCGCTTCGCCTTCGCCTGGCACCCCCGGGCGCCGAGCCCACGCTGCCACTGTGCTTTGATACAGCCTCGCGCCTCTGCGAGCAGCACACGGGGGCATCAGAGGAATACCCCCGGCCTGCGGCCCTGCCTGGCTCTGCGTGGGATGCAGGGAGCCCACCTGGCAGGCTCCACTTTGCTGAGAGCCGGTGCTGAAGATTTGGGGAGATTTTCCAAGCAGACAGCAAGGTCTGCTCGCTGCTGTGGGCATCACTGCGGGCAGACATGGTGCTTGCAGAAAGCGAGCACGCCGGGGCAGCCGAGCAGGCAAAGTAAGTCTGGTTAAATGAGTTTAAGCAAAGGCTCGTGGAAGACAGGCTGCCACCTTCACCCGGCTGTGTCCTGACGTCGCTTAACCACGCGTGGGCTTGTCCGGGCTGATACCTCATGGCACCTCTCCCGTACATGCTTGTGCTTAACTGAGCTGACTAATGCAAATTTACTGCAGCCAGACAAGCAAGCGATGGCAAAAATGTCCTGAGTGTTCACCCCAGAGCAGGACTAAGGGGATGCAGAAGGCACGAATCCCACTTGGGGACCTCGCGCTAACCATGGACACGCTTCGGAGGGTGGCACTGACCCCAGCAGACAGGACAGCCAGCCTGCGAGGCTCAGGTCGCCCTTCTTGCCCTAATCCACACTGGATCAGCTGATTTCATTTCTAATTTCCTCACACATGTGCTCAAGCACAGCTGTGGAACATGAGCCGAGTCTGCAGAGGAAATCCTGAGATTTACACAGGCCCCAGTGGATTATAAAAACCTGGAAACCGGACAGATAACACTCATGTAACAGACTCGAAACATGCTGAGGAGAAAAAAAAATCACAATAGATTAAAACCTGCTGTTCTCTGCAAAATGTAAAAGTGTCTTTTCCAACACTTTGAACTACTGTGTTAAAACTTTGTAGGTAGCTATCGTTTCAAAGGTGCAATCTTCAGGAGGAGTTTTTTTTTTTTTTTTAATGGATTTGGTAAAGTCGCAATAAAAGAGTTCTTAAAAGGGCTTGACCTGGACGGCTGCAAGCTTTTTGCCTGGTGAGGTTCATTTCTAAACTGTGTGCAGCTTTCAAAGCTTCTGAGAACTTCCAAAAGCTGACCTGGCTGACGTTAAATGAGCAAGGTGGTGGGAGTAAGAAGTAAACATCTCTTGTTGGAGATGCTATGCTTTTAATCCCAGTGTAACCAGTTGGATGCTGCGTGGGCTCCCAACACGGGACAGATAAATCTCTTTTCTCAGCTTCTCCCTGCCTACAGAAATCCCAGACTTCGCATCCGAGGGTTTGGCTTTTTTGCCGCCTGGGAGAAGACCCAGCTAGAGGAGGATTTGTTCGTAGGCTGGATGCTCAGCTGGTTTCACAGCACAAATTCCACACCACACACCGTGGTGGCTGTTGGCCAGCTCACCATTATCTGTATCTTGTGTTTTTGTAGCTTATAGTGTACAGAAATGCTTTTCTTTTCAACTGCAAAGTATTTCTGGCCATAGCCACCATTTTCCTTGTGAAATGGCTTTGTCCTGATTCATGCTTTCATCTATTCTGTGCCCACTCCCTCTGTTTCTGTTTGCTTTTACATCTTTTTAACAACTTAAGCTAACAATTGATCTGGAAGGGATGGCCACTGCCCTGGACAGACATTTTCATGTTCCCCATATAATTAGTGTGTGAAGGATGTTTTCCACACACTTTCCAGTTGGCTACAGGCTCAGAGCTGCCATTTTTGTGCTCATTGAGGTCTACAGCTGCCTCAGTGCTCAACTCAGTGGGACCAAGATCAGGCACAAGGTCAGACAGTTTTTTTCTTGTGCTGTCAAATGTGATTTATTGCTTTTCTCAGGATCAATGACTTAAGAATTTGGGTTGCCAAGCTGTGCTGGGTCACATCCACCCAGGGCAGTTAACAGGGCCAGAACCAATTCTTGCGAGGCCCCTTCTTCCCCCAGGACTTTGTGTGAATCTGGGTTCCATTTTATCTCAGGCATCAAAAGAATTTTGAGGAGGGGTCAGATAAAAGTTTGGGGGGGTTTCCCCCTCATTTCTATGAAGACCAAACCAAGATGGTTTGGGGTTTGCGAAAGCAAAACCAGGTTGACTTGGATCTCAGATCTATTTTATCTCAGTCACCAATCTTTCATTTGAATTTGGGGTTTCCAAACCAAAACCCAGCTAAGACTTTGTAAAAAAAACAAACCTGAAATCCAGCCTCCTCCACACATTCCAAGCGGTTGCTGAGAATATTTCTCCTCCAAGTTCATTTTAATCAAACTGTGACAAGAAGAAACCTCAGCTGACATCCACCTCCCCTGAGAAGGAGCGAATCCAGTCCTGAGAGGGGCAGAAAGAAGAACAGAGAAAGGCAGACAAGACCTGACTTGGTTTCTGCACTATCAACACGCTTCACACTGGAGCTATTTAAATGCAAAGCAAGAACTCCAGGCATCTCACGACCTTTAGTATGGCTTGAGACACTGTGAAATGATGTTGCAAGTATCATATGGCAAGACAGAAGAAACCCTGCTGAGATTTGCCTGCAGTGCAGAAGCTATTTGGGTAGCAAAGAGACAAGAGTGGTTTGGGCCTTGGTGCCTTGCAAGATGAGAGAGAAGGTATAAAGGTGCATTGCCTTGACAGATGATTGTCGGAAGGATGTGGTAACGTTGTCCTCAAAAAGGGAGCCACTACTAGCACAGATGGGGTTAATATTTTAGGGTGCACAAACCTGGGGCACATAGGAGGTGGGACAGTGCTGAGTGCTGGGTTTTAAGAGGTAGGCTTGAAGCACTTGTATTTTCAGTCCTTCTCTTAATATCCAGAAAGAATCAGGGCTTGGCAGATGGTCAGTGACAAAAAGAAGGAAATCAGTCTCTGCAGGTCATTTTTTCCACCAGTAATGTGATCCCGCAACAAAAAAGTAGTTTCCGTCCTCTCCCCCAGGAATCTGTGTCTCTCTTATTGGATCCAACTCTTTAAAAGAATTGCTTTCCATTTAAAAAATGGATTTCCTCAACTCTGAATTTCTATGCAAGTCCCTGCTATCATGATTTCCAAGGTATCTGTTCTGCTCTAAGCATCAGCTATTGTTCCCAAGGGTTTTGTGACATAAACTGTGGCTTTTGACCGAGAATCAAAGCTTCCTGGGGTGAGAGCTGTGTGTTTTCTTTTGCATTTTGCTGTTCTCCAGCTTCAGTAAGGAATGAGAAGCCAAATGTAAAACTGCCCATTCTGTACAGCTAGAACACGTTCACACAAATCATCTTTTTTTGGTACACTTTATAGCATTTATTTGGTGTGTGTCACAGGCCAAATGGAACGGGAAAGTCGAATTAGTCAGAATCTACAGTGGTGTCTTTATTATTTAGTTCAGCCTTTCAAAACTATACTACAGATAATCCACAGAGCAGAGATCCTGCAAAAGTCCAGAGAGCAGAGTCAGTGCATGGCAAGCTCCCTTGTGTCCTAAATGAATTCTCAGCAAAGGGCTGTGCTTTAATTGCTTCTTCCAGACATGGGCTGCCATGGCCAGCCCTCGAGCTGGCAGTCTCACACGCGTGCTCTTGTGCGGACGCCTGCCTGGCCATGCCCCCCCGATGTATGCTCTATGGGCACGTTGCAGTTGACAACGCACTGCAGATAGGTCCACAGAAAACACCCTTTTGCAGGCAGAAACCCCCAGATTTGGCACACAGACATGTGCACTGCCCCATCCAGCACAGCAGACGTGTCCCTGGACAAGCACAGCCACCCTCAGTGCCGCGGGCTCCAAACCGTGTTCGACGCACTGCACTTTCACATCCATCCGAGGAGGATCGTAGCGCACTGTAACAACACGCTGCAGAGCCAAGGGCCCAGACTTCAGGATTTTATTGGACCATTAACTTGGACAATGAAATTCTGCGGGGAGGATATTTCTTGAGACAGACAGTTTCGTCAAGCAGTTTTTTCCATCTGACCCTGGGCCCCGAAAGTAATGACAGCCTGAACACAGAGACGCTGTTTGCTGATTGGTACCACGATCCCACGAAGTGGAACCATGAGCCTGGCGAATTCTCCTTTTTAATTAGGTGCGAAAAGCCAACGGAGCCGCATGGCTCTCGCAGGGGAACTGTAGCTGGGTTGTTCCATGGACAACTCCTTCCCACCCCACGGCAGCACTGCAGACCTTGCCATGTACAATCACCCTTAGAAAGCCTGGCCACAGTCACAGCTCAGGCTTCTTTGCCCTGGTGCTGATGGCAAACTGTGGAGAGCGTGTGCCAGGAAATCCTGGAGCCCCCGAGAGCCGACCAGAGTCTGGCTACATCCGGTCCTCAATAGGTTTCTCTGCTCAGGTGTCTCAGCCACCAAAATCACTTCTGGGCTGCTTTTATTCTGTATTTCAATGTCTCTTTTTTGTCTGAGAATTGGAAAGCACTCTGTGCACTTGTTAATTTAGGCCTGCAGTACACTGTTGCAGCTGGGAGGATCGTGGTCAAGTACGAGAGACTGAGATGCTGGGTTATTCATTATTTCAGGGTTCCCAAAGAGCTGAAATCCTATTTAAAGGACAAAACTAGGGTGCCACAGGCTGTGCTCCCCAGTCGAAGTGGCACAGTGCTGTGCACCATCACTTCCAGAGAAGCTAGCATTGCCCGAGGTAACAGGAGAAAACATTTTCCCTGGTGCTTATTATAGAGAATTACAGGTTAACATGACCTGCATGTAGCCTTTTTGGGGCATTTCCACTGTACCCTAGTGTTTGCATTACCGAGCCTGAGGCACATGAGGCCCCGCTCACCCAGCAGCGGGAGCCCTGGACAGTGAGCTCCTCATCCCCAACCAAAGCACGAACTGGGGGGATACAAGGCAAACCAAAGTGATTTTGCCAAAGCTGCTTTGCCAAACCAGTGGCACAGCCAGGAAGGGGTCTGGCTCCTTGACTCATAGCCTGAAAACTGCTGTGGGTTCAAGCAGCACCAACGTAACACCTTTCTAGCCAGAAAGCTAATTAGCTGTGGCCATGCAAGAAGAGGGAGTGGGGAAGGAAGGAGAGAAATCAGCACATTGCCACCAGATTATTTAAGTCCATGCAAGGTTTGACCACCAAGAGATCTGCTGATGGGAGCTGGTGGTTATTGTCAGATAAACTCCTCCAATCTTATGAGGTTTCAGGTCCTAAACTGCGCAAGTCTTCACAAAAGTTCATCCATGCTCTACCAAGTGGCCTCTTGACAGGCAGTTACACTGACAATAACAAAATACAGGCAAGGTATCACAATTTTTTCTTAAAAATAAGCGACTTATTCTTTAGATCAGCCACCCCCAGCTCCCCACACAGCAATACGTGATTGGGAGTTAACCTTCCACATGTTTCAGTTGTTTCGGTTCGAGTTTTAAGTGGCTTCCGCTGCACCAGTGGGGAGAAAGAGCAAGCCAGCAACAAAATATGAGCAACCTCATAAATCTGTAGAAACTGGAACCTGGGAGGATTTTACATGGCTGAATGCAAAACAACGCGCTGTGTGCAGTAATTGAAACATCACATCACAATTAGACAAACAGGATATTCAGCAGTGCCTTCAAAGTCATGTCTGAGAGCACCTCCATGCATGGTTTCAGTGGCAGGTAGCAATGTGCAGTTTTGCTGTAATCCAGCTAACCTGAGGATAGAAGTAAGGCCAGCTGCATCACTCCGGCATCTGCCTGAGTCTGCTTACCTTGCTATCACAGCTGAACAGCTGCTGCTGCTGGAGCAAACAGTTATTACCGCTACCATTAACAGCAGCAGTGTACTAATTCTTATGCAAACAGACGTTATACAACATAAGCCAATACTGCCCCAAGAATATATAGTATAAAATCTGATGGATAAAGCAGGGGGAAGCAAATTTCTGCAGCAAAAACAGCTCTAGAAGGGTCCTCTCAGTGTGCAATTAGTTTGTAAAGAACGGTGAAGGCTCGGAGCAGGCTGCTTGGACCATGGGACGGGCGATGTGTTGTGATTGCAATCAGATTGCACCAGCCATGACAAGTGTTCAGGTCAGGTGGCTGAAGAAGGCTACAAAAAATGAACAAAAAACCATTACCACATGTACACCACAGATAAAGGTTTCAGCACTGCTGCCAGAGCTTGCGGTTTTCCAAGGAACTGCCATAGCAGTGTCTGGTCACCAAACCAAATGCTTGCAAAGCTTTCCAGAAATCTTCTATGAACCACACCATAGGCTTTCTGACAGGAGGTGCAGTGCTTCTTCCTAACTTTGACTATTTGGATGTTGTTTCTGATGCAATTTTGTGCATGAGAGCACCCATCCAGCCAAGAGAGCGAGAGGGCAGACTGAAGCCTCTGTCAGATTCCTGACATAACCTGACCCGATGGCGTGAGCACTCCCTGCAGCTACCAACATCTGCCTTGGAGCCGAGGTAAGTGCCACCAGAGAAATATCTGATGA
Organism: Chauna torquata; assembly: GCA_013399475.1. Classification (NCBI taxonomy): domain Eukaryota; kingdom Metazoa; phylum Chordata; class Aves; order Anseriformes; family Anhimidae; genus Chauna; species Chauna torquata. The sequence continues at coordinate 735,424 of VXAL01012265.1, forward strand.
ACTAATGATAAAAAATGAATCCGAAACTGCTCATGATACGTGCCCCAAGAAAGTGGATACGTGGCTGCACAGTCTCCAAAATGTGGTGCTCTGCCATCTGGGAGAGGACGGTGATGGGGAGGCGCGAGCACATCTGTAGCTTCAGCCTCAGCTAGGACCACCCCAGGGGATGTGGGAGCAGTTGCTTTTGGCTCTCGTTTTTCTGTGCAGGAAATCGCAGACAGAAATATGATGCATCCACCATACGGCGAGTCCGGTGCGTCCTGGACAAATGAGCTGCTCTCTGCGGCCGGGTGTGCGGGGTGGAGCGCGGCCCCGGTAGCCCCTTTCCCCTCTCCCACCTCCAGTAAAGCCGCGCCATGATCAAACCACAGCACTTCACCGACACAATGAACTCAAACATTCCTCTTCCGGAGAGGATGTGGTCAGTCACCACACACATCTTCTGGGGCCCGACCACAGATCCAAACAGTCTGGTCACACATCACATGTAATCTTAACAGCAAACTTTCTGACATGCAGTTCAGACCTGCCCCTGTCCTTGTGGGATATTTCCCTTATATCTCCATGATAATAAAGAGTGAGACTTGTTCAAAATATTAGTATCTGGGGAGAGAGAAAAAACGCTTCAGCAGACTATGACTCACACAAAAATTGCCTGAACCTGAGATGTGGGTAAGTCGTTAAGAAGAATGAACTCATCCCAGCTTGGAGGTGAAGAGTCGGGACCTCTTCCCAAGCTGAAGCTCCCAAAACCTTCTCCAATGAGGCCCTCGCCAGGGAATTCATGTTGGCACCACGCAGCAGATCCCGCCCCATGCAAGGCTGGGAGATGCTCTCAGATGCCGTGGTGGAGCAGGGACCCTCCATAAGATGCAGCCTATCGAGCACAACTCGTAGCAAGGGATCAGGTCCTAAGGCCACCGCCTCAAGCTCCATGGCAGGACATCAGCCTGACCATGATGTGGTGACACCCAGAGGTGACATTTCCCCTCTCACTAGTGGCACATTGGGCATTCTGAGCTCTAAATGTCTCATCTGTGCTCTCTCGCACACTGGCCTGAGCGCTCCTGCAAATTTGGCATAAATCACAACATGTGCCAGCATCATCTGAGCTTAAAAATGGCTGTGTTTTGTACACAGACTGTGAGCTTGTACAAAAAGATTTTTTAGCAAAAAAATAATGTTTGTGATTAAACCTAACTTTCCTCACTTTTCACTTCCATCAAAAACTCAAGATGTTTTTACAAAAAAAAGTCTGTTAATTTTTTTTGACTGAAAACTTTTATATGGGGCAAAAAGTAATTTTTTAAATCTGAAGATGAAAATTCCAGTATTTCTGATTTGCATTTTTCAGCAAATACATCAGGATTTTGCATTTTGGGGTGAAACTTTCTGCAGTTGGGTGAAGCATGTTTTCCCACCAGCTGTAGAGTGTATATCAACACATCCATTTAATCAACCTGTGGTTTCCCTGTTTAATATCTCCTGGTGTCTATTAAAATCCAGTCTGTATGGCATATAGTCTCCATCTTCCAGCAGTTAGCACAGAATATCAGTAATTTATCAGCATTTCCACCTATGCTTGGAGTTGCAGATATCTGCAGTAACTCTTTAGTAATGACTTTCTTATGGCTTCTGTTGCAGATATAAAAGCTTATAATGTCGAAATGATTGTTTTTATCAGTCAAAGTATTTTCCAATCTGTCCCATTTCCTCCACCCACATATTTTGTTTTGTGTGAAGAAAATTAAATAAACAGGATCCATTTTTCCAATGAAAACAAAATTAGTTTGCAAGCCAAAAGGAACTCAGCTTGAATGCAATTGGGATTTCAGCAATTTAAAACTATTTCTCTGCATGTGTTAATGAAGAAATTAAAAGTTTAGAGGGAACAAAATCACTGTGAATGACGCACTGGAAATAGTCTAACTCAGCTCTGCAGGATAACACATATCATTTGGACATGGCCCTAGTTTTAGATAACATTGCAGCAGCATTAGAGTCATGTGGCAACGAAGGTTTTGGAAATGAAAGCACAAACCAGGCACGTTCGTGGCTCTGGCCGCTCAGGAGCCTGGGAGCGGCACTTGCTTCTCTTTGGCCTCCTGAGCCGCAGAGGTGAAGCAGCAGCTCCCGAGCCCCAGAGATGGTTTGCTGCAGCTCGCAGGTGGGCAGAGTCCAAACACCACCTTTGTCGGGTACCAGAGATGCCGAGCGATGTGCAGGGCTGCAGGGCAGCTGGCGTCTCCAGCCCTTTGCCGAGTATTAGCCAGGTCCTTGGGTCTGATCTGAGCTCTGGGTGAAGAAAGGAAAAATGCACGAGTGCTGGTCCCAGTACAAAGCCACATCCTTCCTCCTCTCCCCACTCCGAGCCCCCCTCGTGCCATGTTGCAGTGCCTGTTCTGCTGTCTCCGAAGGGCTGCTCCTTGCACTGCAACAGGCAGCTCGGCAGGGAAGCCCTCTGGAAGAAGTGGCACTTGCTGGAAAGGGCTGGAGTGCACCGAAACCTGGTGTGGCAATGCCAGGCGGGCTCGTGGTGGCACTCTGGGCCCGAGGAGGTGGGATGGGAGCCAGGAAGGGCATTGTCCAGGAGTGCAGCGCATGGGCCGGTGGATCCCAGGACACCATCTCCTGCACCCCTCTTCTGCAGCTCTCAGAGACGGAGACAAGAGATGAAGGTCTGGCTCTGCGAGCCACACTCCCGCCTGTATGGTCACTGCTTAATTTCTCCGGTGCTCTCCAAGCCCCTCATTAATGCTGACCCCAGAGGCTAGCAGCCCCCGTCCCACTCCCAGCAGCCCTGGCCTGCAGCCTGTCCTCTGCACGTGCACCAGTTGCATTCATCTGGTTGCATTCGCATCCCAGCCAGAAACCTAGAAGTGGCTCATGCCCAAGAAAAGGTCACTTCCCCCCAAAGTGGAAGAGCCAAGTGCTCTGCCTCCCCAACACTCCCACATCGCTGGCCAAGTGCAAACAGTGATGGAATATTTTTGTAATAAAGACGGCCAAGAGCCCAGCAAGCTGAAACCTACCCTGTGAGGAGCCTGAGACGCACAGCGTGGCTCAGCAAGTCCCAAGGGAGAGCACGCAGCTCGGAGATGAGGGCTTCTGCCAGAGCTCCTGGTCGTTCTGGGTTGTTCCAGGGTACTTCCCCATGGGGAGGTCAGCAACCAAGGCTGGAGGGAGGACACCAGGGTTTCAACGAGGGAGAAAAATCTCCAGAAACATCTCCAAGGGTCGAGGTGAGTGCAGAGGGCTTGGATGGGGCTGTGGCAGGGAGGGCTACAGCAACAGGTTGCCTCCATGTTGCTGCTGGCACATGCTCCCAGCCGCCTGTTGCTGTCTCTGAACAGATGTGGGCAGTTTCACTGATGATGAAGTATTGAATATGTTTCTCCTTCAGGGATTATTACTACTAAATAAATCTGCAGGTTTATATGTTTAGCAGCTGACGGAGATTCTTTTTCCCTCCCCTTCTCCATTATATTATTCCTTGCAGCAAGAGCCAAAACAAGGATTTTAAGCCAGGGAGAGGAGAGAGAACGATCAGGATATGATTTGGGAAATTTTAGAAACAATGCTAGAGTAAATGGGGGCAAAATACCCTCCCCAAAACATAGCTCATTTATACATTTAAGCTTGTTTCATGGTGCATCTTCGACTCTATGAGCATTGATTTAACCACCAGCTCATAAATTCGTCTGGTATCTTCAGAATTTGTGGCCTGGGAAAAGATCTCTCCCTCTCTCCTGGTGGTATTGGATTTATTTTTTTTTTCCTTCCTTTCTTTCTGAGCTGACTTTGAGCAACATGGGGCTTGGATTTACAGTGTTTTAAGTTCCACTGAAAATATTCCCTGACCAGCCCCAAAATGAAAGACAGAGAGTGTGTGATGAAGGAGCCCAACCTGTTTGCAGGGCGTTCCAGCTCCTGGTTGGTAACTGCAGGTTGAACCTGGGGCACGAGCTGAGTCATGCGCTCTTGATATTTTGCTGTCTGCTTTTTCATTAAAGCCTCTAAACCTCCAAAACGAGCCTTAAGAGAGGCTTGGTGCTCTTCCTGTGGCCTCCATGGCTCCCAGAGACACCCTCTCAGCACCATTGCAGGACTTTGCTTCCTAATTCCTCCTCGCAGTTTCTAACTTCTCCTTGTCTCATAAACATTCAATTCAGAATGCCAAAAGGCCCCACCTCAGGAGGAATAAGAAATGTGCAAGAAACACCTGCCCATGTACCGAAGCTGATGGCAGCTGTCTCTGCACCTGAAGAGCCCCAGGACTCATTCACTTGTGCCAGGAGGAGGGTATTGCTCAGGGGATGGGGAACTCCTGCGAGACAGCTCTTTGCTCAGCTGCAGCCCTCGCGTGGGAGCGAGGCACCCCACCGCATGTCTCAGAGAGGTGACACTTGGCCATCGTGATCATCATCATAATCCCAAATGCACTGTAAGCGAGGGAAGTTATGGATTCAGCTCACCCAGAGGCTCGGGAAGCCAAGGAAGCAGGTCCCACTTGGGTGGAGCAGGCAGGCGTGTCATGGTGTTTAAAACTCTGAGAGTTTGACCAGAACTTTGGAAGCTGAGACTTCTGCAAGTGAAAGTCAAGAGGAGGTCACCAAGCCCAGAGAAGGGTGGCTTGGTGCTGTTTTGAATGACAAATGCCATGAGCTAAGCTGGCAGCACCCCCTGCATGACGAGGGATGCAACTGGCTGTGTGCACTGCTCGTCTCAGCTACTGCATTTGGGACAGAGAAGTGGCTGTGGTGGCTGTCCCCTCCAGCCCCCAGGAACACCAGGACCCGGGATGCTCTTCTCCCACCCTGGCACCGGCTGCACGGGTGGCCCCGTGCCCAGGCAGAGCAGCAGGTGCTGCGTGAGGCCGTGCCACAGGGCATTTAGCAGAGCCGTTAGGAAAAAGGGGCTGCTTGGAGTAAGCCTGGTACAAATCCCCACTCAGCTCACAGGTTTTCAGAAAACATTCCTCGCTGCTTTTTCTGCCTTGAAGGCATGAGCTAATTAAACCCCGCAACAAGCACGGTGGCAGATAAAAGTAACAGGATCAACATGGCAATGGGAAGCTGCAGGGCTCATGCCTGTGTTTCTGGTCACTGGCTCCTCGCTGTGGTCAGGCCATGGATTGTGTCTCTGAAGGTCTCAGCTTGGTGCTCACCATGCGGTGAGCACATGCGCGGCGCTCGCCCAGCCCGGCCCTTCTCGGCCGTGAGACCTCACTGAATTAGGTAAGGATGGAGCTGAAATGGGCTCTCAGGTTACCAGCACAAAGCCAATGCAAGTAGTACCAAGCAACTTACATCACAAGTCTGAGGTTAATGCATTTCACAACAGCACATGAAAATCTTTTAACAGATTGTTCTTTATTTTATGGTAAAAATGGGGGGGAAGGTTTTGTGTAATCCCATGGTCATGGGGAGAAACCTGCTCTTGGACTGTTCCCCCTTCATCTCCTCACAAAGCTGAGGAGAAAAAAAATATTTTTTGTAGTATGTTTTTGAAAAAATACATTTGTATTTTTTTTATTTTTAGGTCCCAGTTTGCGTGAATGAACATGATATTACACTGGTTTAAGAGAACTTTGGCAGCTTTTTATTGCTGTTTTACAGCACAGTTGTTCTTAGAAACAAAAGGTTTGAATTAATGGTGTTTTAATGTACAGGATATGACAGAAATGAAATGCAGAAACAGTTGGCTTGCACACTGGGATCCAAGTCAAAATAAAATTTGGCCGTAAGCCTACAGCGCTCCTCTGGGACACCCAAAAGGGGTGTGAACATTAACTCATACAGCAATAACCCTGGTGATCATGAGCCTGCTTCAGACTCCCACTAATGCAATAATTGAATAAAAACCATCTTCAATGTCGTATTAAAAAGCAACCTTGAACACTGGATAAAGACCCAATAGCAGAACAAACCGCATGTCCTGAGTCATTCAAGGTTCTGATTAGCTAGTTTTCCTGCTAGAGGTGAGCCTCTGACGGAGTCCCAAGCTTTGGTTTGCATCCATTAAGATTTAGCAAACTACTCAAAAGGAGCATTGCAGATTTTCCTTTCGTATTTTTCCAAGTCAGTATAAATCCTCCAAGTACCCAAACCAGAAGGCAGGGATGATTATCATCAAAATATCTCTGACATTTCCTTCAGGGCTTTTGAAATACTCAAGACCTCTTTCTATCTCTGACAGTGTCTTTCCCTGCTGCCTACCACCACGTGCCTTAACTCCTCCATCTCTCCAGCCTCCAACTTGCCTGTGATGTTTCATGGGGGAAGGATGCATTGTGTAGTTGACGACTGCTTCATTGTGGTGCCAGCTTGATCCACAGACTTAACTCTTTTTTTTTTTTTTTTTTTGGTAATTGGGAACAGGCAGAAGTTTGGGTATTAAAAAAAAAAAAAGCGTTCCACGTAATTTAGAGAAGTTAACAAAGCGTGAAACTAAATAAAAAACACCATCCGGTGCTGATCTCAACGTTTATATATGCATGAGTGCTTATAACTATATAGAATATATTTGAACTAGATCCTTGCTTTCAGAACAAGCTTGTGGCTGTTTCTGTTGCTCTGACATTGCACAGCAATTTGAAGACTTTTTGACCAGATCTTTTTTCCGAGCCATGGTATCTGCTCAAATGCCTCAGGTTTCCTGCACTCTCCCGGTTGTTTTGGATACTCTGCCACAATACTGGCATGTCGCTGAATTATCACGGCAATATCTCAGAAATGCAGTCCTCTGGCACTTTCCAGAGTTCGTACTAGCTGAAGTGGCCACCATGGGTGGACTCTCTTTGCCTTCTGCTCTTTCTGAAGTTTGGAAAGGCCTATAAGGAGGAAGAATGAGTGCAGGAAGAGAGTCAATGAGACAAACTTTCTGCATTCAGTGGGGCTGCTGATGCATGAGGGGATGAAGAAGCTCACCAGAGCTGCTGTCAGGCTGGGGGGCTGTGAGCTGGGAGGTCTGGAGCTAGAAGCCATAATTTGATGTTACCACTGAATGAGATGCTACCAAAGGGAGAGGAATCAGTATGTTCCTCCATCAGATTTTCCAGTGGCCACATCCACAAGCATGTTCATGTCCAGGATATCCCCTTGCTTACACAGACCATGCTGTTAACGCCGCTTACGTTCGCTTCTCATCTCCAGGAGGATGGAGCTCCCTGGAGTCGTGGGTGTCCTCTCAGTTGATCTTGGTCCCAAAGTTCAGGGAGGTTTGGTCAGGTTATGCCTTAAGCATTGACACTGGCAGCTGGCTCGCGTCTGTCAGTGGGAGGCTCAGCATAACATGGTAAAAATTGATTCCTTCTACATTTCTTCTGTTCCTAGCCCGAGTCCAGATTAGACACATGCTCAGCCCCTCTCTAGCAAAGTTGATTTCCTGGTTGTGATTAGGGACGGTTTACATATATTTCCTAAAGTTGTTTTCCTTTTATTGCTATCATTTAAATAGAATTCTGTGTATTGTTGCTTTTCCGAGACATCTGCATTTCAAAAGACCCTTGCCAGCTTTGGTCCTGAAATGGGATGTGGAAATCCCGGCAGCCAGGAGGACTTGCACTGGCTGAGGCTCTGACCCAAACGCCCTTCTGCAAAGTCTCAATATTCCTGTCATCTAGCCACTTCAAACTCAAGCTGCAAGAGGCACTGCAGGAATTAGAGCATGTTTAGCAGAGCACTTAGTGGAAAGTGCAGTGTTAAATCACTGCCTGTGAAATAGCCACCAGGATGAGTAATAACGAGGTGTTAGCCTGTCACTTCTCCTCTCCCTCCATGTGAGGGGTGGCTGGGCCAAGCCGGGCACAGGGGAAGGAGCTGCTGGGGTCCTTCTAGGAGAAAGTCTGCAGCTGCTGGTCAAGGTCTGCTGCAGATTCCTTGCCTCTCCTCCCCAGCTCAGCCAGCCAACGCTTTCAGCAACACTCTAACCCCCCTATCCATCCCCATGCCCATGAAGAGTGAGAGAGAAGGTGAAAGGGAAACTGGCCATCCTCATGAGCTTGTTTTTCCCCCCTGAAATTAAGTCATACTGCTGAGTAAAGAAGTGCATTCACTTCTTCCATTAGTCCCTTGCCATGGTACATGGGTGAGCGAAGCTCTTCCCTTCAGTGCTGAGCAGCTGCGTGTTTGGGATTTGTCTGCCCTGCATTGCAGCTACATCTTCATCTCTTTCAGTGGGGCTGTGGGAGTCTGTTCCTTGCAGAAGGCAGAGTAGGACTTTCAGACACATTAGGAGGCTGCACACTAATGTACAACTTGGTCACTTCTAATAAAAGGACCTAAAAACACTGGCTGTGTGAACTGGAAATCTGGACTTTCGGTGAATGCCCAGCCCTGCTTTAATCCTTCTTGATAAGGCACCAGAGACATGATGACAGTTCCTCCTTTTCTCCTCCCTCCATCGTGGGAGCAGGGATTTGCTCTTCTGCATTAAGAACTTCCTATGAAGTTTTTCTAGTAAGAGTTTCCTATGAATGGAGATTCCCCTCCTCTCTCCAGGACACTGCCTTCACTGTCCCTTTGAGAATGTATTATCCCAAGCATAAACCTAGAGTAAACAATGTTTTTAGGAAGCATTAGTCCCGCACAGAAATGGGGTGGCCATCAAGGGCAGATCCTAAAGAACACTCAGTCATCTGGGATCCAGCATCAATATTTCTTCTACCTGGGTGGATCTGGGAGTGATGGTGCAACTGCACCCACACCTCATGGGAATACGTCTCACTCAGTCCTTGGCTCTGTTGGAAATCATGGAGCAGTTGGATGCTGAGATTTACCTCCTTTACCAAAAAATAGTCAAAATATTTCAACATTGCGTCCCATTGTGAAAGTCCCACTCATGCAGCCAAAACAAAATGTTCTGACCTTATTCACACAAAATTGCATCATAAGCTTTGATTCCTCCTTCACTCTTCTTGCAACTGTAAACTTCGCTCAGTCCTTTTCTTTTGGCTGCATCCCTCTGGTTTTATGAGGTCTGTGGGGGGTTATTAATGTAGTTCCTGACTCCCTGACAGTCCAATACAAGAAGTGTTTTTTTCCAGCTGAAAACATCCCTCAGATCCCAGCCGGCCCCACAGAAACAAGTGTCGTTCAGACAGACGAATCTGCACACCTGAGCACTGCCCTGTTGCACTCCGAGTGTTGTATTGAAAGAATGCTGCAGGTCCCAGAGCATTTTCTTTGCTCTGAGTCATTTCTCGTCACCAGGGAAATTTCCAAACATATCTCCTTGATTCAATTGCTCCTCATCTCCTGCTTTACATTCCGTTCTGTTCTCATTTCTGTTTGATGGATACCTGCCTCTATGCTATACACAAACTGGCTGTTCTGCTGTCAGAAATAGGCTTAAGCCCCAGCTGCTGTGGTGTCTACAACTAAAAGACTCTGGTTTCTTATGCGGCTAAAGGAGGTTAAAGATGTGGGTGTGACATCTAAACCAGCCCATATAGAAAGAAAGGAGGGGGCATGACTGCAGCCCCTAACTCTCTCCCATAGCTATTTAAGGAGTCAGAGCCACACAGCCCTTTAGACACAGAGGTTTGTATCACTTTTTGACTTACATGCCTATGTCCGTCCCGGTCCCACAGATAGTCATAACAGCCTGGCTGTCTTCCCTTACCAGATCTGGACAAGTTTCTGTCTTAACTCTGACAGGTAAGACAGAGCAAGATGATGCTAAGGAAAGTGCAAGAGTGAATGCCAGTAATACAGATGCAGCAATAATGGGCAGTTAAGGGGACATGTGCCAACAAGTTAGAAACAGGCTTTTGTACAGGAACACTGGGATCACAAACCCTATGTACTGGAGCTCAGTGAGGTCTCATTATCCACAGACACATCCATTCCTCTCTTGAATTTTACAGCCATTGGCTGTCAGGTGAGCAGATTCAAACTGGATTTGTCACCTGTCCCTTGCTCGATGACTTCTGTCTTTCCCACCTACATACCAGGATGGTAAAGGGGGAAGAGCTTGCCAAATCGGAGCCAGAACAGAAAGAGCACCCGTGCTCCTGCCCTCAGCCGCTACCAGCATCCCTGGGTGTGTGCCCTGGTAGAGCAGCAGCTTTGGTCCCTCTTCATTGACCCCATCCGTAGGAGGGAGGAGGGTATAAATGTACAGATACTACAGAGCAGTTAGGTCCTCTATTTGCATTTTGAATGCATGCACAAGAAAAGGCTCTCGCCACACACATTTTTTGAGGTGTCCACTAAATGACAGTGAGGATCCTTCTGGAAAGCCAGGTAGAACCAAGAAGGTATTAAGGCCCAACCTACATTTCCCTTGAGCCAGAGAAATCCTCCCGCTGATTTTGCAGACTTCGGCAGAGATAACCCGGCGGTGCCTCGGGGCCGGCGTCCGCCTGCCTTCCGCCACGCGCAGTGGGAGCCGAGCGGGAGCCGCAAGCCTGGGGGCTTCATTGCCACGGCAAGGGGCAGGGGAACAGCTTCCTGGTGCCTCTGCGCACCGCTTCCAGAAATAACAGCTGGGGGAGCACAAAAAGTCACATTTTTCAAAACATGAAATTCTACAGGCCTTGTCTATCAAGGTCGGATGTTGCCCCGAACAGGAGAGGGCTCGGTGGAGAAGGCCGTGTTATGTTTGCTGTAGCAAAGCAACAGTAGCTAATGCGAAAGACCATGCCAAGGCTGTTTTTTATTACTTGAGGTCCCTTTGAATTAGAGTTTTAACAAGCATTTCTGACTCAACCGGTAAACATGGTAACTGTTGCTAACAGCGTGCAACAATTAAGCAAATTAATCTCAACACAGCCACATGCTGCCGCGCTCGCGGGCCTGTTAGTCTGGCTTCCCCTGTGAAATGAGAAGGGCTTTTTGCCCCCCTCCTTGATTTAAGTGATGCTGTTTTTTCCAGCCAAACTGTGAACTCAAAATTTCTGCGAGTGGTTGGCTGAGACACCTTCACAGCCCAGAGTGCCATAGGAAAAATCCTGCCCTGCCAGGCAAGGAACAGACAGACAGCGATTCAGAGGTGAGCTCTTGTCCTTCACAGCAGTCCCATCAGCTGACCAGAGGCAGCAGAAGATGCACATGTGGTGCTGGTCACCTTCCAGGCTGTCATTGTGCCACCAGGAGACATCCATTCACCTTGAGAAGGTTTTAAATGCTGCCAAAGGGCTGGTCAGGCTTCCGGCATAGAAAACTACGTGGGCAGCGGGGTTGGGACTGGAGCAAGTGCAGGACCTGGTGCTATCAGCAAATCCAAAGCTCAATAAAAACCTCAGAAAGGACACAGCTCCTGGCAGGCAGCAGTTTTGCTCGACCTCTGCAATTGAGGCTTTTCACGGTTCTGAGTTTAAGTTACAGTAAATTGAAGTACCCAAAAGCCAGAGTCATTTCTGGAGATGAAAAACACAGAAGCGAGTGACCACCTGGTGCCTGCACCGTAGCTTCACCTTTGCTGATGCTCAAGAAGAGCGCAGACTCTCCAGGTTCACCACAACCCCGTTACCTTTCCTGCCACCAACATCCAGAGTGAAAATGTCATTTTACTTAAATCCTAAATGAGTTCAAATGAAGCAAGTAAGTGCACAGCTGCCAGAGCTCAGCTGAAGCCTGGAAAATCACTATGAAAACAGCTATGTGTTACTAACTTCTGGGTTTCAACCAAAGAGAAGCCACCAACAAAATACAAAGTGAAGGGGTGCATGGGTGGCTATGAGAAAACCCTTGGAGAAGATGCATGGGTGTTACCTGCACCCAGCTGTACCATCCCTACCCTTTGAACACACTTCAATCAAAGTGCCCCATTACTGAAGAAATATCCCAGAGCAGCCCAGGAGATCAGCCTGTGGCCCCTTCCCCTGGACACTATTTCTAAAGCTTCTGATGTCTACCAAAGCTATCAGGTGAATGAGATTTTACGGCATGAATATCCGATATCTTTCTCTTCCCAACAGAGAAGCCCAAGGTGGCTTGTGGACTGAAATTAGAGAGAGCTTGGTCAGCCTTCCTGAGAAAGCAGAAGGCAGTGAAATCCAACCCAACTTACTAGACTCAATAAAGACTTTAAATGACGCTTCATTTTCATTACTTACAGAAAAACAAAAACCCAAGACATTAAGAGCCAAGACATTTACTAGGAAATTCTTGGCATTTCTTCTTGGAATGTTTCATGATCATTCTGGGACATGGGTTTTCAGGAAAACACAGAGTGGAAGGGATATATTGTACAGGGAATGTTGCAATGCCACACAGCTTTAGAACCAAGATTATTTACAAAATATAATTACAAGAACAAACAACAGAAAGGAAACAAAGAGCCGCTGCAGAGTGAAGATGGGGAAACTGAGGCACGATGAGGCTGAGTGCTGTGGGCTCACATAGGATAGCAGGAGGGTGCAAACACCGCTCTGCAGCATGAGCAGCTGCCTCTGCCCTCCCTGTGCACCTCCTCTACCAGCGAAGGGTGAAGGGTGGAGGCTGCAAGCAAACTGGAGCCAGTCCACAGCTGGGAAGCCAGAGCATCCCATGGCAAAGCAGGGGTGGTGGTGAGAGTCTGACAGAGCAAGGGGATTTGGAGAAAGTGCCTGAAGATGAATCAGGCCACCGATCCAATGGGACTTTGGTCTGAATAAAGGCTGAGAAAAAGCTTCGCTCTTTGGCCCATGACTATAGAAAATCATCCAGATGAAAAGCTGCGGTCAGAAGCTCTCTAGCTTGGAGGTCTGCACTGGAGCAAGTGAGCTTTTCAGCAGTGCAACATGAACCTCAAGCAGATCAGCAAGGAAATCACCCTGTGACAGTAGCTAAAAATACGCTGGAGCAGAAAGCATTTCAAGGCAGGCCAGGGCCGGCTGGAGCACCCTCTCCCCAGCAGACCTTTCCAATCACTCTAGCGTGCTTCCTTTTTCCTTTTTTTTTTTAAACTGAATTGGATGGGACATGACTTCCTATTGCGACCAAAATTGCTTCCGTAGGATTGTGGGGGAGAAACCAGAAAATAAATAAGTTAATTTTTCCTCTGAGGCCAGAGAAGAATAAGAAAAGAGAGGCTGGATATGCAGATGGATAAATGATTAACCAGGCGCTGTCCTTTATCTGTCTGGAAGCGCTCTGGAAAATAAAGGTTAAGAAAAGAGTACAGAAGCAACTGGCCATAGACCTCATTAATCTGTCTCTTTTTGTTGGCACCGGCCAGGTAGTCGGACCCCCAGGGGCTCTCAGCATCCACTTTCGACATATTTCTGTGATAACCAATGCAGTTGCTCACGTCCAGCAATGACTAAGTGGTCGATTTTGCACTGTTACCTTACCTTACCCCCAGTGTTTTCAGATCACGGGACAACACAATAATCAGCTTGGCAAAGGAGTCTGGCCAGGCAACGCTCTTAATATGATTTCCAGAAAGAAAAAGCCCTTGAGTTTGTACGAGCAAGAGCCCAGGTTTCTCTGGAGCTAAATAACAAGGGAGAGCCGAAAAGAGAGGAAGGCATCTGAAAACACAGCCCTCCTTACTGAGGGAGTTTTGACCGGCATAGTTGTTCTTCTTCCAAGACTTTTCATTGTTTTGCTCCATTAGAAAAAAAAACAGCCTACTTTCCCAATATGCCATACATGCAAAGCCGAGAAAAACCATCATGCAGAACTAAGTTCTTGAGGCAGTTCACACCATCCTCTCCCGCTCAGCCAGCGTTGTGCAACGGTGCTCTGCAGCTACACTTTGTGCCTCCCCAGCAGCCGTGGTGCCACGCAACCCAAGTGCCTTAGGAGGATTAATGCCACTGGGGCACACTCCTGGGGCTGCAACCTCCCTCCGGAGCAGGAACGGGGCAGCCCAGGACAAGGCAGTGGGTCCTGGTGTTGGGGTCACTGCAGCTAAGACTGCTGCCACGCCGCATCACCATCCCCTGCAGATGGGGAAACTGAGGCACGGGCAGCAAAACAGGTGTGTTATCCCGCTTCATGATGCTCTGCTGAGACGGCACACTCATTGAGTCCTGTGGAGTCTCCAGTAAGTTTGACAGAGGAAGATAAGCAAACAGGTGGGAATAAACACAAAACTAGGCAAATCTACTTTACCTTTCATCAGGGAGCTGTTGCTGTTCTGGGACTAGAGGGAGGAGAAAGGGTTAAAGTGATCTATCCAGCTGGAGATCACAGGAGACCCCCCTTTGTCAATCTGGAGTGCTTGCCAGATATTGGGTTGAATAATTAAACAGCTACTTAACCCTCGGACAGCGTGGCTCCCGCCCCCTGCTCCTGACAGCCTGTACTTACGGAGCTATGGCAACGATTTGGGCGCCAGCCTGTTGACTGAAGAATATGGAAATCACAAGGATTTAATTTTGCTGTGGCACAAAAACTTGTTTGATCTGAGGGTTGTGGCTTTTCTGCAGCTTTCAGCAAAGAATAATTTCTATATTCATATCTCCCATTCAGATGTCAGTTAACAGCCCAAAAAAAAAAGGCCAAATGATTCTCAAAATAATCATCTCGGTTTTCTGGGCTGGATTAACACTTGAGATGCCAATAGATGTGAGCTACCTTTGCTCCATCCTGATGTCAGAAGGGCTGGAAATGCATCTGCCCTGAGCACATCCTTTGGTGGCAGGGGAGCTCAGCGGGGAGCTACTGCCAGGGAAGGGCCAAGCAGGGGGCAGGGACACCCAAGAAAGAGCCAAGGAGAGCAGCAAAAACCTCAGGGATTGAGGTGCTGAAGGGGCGCCCTGGAGGGCTGGAGCAGAGGAGGAGGCTGGCGGGGTCAGGGAGTTGAGGGGATGAACCAAGGACAGGAGACCGCCCAGATCCGTAAAGCAAGGAGGCAAATCCCCAAAGCAGGGGGCTTCCCTGCCACAGCAGGGTTACCAGAAAGACACTAAAAACAGGCTTTTTCCAGGCTTGTTATTTAAGGGCTGGTTGGGTTATAGCCACGTAAGGAAGACAGAGGAGGAGAACATATCTGGGCCAAACAGGAGTCTTGATGACAACAACTACCTTGATAACAGCTGAGTTACTGAAGGAAGAATGGCAGAAATATAGCAGCATCAACAGTTTGCTAAGATGCCAGCAGTGCATAGCCAAAGGGACGGACTCAGTCTTCGCTATTTTTGTTTTATCTTTCTTGTATGTTTGAAGGGTGGAGGCTGAAGCAGAGAGAAGAAGCTTGAATGCAGAATGCTGAAATTCAAAACACATGGTATCGAGAACAGTCATGTGCATCAAAGTGTGCCCAGCTGTAGCCTACCGAAGCCAGCAAGCCTTTGCTGTCGACAGTGATGGGAGCTGGACTGGCCCCAGCGTTTGCATTGCAGCTACTGCTGATTTGTGTGAAAAAGGCCTTCCATGGTGCTTGGCTGAAGTCAGCCAGGGCTCAGGACCCTGCAGCCAGGAGCATGCACCCACCTTGTACATGTGCTGCTTCTCCTGCGGCTTCAGAACCTCTAGGGTGTGAAGGAGAAGTGGATGAGGCTGGGACTTAGGCACTGCTGAGGGCCGTAGCATCCGGCACCCTGCCTGGCCAGGAGGGAGGCACCCAGCGGGTCCCAGCTTTTCCCACCTGCTGCAGGCATCTGCTCATCTTAATGTAGCTCCTTTGCCAGGGGAGTCAGGAGGAATGCAAGGAGCTGAAGTGCCCGACATCTGTGGTCCTCAGAGGGCAGGATGGGATCAGCAGCATGCAGGCACCCCCTCCACGAGCTAAGCTTTGCCCATGGGAAGCCCGCTTCACTGCCAGGAGCGCTTGATGCTGAGGCTGGAGGGCAGAGCTCAGCCTTGCGGGAAGCTGTTGCTCTTAGTGGGACAGTGGCACACTGAAGGCCCCTTCGGACACAGGATCTGGTGTGGCGAGGCTTGTAAGTGCTGCGGACTTACAGAAAAATTGTAGTCCTGGCACTGTGGCTTCTCACCAGTGGGACCAGTGGGCAGCAGCTGACTCTGCAAGCTGCCAAGGGAGCAAGAGGATATAGTTAATGGGAGAGCTAAAGCTCATTTTTCTCATCCTCGGTAAATCCACTCCTCAGTTAAAAGCTGTAACAGCTTGAACCAAAGAGCACAGGCTCTGCAGCTGCTGGCTGTGACAACTCGTGACCTCTGTGGATTGGCAAAGATGGAAGGCTCTTGTAACACACACCCCAGGAGGTTGCTCTGGCTCCTACGTGGGCTGAGCTCTTCATGTCTAGCCTTATGTTGGAGCTGAATTTTAAATGCTGAGTGTAAGAGATCCCTGGGGTGTGTGGGGCTCCTCTGAGGTACTGCTGCAACGCAAGAAAATCACATGGTTTTTTAAAATACACTATAGAAATGACAACTTTCACCAGGTTGGCTCACTGTTTGGAAGGAGGTTGATTTGCAGGAGCACCCAAGTTTCTGTCCACTTCTGGTTCTCCCTTCAGCTGTCCAGGTCTTGAATAAGTTGGCTGGATATAGGTTTTCTTAGGAAAGTTCAGACCTGGCTTGTCTGTTGGAAGCAAGCAAGAGAAGCTCAAGGAGAACCCTCCCAGAAATAACACTGCAGTTGTTTTGAACTGGTACAAGTCCAGATAAGCAGAATTCTGCAGAGGGCTTTGGTGGATGTGTCAGGAGTGGGGTGGAAGGTAGGACCCGAGTCTTGCTCAGACGCAGTGTGAACTGACAGCAGAGGTTTCTGAACAAATAGTCATTTTTAATGTCTGCATCATTCCCAGGGTGGTGGAAGATCCTTAAGACTCCCAGAGCCAGTTCTGGTCCATTGAACACATAAATTATCCTACACTCAAAGTTGTCTGAATAAAGTATGCACAAATAGACAGCTGGCCAGAGGACACTAATCCTCTGCTGTAAAAGGTTTTCCCTCCCGAGCCATCTGCCTTTTTTGCTGTCCATGACTATCTGTCAGCTAAGAGCAGAATGGGTCAGGCTTGGTCATCGGCCATCCTTGAGATGAGAACTGCAGGACAGA
The DNA here is from genome assembly GCA_013399475.1 of Chauna torquata. Classification (NCBI taxonomy): domain Eukaryota; kingdom Metazoa; phylum Chordata; class Aves; order Anseriformes; family Anhimidae; genus Chauna; species Chauna torquata. The sequence continues at coordinate 752,329 of VXAL01012265.1, forward strand.
AACTCCCTGGCATCCGTACAAAAAACTCTCTCCTTTCTAGGAAGGCAGCAAGCCTGGGCCATCGTAAATGTCCTTCTCAATTCCCTGTGTAACAGCTGGTGAGAGCACCTCCCTGGCACACGGCGGTGGCCTGAAATGTGTCAGCTGCAAAAAAAGCACTTTAGCAATTAAATACAAGCCAGGCAATTACCTGTCCTTGAAATATCCACAATGGTAGGGATCAGAAACCCTGGAACAAAGTCATGCAGTCATGAAAGCATTGACCAAGCGATTTGCTGACGGCCTCTAATTTGCCTGAACAACTCCCACCCAGTCCTACCCAAAGCCCACCTCCCTGTCCCTGCTGGGAACGCTCGCAAGAAGTGGGCTGAGTGGCACAGGAGTTAACTCCGAGAGACCAGCCTCCCGACCTGCCTCCAGACAAGCCCATGAGCAGAGGATGATAATTGTGCCCCTTCATGGACTTGTTACATGGGCAGTTATCAGCCAAAGTGACTCAAAAACAGAATTTCAATTTACTGGAAATGCCTGTATTTCAAAGTGTTTTTTTGTCTGTTTGTTTGTTTTTGATTCCATAATGAGAAAAAAAGGTAAAAGTGGGGACAACTGAATAAATGGTATCAAGACTTCTAAATAGATGTGTTTAGAAGCATTACTACTGAAATACTGCTATTTGCAAATAAAAATCCCAATTCGAAAATTTTATTTATTACCAAGAAATGTGGAAAACTGGAAAAATCACAACTTGTACTTGAAGATTGCTATTTCAGTGAATTCCCAAGTCTTCTCAGAACATTGTTTCCACCAGTATCTTTCAAGTGTTATAAAGAAGCGAAGACCAAAACCAACATTTGCTGACCTTTTGATACCAAGAACAAATTAACTTTCCTAATACAAGCAGATCAGGCTTTTCCCTAGAACAATATTCAAGAACATTTACTTTAAAAAAAAAAAAAAAAAAAAAGGAAGAAGAAGCAATAATACGATTTTAACAGAATTTTTCCACTGGACTGACATATTTGTAAACACTGGTCTGTCCATGGTCAGATGATTTTTGCCTTTCCAGTCTGTAAGTTTATTGTCCATTAATAATTACCGGTATCCATTTCACTCTGTAGGAATGAGGGGATTTAAGTGCTAATATGTCAGTGTAAGCAGTGCTTCACTGTTTTCTTGAACTGGAGAAAATTCTTCTGTCTGTCCGTGCCATGCTAGCAAGGCAGGGTGGATGGATTACAGCCTGGCACAAAAAACGCTGGTGGGTCAGGAGCTGAAGGAAGCGCTGGGCTGCGGGGAAGCTGCCCGCTGGGTGCGTTCGCTCCGAGGCACGGAGCTCCTGACCTGTGAGCAGCCCCGCACTGAATGCAGGACACCTGAGAGCCCATGGAGGAGCTCTTGTTTTCCATGTTTTGTAGAGTGTGTACTCTTCAAAGCACCTTTTGCTTTTCTTGTCTCCAAATTAAACAATCTCATTTTAAGACTTTTCACATCTTCAGCCCTTTCTGCTGCCCATTGCTGGCCCCTTCCAATGTTCTTCTTTTTAGAGACACAGCAACCCAAATGTAATGCAGTATTTAAGCATAGTTCATCCTGTGGAATGACATTAAAATACTTTTGGTCGTGTTTTCTTTAAGAGGTGCTAGATTGTCAGGCTATCAGGTGGCAATATTGGTCTTAGCATGAGGAAACAGCCAGTCCCTTGCAGCTGAGCAGAGATTATCGGGCAGGACCGTCGTGAGCACCGGGTGGGTTGCAAAGGCTCTGATTAGCCCTCGTTCCCAGGGCAGAAAAACTGCTTGGGAAATGGGCTCTGATTTTGAGCTGAGATTTCTGGAAGAAGGGATTGTCCCTGTGCCAAGACTGGTATCGATAGGGTAAATAAACAAATGATACCAAAACAGCCCCCATGTTCTGTTAGAGAAAGGAGTTGCGAAGCTCTGGGTTTCTGTTCTGGCTCAACGGGGTGAAGCAGAATGACGGAGTGAGATGAGATACCAGAGGAAAGGACCACCCAAATGAAAGCTTGCATTTTAGAAGTCATTTAGCAGATATGACTGTGAAATTTGCATCCCTTTTTATAAGGTTTAATAGGTTTTGAACACCAAAAAAAGTCTTAGCAGCTTTGTAATCCTCTACCTCACTACCTGCTACAGTCAGCAATTCATATGAAGACTTTTCTTAGCTCCTGGAGTGCACGGAGCAGCATTTTCTCTGGCTGACCAAAGCCACTGTGACCCCAATCATGTGCAGAACTCCCTCCAGAAATGCACTGCCTTGCGTTGCAAAGGGTTTTGTTTTACAGGTCATCGGATGGCTCCTTCCAGCTGTGAAACAGCTTCCTTTCCAGCCATACCCTGGCACGAGAGTTGCAACCGACCAGTGCTGCTTTTCTTGCAAAAAGACGAAGGGCAGAAGGATTTGCTGTGCTCCGCTTTGTGGCAATAGCTCCCCAAGGCAAACTTTGCTGGCTAATCCTTGGAGCCTGTCAAAACCTCGCTGGAGCCAAGCCGTGCCGTGGTACAAGCCTCAGCCGGTCCCCAAAGGGTCTGTTGCTGCACAGGGAACAAGAGATCCTGTGACACAGATTAAATCGGGAGATCTGTGGGTTTTCATTCAACTCTAGCCTGAATTGTCCTTTTTACTATTTTTTCCTAAGAGTGCGGGGGAGGGAAACCCTGCCAGCTTTTTGAGAGGCTCCAAGCTCAGCTGTAATTAGCAGATAAATTTCTTTATCACAAGTTAGATGGCAAAGTGTTTGGCTGCAGGTCCAGGAAGGGTCACAGGGCATCCACTCCTCACGTCTCCCATTCATCGCTGTCACAGAAACCTCCCAGCACCTTAACACACTTGGAAAAATATGGTCATGTGCAAGGCCATTACTAATGGTCAAGGTTCCTGCAACAGCAGGGAATTTGCTGGGGGAAATTCCCAGTGACCCTGTCCAATAGCCCATCCCCATGCTCCAAAGGAAACCAGTAGTCCTTGCCCTTCTGACCTGACAGAAGTGATTTCTGCACCCTAAATCTCACCATTCATTTAACCCAGAGCATGGGGGAATGATCTATCCACCAGGCATCCAGGAGATCTTAATACCACTAGGAGCATAAGTGCTTTGCTCAACATCCTGTTTCTATCTGAGGCCAATTTCCACTGTTTCAGAGGAAATAAAAAAAAAATAAAAAATCTCAGAACCAGAAGCTAAATCATGCTAAAAAGGCCAGAAATAAATCCTTCCTTGCCCCTGTGGATGAGCAGTAGAATCCCTGAAGAACAGGATTAATGTAATATAAAAGCCGTGCAAACAAATCTGAACAAGCAGCTAGTAAGTGTCCTTTCAGGTCGCCCCTCCATCTTCAGGATACACCAGGCAGAAGGATTTTATTAATCAGAAAATAATCATATTTTCAGATTTTTGTTTTATACAAAAAGTCTTTCTGATTTGCATAACATTGATTGGGACAAAGAAAACAGAGTGTAATTGACCTCTCCATGCAGAAACCAAACCGGAGCCATGCATCTCGCTCTCGTTACATCCCACCATGCAAGCAGGTATCTTCTGACCCCAGCCTAGCTGTGCACATGTGTTTCAGTTCCCCCTTTCAGGTTAGCTATACAACGAGCATCAGCTAAACACGGTCCTATCCCTCCATAACAGACCAGCTCAGAATCTCTCTTGCACCTCCCACAATACTTATTTTATGAAACTAAAGAAGTGCTCTCTGGATACAAACCAGAGGCAATTACCTTCAAATCTCAAAAACCCTGACTCTTTGTAACCTGGCGTGCATCCCACACCACCTCGTACAAGAACCCAGGGAAGCTCAGGTACCAGTTCCTGCCACCTCCACTCAGGAAATGAGGATGGTTTGAGCCTTCATCCCTTCTCTCCTCGTGAGACAACGGCCCTGGCTTTATCTGTTATTGGCTTTATCCTGTACCCAGGGACCTGCAAATGCGGAGCTCAGATAGATAAGAAATAGGCGGATAAATACCGTTTCATTCCTTCAGCCACCCAGGGCACATTTTTGGAGTCCCTGTAGCTGACGTTTGATGGGACCTGCCTTAAGGTGTGATGGAGTCTGACAGTATCTTGTATACTTCTGTATCCATATACAGGCACATCCGTCTCTCCATATATGCATACATATATATATATATGTGCATGTGAGTGTGTATATCCACGCATACACATTTATAGGAAGTAACCGGCAATTACAAGAGAAAAGCCACAAGTTAATGTATGTAATCATGTCAAATCCCCAAAGCAATAAAGGGGAAACCGCCTCTGCTCGAGGTTTCTGCATCATAAAGCCAAGCAGCTCTCCATGCAGCTGAGAGCCTCCCCGAGAGGCTGCCGTTCCCATAGCAGAGGCTCTGCCAGCCTCCAGCCACCTACTCGCACTCCTCCTGGTGCCACCGGGTGCACCCCAGCCAAGCCAGCCCCGGCCCTTTGCCACCGCTCACTGGGCTCCCGTCTCCTTCCCAAACTGCTCAAGGACACTGTTGCTGAAACATTTCCCTCCCACCCCCTGCATAACCTCCTATCTCAGCCCCTGAAGAAGAGGGTAATATATATAAACATATATATATATATTTTAATGGGACATGAGCTACTTTTGGAAGCTGTAAGCCTGGAGCCTGAGGTTAGTGAGAGAGAGGAGAAAAAAATGCACCTAATTATAAGTGTGCAAAAAAGAGTTCGCCTGTAGGAAATGGGAAGATTACATGCTGAAGGAATTGGCAAATAGCTGCAAGACATGCAGTCTGAAGTGAATTATGTCTCGGCACAGAGACTCCCCACTTGTAACTATTTTCATTTACAATCGTTATTATCTTCCTTCCTGACAATCGTTCAGGGGACTCCGAATCAGCCCTTGCCTGAGGAGCTGCGTGGAAATTCCTGGCTGCAGAGCAGGGCGAGGGGATGGATGGCACATTCGGTCCTTCCTCTGGGCCTCCAGGTCAGGCAGAGTGAAAGAGGCCATCGGGTGCTGGAACAGAAGGAGCCTACAGTCCTGGATGCCTCCACACCATGCAGGCTGGGCGCAGGGTCTGCAGCCACCCCACATACAGCAAAAGCCATCCTTCCAGGAGCATCATTGGGCTGACAGCCCCTAATTAACCACCTAGGGGTCAGGTTACATTTGGAGCTAATTGAAGAAGACCCCAACTAATTAAGACTTGCCTTATTAGGGCAACAGAACCTTTTTACTTGAAAACATCTCAATTTGCTCTATGCCTGAGAAGGCAAAGTAGTTGCAATTAGACACGGCTGATATTTTTACGCTCTCACAAATAACAGCTTCTCTGTACCATCAGCCAACACAACATGTCTCGGAGCTACACTGGAAAGAAAAGGTGCTCTCTCAGGTGAGAACCTTTCTCATTCACTTTAGTGCTTAACTTCTTGTTTGCCTGGTCATTTCTCTGCCTTTGAGTAGAAAGGAAATAATTCAGCCAGCAGACATTGCAATGACGAGCAATGGAGGAAATAGCTAAACAGCTAAACAGCTGGGTCATCTCCTGGTATTTTTATGACCTCTGTCTTACTGGTATTCTCTCTCCATCAAATACTCATTATTGAATTCTGATGCCTTCCCTTCCATATGAAACTGCAATTATTAGCTCTGCCTGTGAATAAACCACAAATAAGGCATACTTCAGAGAGTAAGCAGTCTTAGAAATCACTGAAATTCTAACGCAAAATGTATGTAGTGATCTGAGCCCTCCCAAATATCAGTACATATTTAAATATGAACTATCACCTTAATAATAGGTTCAAAAGCAGCTGTGTTAGAGCAAAAGCACTGCAGAACACCCAGTTCTGAGCAGAAAAAAACAACCGATTTCATGCAGCCAGATTTGAAGGTGGGAGCCCACCTCCCCATTGCCCAGGTAGTGCCCAGATTTCTCCAGCCAGCAGTGGCCAGGGCAGTCTGAGCCAGCAATGGCCACAGCCTGGGTTAACCCATCCCATGGATTTACCCCATCAGTCATAGAAGAAAAACCTCTACCTTGGGCACTCCCAGTGCAGAGCTGCGGCTTTCCAGCTTGTTGGGGTGTTTCGGTCTTAGCCAAATTCTCCACTGCACTTTTTAGCAGTTGCATGACAAATCCCAGACTTAGATGGCTGACCCTGAACATTGCATTGCTTGTTTACACATTAGGCACAATTTAGGCTTTTAGACTAAGGCATTGCAGCTCCAGAGCTGTTTCAGGACCGGAGCAGAGCACGTCTGCTCTGCTGTGATGTACAGTTTAAGGAAGGGTTGGCTTTGGTGGAAGGAAACCACACGCCAGAGGCCACTGATGGCAATTCCAATACTCCCAGTAACAGCAAAGACAGACACATCTGCCAGACAGAGAAGCTCCATAACCAGCCTCACAGGACACACTGTATGCTGTTGTCACTGAAGGATGGAGAACAAGGCTGGAGGGACCTGCAGAGGTCATCCCGTCTGTCTTTACACCCAGGCCAGAGCAACCGTTCCAAAGCAGCCCCTGGCAGCTCTGGGTCCAAGCTGGTCTCAGCAAGTTTCCACAATCACGACTCCGCTTTGTCCCCAGGCAGCCTCTCCCAGTGCTTAACTCCTTCCAGTTAGAATGTTTTTTCTGACTTATAGCTCCCTTACTGCAGTTTAACCCATCTCTTCTGGACCTCTTCCCAGCGGGTGTGGATGGAAGGGCTGTTCCTCTTTGCAGCAATCTCATACACTGGAAGATTTAATAATAGAAAGGAGTGAACTCTTTTTGGCCTTAGCAGGGAATTGGCTTAATAATGACTATTATCATTGGCCGGGGATTCATCCTTTCCTTAGTACTCATCCTCTTCAAGTGTCTCCCAGGGATATTTTCAAATTTTAAGAAGCCAGCTGAGCAGGCAGAGCCAGACCTCCAGGCACTCGCTCCTCCTCACCCGCACAGCACTGTGGTCCTCACTTCGCAGGTCCCCTCCGCATTGTTGCTTTATTTTTAGAGCTACAGAAAGCAAATACTTCGGAGGCATTCTTTGCAAAGAAGCTGGTTTCTGCTCGGCAGCAGTGTCGTCTACATGTCCCACTCGGGTCACAGGCCGTGGGCTCGCATACCAGCAAGGACAAGGAGGGTTTGTCCAGCCAGCAGCTCTGCCCCTGCCCACGAGCCAGCACAGCAAAGTCAAGTGTTGTGGGCTCCTGCGAGCACAGAGCTGGAGATGTTGAGACATTTTGCCTCACTCTTTGCAAGCCAAATGTGCCTTGATAAATCAGAGCCAACTTCACATTGGGGACGTGCAGGGACCATAGAATTTGTGTTTGTTTAATAAATGCATCTGGTTTTGCTCCACTTTGGCTCTTTGTTTTTACTTATCAGAATGCGAAATAAGACTAGAGCCTCCCCAGGACCCCAGTAGAAATAAGGAGTGTGTTTTTCCAGGAGGGGGAATCTCTGCAGACCATCAGTCTATCTGCAGGCTGAACAAACTGGTATGGCCCAGAGAGCAGGCAGAATAAGGTCAGAGCCTTGTAGGAAAGGGAGAAGACCTCTCGTAAGTAATAGTCCTGCCCCCTCCATGGCTCTGGTCTTTTCTGACCCATGCAGACCCCTAAGGCTCCTGTTGTCTGCAGCCTGCCTTAATGCCAGTTTTTTGTTGGGGGATGAATTTAATCCTGTACTTGCTTCCATGTACTGGGATGGGTCAGCAGGAGCAAAGCTGATGGGGTGTCCCTGATGCATGCATGACAGCAGCCTGCTCCTTGCTTATCCCCTTCCCAGCCTGTCCCACACCCCACCATGCCACAAGACAGGGGCACCCATGAAGGCAGAAGGACTCTGAACACCGCACAAATGGGAAGTTTCAGAGGTCTGACCCTGCATGCAAAGAGAGGGCAACTTTCTATTGTGCTTTGAAAAAATGGCTGCAGGATTTGTCACCAGCTTTCAGCTTGCTCCACCTGGGCCCCCTCTGCAGAGCTTGTGCAGCTCCCTGTAACTTTGCTCGAGTTGGCAAGACCCTTGGAAATCCCTTTGAGGAACGCACCGGGCTCTTAAGGACAGAGATTGCATCCAGACCTGCTTGGGGAGGAGGATATTTCCCCCATACCATGTTTCCTAGTGAGGCAGGAACGTCCACTCCTTGGATCTGAATAAAAGTCAGTGCCTTCACCAGAGCTGGTGAGCAGCAGAGACGGAAGTGCCCATCTCCCTCCCGTTCCTCTGGCACCTCCCTTGCCCACACCCCATGCACTGCGCCGTTAGCGTCGTGTTGCTGGAGGAATGCGGAGGCGTTCCTGCCCCAGTGCTGTCTTTCCAAACAGAAGGATTCGCCTCCTCCTGGACAGGGAGCCAAGGTTGGGGAGCAGAGAGCACAAGGGTGGCATTGTCACCCCTGCTGCAAGGCTGCATCCTTCCATGCGCTCCCATCTGCAGCGGGAAGTGGAGCGGGACCTGGCTGGCTCCCAGCCCTGCTGGGCTCAGGCTGTGCTTGTCTCCCATCTCCTTGTCAATACAATTTTTTGGCATGGCAGCTTCTCCTTTGACAGCTCTGAAAGAAAGGCGGGGGTGTAAATGGGAAGTTTTCAAAGACTTTCTTGATGTCTGTAGGTTTCTACCAGCAAAAACCCAACCCCAAACCAATACTACAAAACAACACTCCCCCCCCCAAACTAACAGCTTTATCAATCCTTGAGCAGAATTTTGCCAGAAGAAGGATGGAGAGCACTTGCCAAATTATTTGTTGTCATTAAAATAAATTAGGTATCAAGTTATAAAACAATAGCGTGGTGACAGAAATCTGGAAAGTAAGAGCAGCCCTAATCAGAGGCAAACATGCTGCGTGTTCTGGAGCTGAGAGCACGGCGCTGTGAAAGGATCCTCATCCGGTGCGGGCGATGCGGATCTGTGTTCCATCTGCAGCCCCGACGGCTGGGAAATTAACTCACAGAGACTAATTACCCCAGAAACAGGAGGAAAGAAATGTCTCACACTGTTTTCTCAGAAGATCTCAAAGCTGTCTCTGAGGAGTGGTGGTGATTTCAGTGCTCATCCTGCTTGAGCCCCGAGCGGTGTGTGCTGCCGTGGACCAGCGGGAGGTGGCCAGGCTGACAGTGAGGATGACGAAGTATCACTGCCGCCTGCTTTGCAAACATTTATCAGTGTGAGACTGCAACCGTTCGAGGGCTGGGCTGCACAGCGCAACGTGCCGAGGATGTCCGAAGGGAGAGGTGAGGAGGAGGATGCGCAGTGAGTGCTGAAGGCTCGCGCACCTCCCAGCCCCGAGCCAGGCTGCATCACTCCATAGGGGACCACAAACCTCCCTCAATGGCCGGGTTCCCCCGCGGGTCAGGGGGTGCGGGGGGGCCCGGGCAGCCCCGCAGCACGCCCTGGCACCGTCCCGGCCCCCGGCCCCGAGGCCAGGCAGCTGGCGCACGGCGTGTTGTGCAGACGGATTAGCAGTGGCGCGCATACAGCTGTGCTGATCCGACACACAGGGGTTGCATTCGCGACGGGCCGGGCTGGCAGATTCCCTGGGAAGGGCTGCGGGAAAGGACACCCACAGTTGCTGCCCGAGAGCTCGTCTCTCTCCACCGGCACTAATTCCCGCAGTAATCCCCCTCCACAACAGGCGCAGTGTTGGGGGCCGGGTGGCCCCTTGCCTCCCCGGCTGACCCCGTGGCTCGGACCCGCGCCAGCGCGCGCTGCCCCGCTCCACAACTGGATGCCGTCCCTGGGGAGGGGGCGACGGGCGACGGGGGCTGCTGGCGCAGGTGGCCCGGCCAGCTGCCAGTTCTCCATTTCCCATTGATTCGGTAACGGCCCTCGGCTATGTCAGGAAAGCAGGAGAGGCAGAACAGGCTCTGGCAAGGACAGGGGAGGTGGTTTCTTCAGCTGACGTTCAGCCTATGTGTCACTGTCATAGTGAATGCCTTGGTGTCTTTTCCTGCGGACTCTGTTCAAGGTCCTGCAAAAAGACAGGATGCAGAAAGACAGTGGTGTTTCCTTTGCATTTCTCTCCCAGGATCTTGGTTAGCTCCGACCTGGGCTCCAGGAGCCAGCTGGTGCCTGCACATCTCCCTGCAGCTACATTGCAGCCCCTGAAGTTTGGTTGATGTCCCATCTCGCGGACACTGCTGTGCCTATTTTATTTTGGGGTACTATTGCAGGGAGCATAGCAGCAATCTTTGCCCAGATTTCATATTAGAAGAAGCCCCAGACCTGCCAACACCCTGCCCCCCATAGTGCTCACAGGCATTTATCACACGATACATCACTCTCCACTAACGTGTAAGTGAGAGCCACATTCAGAAGAGCAGCCCAAGTATCACCCCGATCCAGGTTCAGTATTAGCTGAGGAGGCAGGGGCAGGGCCTGCCATAAAACCTGTATAAAAGCAAAATCTTGCTTTCCAGCATCCACCAAACAGCTGCTGCTCTGCTGAACCAAGAAGTTCAAAACCAACCAGAGAGTTGAAGCGCTGCCAGCTTCGGCCACCAAAACACCTTAAAAGAGTCTGATTTTCAGAGGCAGAAGCTTCCTGAAAATTGCAGTTCTTTAGTGAAGTACACACAAGTCAGAGACACCCCTTTCTCCTGATTAAGGGAATATCTCAGCCCTGCTGAAGCAGTTGCAGCATACCCTGTTGGGGGACGGAATCCTGTACCTCCGCTGGAGCATGGTACCACGTCCCAGGAGGTGTCTGTCTGGGGGGCTAGCAGCACTCATCACCTGGCACGTGGAAACAGCTTCCTATGTATTTCTTCTTCAAATAAATAAATAAATATAAAAGACATTTCTAATATACTCAGTTTAAAACAGTAACCATCAATTGATGGCAAATTCCCGTCTGGTTTATCAGCTGCATCCCTTTCATATGGAGACCAAAAGATTGTAAGGGTCCCCTTTACTGGGCAACATCTCTGGGGAGTGTGAAACCAGATCAGATTTTGAAGTGAAAATAAGGCTTCAGAATGGATGGATCTTTCAGTGAATTTTTCAACTTCTTTTTATTATCAAGAACATAGCAGTCTAAATTTAGAGTTGTTTTCCTCTTTTTCAGCAAAATATTACTATTGGATTGTAGCTTTCCCTTGCAAAATCTCTTCTGCATCTTTTTTGCAAATTTCCCACATCCTCTGAAAACAAGAACAAGGAAATGAAAATGGCTCAGACTGGCCAGACCAGTTTCACTGCCCAAGCTAAGTAAACTTAAAAACTGGTTAAACAATATCCTTTTGGTTAAGATAGGTTTCTGTAGATCCCAGCACAGGCTCCATGCACTCCCTGTAATTCACTGTCCTTACTCCAGCCAGAACTGCACTTGCACCCTGCGGTACCAGGGACGCCTGATTTCCAACCTGCTTTCCTTCCTTTGTGACACTGTAATATAATCTCATTGAAGGCTTCTCTTTAAATTAGTTTTTCACACTAGAGCAAACAAGAATGAGAATAGAAGGAAAGTCATTAGACAGGATATAACAATAGCTCTGGTTGGTAATTAATAAATAGAAATGGAAAGTACCTTGATTAAGGAAAAAAAATAAAAAAACAGTTCTCAGGAATTGAATTTCCTTTGAAGACTCTGTTAGTGAGTCACCTGCTGACCGCTAGGATTTACTTCATAGGAGATTGGAGTGCAAGCCTTGGTGAGATTCCGGGAGTACAAAGCACTTGTTGTGACCTGTCACTGCGATTCTTCAGCGAGGCTGCTGCTGTGCTGACGTAGTTTGGGAAGGGGAGTAGGACCCACACAGCAGCAGCTGGGTTACCCATCCTGCTGAGATGGGTGACATTTGCTAATGCAGACTGATTGCAGTGGCTTTTTGTTCAATCATCAGCTTGAGATACCGGACTTTTCACAATGGCATCTGCCCACCTTCGATACCAGATGTCAGGCTGACGTCGCACCAGCTTTCACAGCTGCAGCCATGGGACGTGCAGGAGGTGTGCTCCTGCACAGGCTCCGGGCTGCAGCCCAGCCCCGTCCTTGTCCCCAGCCCACCCTGCAGTACTGGCTGCCCAGCCTGTGCTCACCACTCGGCTGGGAGATAGCTCTGGTTCCCTGCACTCAAGCTTGCCTTGACTTTGGTGTTTACCTCCACCCCTGGTCCTAACCATGCAGGTCAGACATCCCTCTCCTCCTGGTAGAGATCCCCTTTCAGCGTAACCCAATTTCTGTAGCACAAAGACCTTTGCAAAGGAACCCAGGTTAGGAACAACGAAGCCACTTACACCTTCAAGTGATGAGATGGCGGAATTGTTGGGGAGAAGGTAAGCAAATGCTGCCTCTCTCTAGAGCAAATCTCAGCATTTGGAAGCTTTTTGAAGTGTTTTGTGTGTTGGCTGTTTTTTTTCTTTCCTTTGCTCAATGAATTTCTGTGGAATGCTCACTGGAGACAGGAATGTTGGTTTCCCTGCTGCCCTTCCCAAGCGTGCAATGACATTCAGATAAATTACACATGCAGCACTTTTTTTAGCTCTTTTTATTCTTTTTTTTTTTTGTAGCTGGGTTTTGCTTGCAGTTGGCCAGCAGTTTGGACTAAAAGTAAGACACAGCTCCTCTTCAGCGGGGGTTACTCAATTATAGCAATCAGTACACCAAGGCTTCCAAAAATATTAGATGATGACTAAAAGGAAAACAATAAAAAGAGTAAAGAATGCTTCTTCCTTGCCCTTGTGGGACTAATGGTGATTAAAGGTACCAGAACAAGAGCCCTGGAGAGGGATGACTTCTAATTTTCTGCAAAATAACATCACAGAAGATTTCCCTATCAATGTGCTTCAACCCCCAGCAGAACTGCTCAACTTGTACAACCCATGCCCTTTTGGACCTGCTTGGTTGAGTCTGCCAGTTAGCAGAAAGGGGGCTGGTGATCCCAGGGACATTTAAGAATTTCAGTGGCAAGAGCTCCACGTCTTTTGTCCATTGTTTCTCCCTCTGTGCAGCCCTTCTGATGTTGTCTGTCTACACAGAGAGGGGCAGACACTTCAGAGACGTGTGCGCTACCCATACCATCACCCCAAGCAAAGAGCACAAACAAGAGGAAGCAACAGAGGGCCTCCTTCATGGTGCCTTATTGCAGCACAGCTAAAAAACTGTCCAGCACATGGCTTCTTGCTTGGTGCTAGGTCTTGTTTTGGTATATTTGGACTATTCACATCTATTTGTGATTATTTTTCATTCGGTTCGTCCGAGTTACTGTCAGACAACATGGCTTGCAATACTTCCCCAACTTTTCAGTGGATCCAGACACAGTTTTGCATTACTGACCAACACTAGCTCTGTACCTTTGCATGAGTTGGCCCCAAGACCTGAAACAGGAGGTCAGGTTTGGATGTGGTCTTACTGCTTGTGTCTGCACTTGGAGAGCCACTGTTTTCTGCCTGGGCTTTGGGGTCCCAGGAAGAGGTGGTGAGACAGAGCTGCTCTCCCCTGCAGGTAAGGGCAGTCATCCAGGCTTCCCTCCCAGAAGCGCATGGAAACAGCAGGGATTGATACACCTGCTCACTTGGATTTGATTAAGCCCAATGCTTATTTTCTCATCCAAAGCTCACTGAAAAATGGAGAATCACTAGGTTCTGCAGAATGGAGTAGGAAAGTAGGCCATGTTGGATGGGGCCCTGGGCAACCAGATGCAGTGGGCGGCATCCCTGCCCGTGGCGGGGGGGTTGGAGCTGGATGGTCTTTAAGGTCCCTTCCAACCCAGGCCATTCTATGATTCTGTGATTCTACGAAAGTAGTGAGTGAGGAGGGGGGTTGTCATCTCTTGTGCCTCCTACTTCTAATGGAGTTTCTTTTAAACTCTTTCCAGCATAATCCCCCAAACTATGTGATCTTTGTCCCAGAGGAGCTGTGCTGTTTCTATGGAGTCACAAAGATACTATCCATTTTCTCTTTGATTTAACTTCAGTAGTTTCAAGGACTCAAGTAAAATAGTGAAGAAAGAATACAAATACTTGTTAGAAAAATGCTTCGGAGGTTGCACAAGTGCCGAGAAAGGTGCATGTAACAATAGGTCTTGACTTTGCAATTCTCTACGCTTCCCACCCCACAGGGCACATGTCAAAGGCTGAAGATTAGCACCCGCCGAGCACTCTGCTCACATACAAGGCCTCCCCCAGCTCGTGGCAATAAAAGCTCAGCCTCAAATCAAAAGCTAAGCTTGCTGAGACTTCAAAATAGCTCACAGCCCGGGCGCTCAGCCCAAACTCAGCTCAGCAGTGCGCAGCCTTGTGTACAGGTGAGAGAACCTGTGCCTATTGCCAGGATAAACCTCACCGAGCCCTACAGGCAGCTGTCCCAGGGCGGTGTGAAGCCATCAGAAGTGCGCAGCGTGTCCCTGAGTCGGGTTCAAGCCCTGCATTCTTACTGCTCCTGCCTCCACCTCTCCCAGAGATGGCCAGAAACACGAGGCTCTCTGCTGATACGTGAGAAGCTTCCAGCTGAGGATCTCCAAGTGGCCTGCAAGCCCTGAAGTTTATTATCTCAGTCCTTCCATTAAATGGGAAATTATTAACCATATTTTACATGCAGGAAAGGTGAAGCAGGGAAGGTGAAGCAGGGAGGCACTGAAAGGAGCTGTAGGACTTAGTAAGAAAAAGGGATTTGGGGTTTTTACTGGCAATTTCGAAAAACTAAGGAAAAAATAATTTGTGGCTGGATCAAAACCAGGCATTTTAAAAAAATCTTTTGGCAAATCAAAAACTGAAAGAAAAAGTAGAATGGGTCATATAAAGTGTTGCATTTTAATCAAATTGAAACCAGTCCTCTCACTCATTTCTTGAAAATGTCTTGGAAACACTTACGCAATTAAAGGAAAACTTGAAACAAGAAATGAAATGGTGCATTTCAAAAAATGTCAAAACAAGACCTTCGAGTGCTTTTGCAGAATTATCTCTTTGTTTTTTCCAGAGCTAATCATTGGGCAAAATGATCAGAAATTCATTACACATTTCACCGTGATGGAATTTGCATTTTCTTCAAAACAACCCGGACCTTCAGGAAAAGAAAACAAATCTCCCTCCCGATGCAGCCAGTCCAACGGGGAGGCCAGAGCAGACCCCAGGCCCCAGAAATCCTCCTTCAGCCCCAGCCAGAGGCGAGCTGGGTTTTGAGCTCAAAACAGAAGTGCTTACCTGGACCAGCAGAACACCACAGGCACATCGTTGACCTCTCCTCTGGATCCTCCAGCAGGCTGCCATTGGATTTCATCCTCCTCTTCCTCGCTTTCTCAGTCCCTAAAACTAAGAACATCAGTGTTTCCCTATTTTGTAAAGCATTTGGAGCAATGGAGGAAAAGCATGATGCAACTGCTAAATATGATTATATTTGGCGTAATAATCTGCTGTTCGTGAAATAATGATTCATATTCATGGTGTAATGGACCAATGATAGACATTACAGAATATGCAGAAACCTGAAATCTCTCCCATGGCAGGGCCCTGCTCTCCACAGGTGCCCCTGTTCCTGCTCCAGCTCCGAACACTGCCGAGTGCTGGGGACTGAAAACCCACAGGGACAAGGGCCTGATCCTGCAGCTCTGACCCTTGCAAGCCACTCCACAAAGGAAATTAGTCTCATTAACTTTAATAGAGCTCTCAGCCAGAGTAAACAGCCCTTACACAATCAGGTCTTCCTCACACACAAGGAAATGCGCTCCATCCCTCTGCTTACGGCCTCTCCCAGTTCCACCAGCTCATGCTTAGCAAACCCATGGCTTGTTTAAGGGCTCAATTATATTTAAATTACCAAGACTCATCTGTAGTAGCAGTTCTGTCATTTCAAAGCCATATTAAAGAATGGAGCTCTCATTTATTTGCTGCATTTAAATCTACAGAAGCATTTTCTAGATTCCATGGACAATTGAATTTTGCACAACTGAGAGCTCAAATCGGAGATACTAGAGGTTTTTTTTTTTTTTTTTCACCTGACTGCAAAACCAACAGCATGAAACAAGACCACAGGGTGGCAATTAAAGTAATTACAAAAAAATTAGATCCCTCCCTCTTTTTCCCTCACATAATGGCAGGTCATTAAAGTTAATAGTCAGGATCACATTTGTACATGTCAGCAAAAAGTCATTGCAGCATCTTTCATCTCCACTACTGCATGCAGCTTTCTTCCCATTCCTTCAGTCTCCGAGGGAGCGGTACGGTATATCAGCTTCTGGGCTAGGGTTTTCTTCATTTTGCACCTGCTGCTGGGACTCGCCAGCAAAGGCTTCGTGGTATTAAAACTGGTCTGTTGGTATAGGAAAGCTTTCAATTCCTCTGAACATTTCTAGGTCAGGGAGGAATTTTCGTTTGTAACCCCAGAGACAACTCCATCTGGAGCCAGAGGTGGGTATTCGGTGGAGCAAGGGGAAAACCAGCCTGAGCTGCCTTTGATGGTGGCATCTCCACCCCGAGGGGGCAGGTCCGTCCCCATGCCGTGGCTGCCACGTGCTGAGCTGGCAGTGCCTCTGCACAGGGGTGGCTTCGGTCCAGAGCATCTCAGCATCATCACTTCCCACCAGACCAACCCACCCATTCTTGAAAAGGTCCTGCGGCGTTTCCCAAAAATGAGATACCAGGCATTTGCACTAGAAAGGGATGTTGCCAACACCACGCCCAGAGGGGCCACATGTTTTCTAAGGGAGGAGAAAGTTGCACAGGATGGATTTTAATCCCAGTGACCACGGATGGAAACTGCATGTGCCCTGTGCAGCATCAGCCATGAAGGGGAGTATGCGAAGAGCCATTTTATTTCAGCTTTTTCCCTTGCAATGCTGTGGGCCCAAACTAAACTAGAGAATAAATGAAGCATGGATTTGGATAATGGATCCAAGCAAAGCGTATGGGTACAGCACCTACCGTGCCCGATTAGCAGAGAAAAGGGTCTGCTCTAGGCACAGACATGGGTCTCCTCATCATGAAAACTGAGTATATCGCAGTAGGGCTTGTTGCAACGGTCTTTCCTCTGCCCTTCTGTCCAAGGACAAAGTTTGCCTGTCTTCCCAGCTGGCATTTGTGCCTCTTTCGAGCAGGGAGGAAGACACAGGCACCTGGGAATAATAATCACTAACAAAGGAAAATTAATGCATGCAGTGAACATGCAGAAGGATTGCCAATTTTATAGCAGCAAATGATACTAATAAATATGTGGGCTCAGGGGAACCTGGCATCACAAGGGAAGTTCCAGGTTCCAAACCACCAGCTGCTCCGTCCGCTCTGGTATCAGAGCATGACCCGAACAAACAGGATTCTTAATTTACATTTGATCCCGGAGAGACGGATAGTGTCTGTGTTTGCTGAATTCATCAGCGGGCCTCGCCCGACGGCTGAGCATGCCAGAGGCTGTTGAATGATGCAGGCTTGATGTGATCCTAGGAGAAAATTTCATTTCCCCATTTTTACGCTGGAAGGTCTCTGAACTATTCCAGCTGTTCAGGAGTGAGGGTCTTTGGGAATGACACACCTCAGCCACAAGTCTTTTCCTCCCCACAGATCAAAACTAGCAACGATAGGACAGCGTGAGGCTTTCTGGAAGGAGAAGGGAAGAAGATTCTGCTGTGGTCCTTTTGGGGAGAAATGTGCTGAGTGCTGAGATGTGCGCCAGCAGGGCTGGCAGGGGCTGGAGCTGCCATCCCCTTCCCACCACCCTTGCGTGAAGGCTGCACTTCCCTACGGTCCTCGCTTGCGCAGCACAGATGTCAGGAGCCCCGCTGCAGACATGGACCCTTTCCTCCATCTCGCAGGGCTCACCAGCGTGCTTGTCTTCACTGGGGATCCAGCTTCACCCCCCTGTTCCAAACCCCAGAAGGGACGATGGCTTCGAACCCAATCTGACTCGTCGCAGGCAGCCATCGTAGGGGGCCTCCGCCCCCAGAGCTGCTGCTGAAAAGCTTCGCTTGCACCCGCCTAGCAGGGGGCAGGGGATCACGTCTGGATTTGTCTTTTATCTCCTCTTCACACCTTGCAGAACAGAGCATGTCTTTTGCAGCCAGGACTGCTGTGGAGCTTTCAGCCTTTTGCAAGTCTGTCTTGTGGCTTCCAGTGGCCCTAAAAATTGCAATTAATATATGCTGGAAATTCCCTAGCCTTGCCCATGCTTTCCCTGTGCAAGTCGCAGTACCTCCCATATCATTAGTCCTCCTTCGGCAAACTGCTATTGTGTATTTGATACTTTTATCTTTTAACAGTTTTCCTTTACATTTTTCATCTGCTAAATTGCATTTTTGTGGGCTTCTCTCTCTCTTTTTATTTTAGTTTACATTATTTCTTTCCCCGGTGTAACTGTACTCTTAGGAAGATTTTAATTACCTTCCTTTAAAGCCAAATGACAAGTAGAGCATGTCATCTGCAGCTAAAGTATCACTTGAAAATGCAAAAGCCCCGGCTTTATCAGGCTTAAAAGCTTTCCTGGAATATGTTCAAAAACTGCTGACTGGGCAAGATTAAACATTGCAATGTTAAGTAAAAGATCTCCGCATGTGGTATTCTTTTATTCCCCCGGGCGATCAAGTTAAACTGCAATGCAGCCTTCAGGCCTTCTTCTAAAATATTATTAGGTTTTTCTTTTCCTTTGTGCGATAGGGAGAGGGGTTGGTGCTTTGGAGGTGAGAATCTCAAAACAATCATACCCGAAAGCAGAGGGGAGCCGCAGCCATGCTGCCTTCAGAAGAGATCAGGTGTTTCTGGAGCCCAGCAACGACAACAGAGAGCACGTGAGGAGCAGCCCCTTCCAAACCCACGCCTGGTGCTCACCACCCCGAGCAGTCCCCTCCCGTGAGCCCAGGAGGGCGCACAGCCCCGCAGCACAGGAACGGTCTGACGGCATCACGGCATTACAGGAAACAGTTTGTTAAGATGATTCGGTGCATGGGGACAGCAACCCCAGGTGGGACCTGACTTTTAATTTAATTTGGAGCCGGGCCCCAAAATCTGTAAAAGCAGGAGGGATGTGCCTGTTTGGGTACGTGGAGGGGATGCCCACTGTCCCTGTTCCCATGCCGGAAGGTCTGGGCTGCTCATCGGTACAGTCCATCCTTTCTGGGGCCAGGAGCAGGGTCGCTCCAGCTGCAAACCCTGGATCAGCAGTGGGGCTTGCACCTTTCCCCATGGGTAGGATGCTGCATGCAGACAGCAGGCATTCAGCCCGGCAGGACAGCATGAGCAGCACGGCAGCACAACATCCTTGCCAGGATCCAGTGAGCCAGAAATATGGTGCCGGGAGAGAAAGGGTTGTGACAATGACCACGATACCACACTATATGCCATGCCAGTGGAGCCCAGGACGCTGTGAGATGCGGTGGGACCATGCTCCCATCACCAGCAGAGCCCTGAGAGTAAGGGGGGGAAAGGGAAAGGAAGGACCGGCCGCCCCCCACCCACTGCCCCTGGGGGCTTATGTTGGGTTTCCCTGGAGGCTTCAGGGTACGGGGGGCTCTGGATTTATGGCACCAGGTTTTCCCTTCCCTGAATAGACTGAGATGATCCTGCTCTGCTGGCCTAGTGCTTGGAAAGGAGAACTCTGGGATGTGGATGGAAAACACTTAGGGCTTAAAAGGCACATTGGACTTCCAGGTCTGTCCAGATTGTCTCTGAAGACATCCTCCGAGAGCTTGGATTACTCATTTTTAATACGAACAGGAACCACCTGCCTGCAATCACACACATAAACTGTTGGTTACATCTCAATGGAAGAGCAGCTTGAATGTTTTTTACTGTAATGCTTAACCCACTGTGCATTTTGGAGCTTTTTCTTCTTTTAATTGAAAACACACTTTTCAGCCGTGCGATGTGCTCAGCTTTATCTCCCCGTCTCCCCAAGATGCAGGAATAAATCCAGACCCTTGCAGAGGGTGCTCCTTGGTTTGAGGTCAGGGGATTTGGGGTGACAAAGGGAATGGCAGGGCTCAGCGTGCAAACACCCAGGCAGGGCTGAGCTCTCCCACGGCTCTGCCGCCGCATGGCCCTGAGCGCACCTATGACCACTTCACCTGCTCGCTGCACCCGGGGCTCCTCCAGCACAAACACCGAGCTGCTTCTCCCCTTTTCCTCCATCCCCCAAATCCCCCAGGCTGATGGAAGGATGCTGTCCCACCGCTTTCTCTGAATGCTGAAGGCTGAAGCTGAGATCTCCGCACCCCAGAGTTCGGCCAGCAGCAGGGAGAAGCTCAGCACATCGTGCCCACCTGGAGCAGGAGCTGGCAGGGGCAGAATGGTCCCCAGCTGGCCACCAACCACTCACAGTAAATCTCAGAAAGGCTTTTTTGCTTTTACAGAGCCCCTTTCAAAACCCACTGACAAAAGAAAACAGGTGACCAAATAGCAAGAGAGAGGCAGGGGTCTTGGAGGAGGATGCCCGGAAGGATTTCTATTTTTCTTTCTCCAGATTCATTGAACCTGACCAAGTCTCCCCAAGAAAAACAACAAAGACTTTTAGATTTTTTACTCTCATTTTTGGACTAACAGGCCAAGCAGTGCTCGTCACCCCAGATTTTAAACAGCTGGGAAAATACAGCTCTCAACTTTGAACCAAACATCCAACATCAGGGTATTTTGTTGTTGTTCTTTTTTTTTGTTTTTGTTTTCCCAATCAGGCAAATGCAACAGTTTTGCATCCTTGACCTGTGTGTGTGTAGCTGTGGTGTTTTAGCAGCTAGAATCACCTTTTGTCCTGTGGAGTTTCCATAGGGACTGAGCATTCCCTTCAATAAAGGCCTCCAAATGAACGTAACCTTCTCAGGGATATCATACAACCAGGCCTGCAAAAGCCTTTTATTAGGACGATCACCTCTGATGGGATAATTTTACCTATCAGATCACATAATCTCTTCCCCTGATGCTGAGCCAGGAAATGAAAAAAGACCGGTGGGGAGATTTTTGACTCCCGAGCCAGGTTCTGCTGTGATGACAGCCTCGATTACTTGGTCACAGTCTTCTCAAAAGACGAGTACATCGAGCGAAGCCTGAAATCACAATGCTTCACCAGACAATAGGTTGGGCAAGAAAGAGAGCAGCGACCAGACACTTTCAGATCAAATTATCAGCAGATCATGCCGTTTAGTCTATTCATAAATATTGTAGCGGGTTAGTTAGCT
The DNA here is from genome assembly GCA_013399475.1 of Chauna torquata. Lineage (NCBI taxonomy): Eukaryota > Metazoa > Chordata > Aves > Anseriformes > Anhimidae > Chauna > Chauna torquata. The sequence goes on from VXAL01012265.1 coordinate 773,385, forward strand.
AGTGGAGTTCAGCACGCTGGAAGTTAAGGTATCTTCTGTTGCTAGATTTTTGTCCACTCTAGTAATGTTTGGTGCAAACACAGGTGATTGAAAAAACACAGAGGTTAAGAGGATTTAGGAAAAGAGGATGCAGATTAGCACACAAGTAAGCTGAAATGTAAGCCTTCCTCTGCTCTGACTTGTTACCACATATCCTCTTTCACTGGGTCTAGGAGCAGTAACATAATCACAGCAAAGCGAAAGGCTGCACAGACCGCTGGAAGGTAATTAACAAATACCTGATTGCAAGAATAAACTGTTTCCAACCCAGAGGAATGGAGTTGGGGTTTCCGCTACACCCTTTGGGTGCAAATCATTGGCCCCACGAAAACAGAGCTACAGCCCACCTGCTGCAGAGCGCTGTCGCTGCCAGCACTGCCCCGGGGAGGAGCAGGGAGATCTCCCCAGCTGCCCCACGGTAGGACCCGCCTTGCTGCTGTCCCTTCTGACCAGCCAGAGACCTTCAGCAGGCAAAACCTGACAGCAGAGCTGTAGCTCTGCTTTGCTATCTTCCCCCCACCTCACAGCTTTCAGTAAAATTCAGTCTGAACCTCTCTACTGAAATTTAAGCCCTCTCTTCTCCTCTTCTCCACCATGCATGTGGAGAACGGATCACTCCCTCTCTCTTTTGCAGCAGTTTTTGAAGATTGCTCTCATCTGGCTATCCAGATTTCTCATCCTGAGGCCAAACTATCGTCCCTTCACTCTTTCTTTCATCAGGCTGTTGATCAGCTGGTGGCCTGCCATAATCTTCAGACTCTTCTCTGAAGGACCACAGCCTGTCCTGTTGTTTTGCATCCTTTCCATTTGCCCACAGGTTATTCCTGCAGTACCTCACACTGGATCATCTACAAATCTAGTAGGCATACACTGCGTTAGGGTATCCTGGTGGTTAATTAGAAGACTGAATATTATCTGACCTTGGGCAGATTCCCCGAGCCCGTGGGATCCAGCTTCCTTCTCTGGATGAACCACCACTGCCTTCTTCCCCTGAGTTCCCCATTTCACACCCACTCAAACATAGAGGGTGGTTTTCCAAGAACAGATAGCCAAGACTTGTACACCCACCAACAACTGAAAATAAGTCTGATGTAAGTAATCTACTTCATGCTGACACTTTTGTCACTGCACCTGAACAATTTGGCTTTTGAAAGATAAAGCATTTCCCTTCCCGAGTGTTATTGTTTTGCTGAAAATTAGTGGCCCATACTAAAATGTCACCATTGTTCTTCCAAAATAACTCCTGTGCTTGTATAGCATGTCAGCTGTAACCACTGAGCTGCTTGTCAGAACACCGGTTGTGTTCCCTCCAGCCCATCCAAAATGGCTGGGTCCTGTGCTTCCATTTTTCACCATAAATACAATGACCTTTTGGCAACGGTATGGAATCCACATTCTGGTTTCAGAGTTCAGCTGAGTCTGAAGGCACAACAGTTAGGAAAATATCCTGTTTGGCCTAAGCAACTGTGCCAAGACAGGGTGGCCAGCCTTCCTTGACGTGAGCCACAGTGCAAAGTCTCCAGCATGGCAAGAGCCACGAGGTGCACATCACGCAAGGCAAAACCCCGAGGGGGAAAGAGTGTGGGGCAGCAGAAGGTCTAAAGGCTGGGGGAGCAGAAAGGGGAACTCTGAAGAATACGTCCCTGATGGAAACCAGCTCATTGACCCTGGGTGGGGTCGGGGTCACCCCCCTGAATTCAAAGGTGTTGCTCCGAACTAACAGGAGTGCCACTTGGTCAGAATTGTTAGTTTATAGCCTGTGCTCGGTGGGGGAAAGCCCTCTCCTTCACAGACAAGCTCTATTTATAGCAATCTGAGAGGTGGAAGACAGACACTCTCTTTGTGCTTACCAAGGGACGATAATTTCTGGGAATTCCACCTTGCCCTTGCCCTTCAGTGTTTGCCCTACAAGTTCATTATTCATTTATTATGGGGAAGCAAGGCAAGGCAAAGGCATGCAGTCCACTAACAAGTCACCTCCTAGGGTATTTTCTAGCCGGAGCAGGAAGTTGCAGCTGGGTTGGTAACAAAGACATCTTCCCTTTGATTTTCCCCCTGAGCCATTCCCTGCAGCCTCAGCTTGCTGTCTCAGTGTTGATCTGCCATTTCACCTCCGCTGTGAGCCTTCCTCCAGAATATTCCTACATGAAAGAGAAGGAAAACCCACATGGGACATTATTCTCTTAAAGCCAGACAGGGCCATTATGATCATCAAGTCTGACTTCACACGTAATACAGGACATACCTTTCTACACCCAGCTTATAACTCCTCTGTGAGCTGTAGCAGATCTTTGCAAAAAACTACCGGGGTTAAGGTCTTCAAGTAATAGAGAATCCGCAGCACACCTCCGTAATTCTCTGATTGCTCCTACTGGTGTCTGTAGCTTGCAATTCCTGGAGAGGGCAAGGACAAAAGGCAGGCATGGATCCTCACTCCTGCACATCAGGAATGTTTAAATCAGCTGAAGGGCTCTGAAGACAGTCTCTGTTCCTGGAAAGATGAGAAGATCAGGCTCATTGCTAAACTGCATATCATTAATCACACAAAAGCAGCATTTTGAGCTGTTTGCAAACTAATCCCTTTGAAAAAAAAGCATGCTCCTGAACTTTCAGTGTTTAAGAAAACTCTGTGGTGGAAACAGGGATTTGGAAGGACCAGAATGAAGGGGTGGCTACTTTCCATGCTGTTTTGGAAAGTGCCACAGCACCTCTCTCAGTACCAGGGTGGCGAACCAGCCCATCTGAACATCGCAGACCCTTAACTCAGCCCACAGTCCATCTCTTTCCCTTGTTGCCATCCCCAGGAACTGCTGGCAGCAGCTCGGGGTCAGCATCCTGGTGCGGTGCCGGAGGATGCGCGCACCCACACGAACGCCCATGAGACCGCATCCCCCTGAGTGGGCCATCCCCAAACCTCAGCTTATCGCCTCCTTCCTCTGCAACATCTCAAAGCCACGCCGGGGGAGAGCACCGGGTGCCGAAAGGGTTTGTGGGGGCTGTTTGCTGGTTCCTGGTGGAGGAGGGAACATCTGCACCAGTGACCCAGTAATGAGAGCGGCCACTCTCCTCTACTTCACCAGCTGGGCCGTGTTATGATCCTAACCGCAAATAAAGATGGCAAGAAAGCAGAACACGGGCTGTCAGTCCGACAGATAACCCAGCCGCCGTTCCCAGGCAGATTCCCCCAGTATCAGGCCCGAGAAGCAGATGCCCCCTCTCCAAGGGGGGTCAGAGTTCAGGCTCATTAGAGCAGACTGAATGAGAGCTAATCAGGGCGGAAGGGCTGATGTCAGAGCCCTGCTCACCCTGCCTGCTTCCCACCAGGGAGGAGCCGCCCTGGGCTCCCACACTGTGGCACAGCCATTAATTAGCTTCTTGACGAACCAAGTCGCCTTTCAAGAGAAGCAGACTTTGCAGAAGCTGAAGGATGGGGTGGAAGCATGGTGTTCATTCGAGTTAGGGGCAATAATCACGTTTACTTTACCAAGGTCGGGATTTTAGCCTGGGGAGAAACCAAACAGCAAAGCATTTCCCATCATCCGCACAGAGCCATATTATCATCACACAAATGTTGCTTGCTGCTAAGGATGGACCAAGGTCCCCTGCACTGGAAAACGTTACACTGCTTTGAAAATCATTACTGAAATCTGGCATGGTCAAGCAGTCCAGCCCATAATAGCTTAATCCAAAAAGGGCTGCTAAAATGCACCGTTTCAGCTCCATCCAGCTGGGTCCTTGTGTTGCATTCGTCGCGGTGGTATTGGATGGCAGAGCAAGGCAGGGACACAGAGGGAGGGGGCAGAGCCCAGGCTCCCAGACATCTGCCACACAGACCATACACAGCCAGTTGGGAGCAACCAAAATCCCAAATCCGTTGCACAAACACCTGGGGAGCCTTGACTCTGCTCTTCTGACATGGTCATGCCTCAGGCCATGCATCTGTTGCAGCCGGGTGACATGCCCAATGAGCTGGGTCTCTGCGAACACCTTCTCAGTCCCAGGGTACGTGCCAAGTCCTGGGTCTACACACCTGCTTCACCCGCGGCTGGTAGGACCTTAAGCAGGCTCCTGGGCTGGACCAGCCTGGAGCCGACAGAGCATAACCTGGCTGTTAAATACGTGCAGAGGGGAAGGGCTGCCCCTGGACGGGTGCACATGTCCAACTGCACCCGCACATTCCACGCTGAATTCAATTTTCTGCTCCTCACCCAGGGCCCTGGAGAGCGGCAGCTGCCTCAGACTGCACCTAAGATGCATATAAATAGAGGCATAATACCTTATTATAAAGGAATGCATGCCTAAGTAGGAGATACAGTTACCTTCTGAGGAAGGGGGAGGAGACGAAGCACTGTGCAGAGGAAGGAAAAGCGGGCTGTCAGAGATCTACACTGACTTACAGTAACAAGATGCTGTCAAGATAAAAAAATCACATTACCCCCCTCCCTTGCGCTGCAGCAAAAGCAGGGGCCAGGCTCTGGCACCCTCCTCTGTGCTGTGCTGGGTAAGGACCTGGGTTTGCTTCCAAGATGCCGGGAAGTGAGGATGAGTCCCTGGCCCATCCTTGGGTGCACGGCACAACTGCTCACTGGAGTACTCTGCAGAATGGTGAATTCTGGACTCCACCACCTCCGCCCAGCAGTGCTTGAGTCCAGGTTTTAATGTGGGAGTTGGCAATTGCTTTGGGCATAGGCAAGCACTTGGTCCCGGTGTGTTCCGAGGCACCCCTCCTCGGCAGCGCATTCCGCAGCTCGTAGTCAGCACATCCCCACTGTGCATGTGGCTCCTGGAGGACACCAGGCTGAGCCACTTGGCAGAGGACACGTGCAAAGCGGGGCTCTGACCCTGGGCCCCCCCCATGTGCTGTCTGTGCAATTCTGGGACAGTTCTGCCTCTGACTTGCAACCAGCAATTGCAGGCAGACTTCAGGGCTCTGCCTCCAGACCTGGCAGAAATCCTGTGGACATAAACCACTGCCAGTGGGCACCACCAGGCCAAGGAGAGCCCAGCCAGAGCTACCTGGCCCCGTGCCCCTTCCAACCCAGCAGCTTTAGAGGACCCCTTGCTTCTTCCCCGAGGGCTGGGCTGCTCGCTGAGCCCGTGCCGCGCCCCAGCACACCGCCCGCGTGGCTGCACCGAACGGGTCTGCGTGCAGCCGAGCTTGCCAGCGCTCTGTCTTTGATCTTCCCGGCCTGGGATGTGATGTAACACCTGCAGAATTATACAGTAATTACTGAAAATAAAGTTTCTGGCAAATAAAAGACGCCAAAAGCAGAGCCTGAGAACCCATCCGACAGCCCCAGCTCGGCACTAAGCGCTGCGTGGCTCAGGTTTGGGGAGTTGGTTGGCAAAGGGATTTTTAAAGTGTTTTTATTTGTTTTTCAAGGCAAGACCTGTTGCATTGACTTTGCATTTGTGCTTGCCCAAGCACCAGCCCCCCTCAGCCCTTCCCGTGCTGGGGCGAGGGAGGAGGAAGGGGCAGCCCCTGCGGCTGTGCCCCCGCTCACGGGCACCGCTCCGCTCCTCTGGCCAATGTCTGAGGTTTCCTAGCAATGTTATGTGCTACCTCAGACCAAAGAAAACACATTAGTAGAGCATCCACTTTAGAACAAGGACAAAAACCAGTGCCAGAAACCATGGAAACCCCAGAGAAAACAACTGAAATTCATGTTTATGTGTGGCTCCTGGTAGCTGCAGAAATTGGCTTCCCACATGAAAGCGGCCCTTCGGTGGCCGCTGAGCAGCCTGACAGCCCGTCCGACTGTAACCTGCCCCCGGTCCACTGCTTCGTGAAGCCAGGGAGAGGGGGAATGTAAAGCTCTGTGTTGGTTAGTTAATGCTGGCAAAGTACTTGGTAGCTGAAGCTGGAAAGCCTTATACAAAGGCTCAACATCCTTCTTTTAGAGAGACTGCTCAGCAAATTCAGGTGTCAGCAGCTTTGGGTTACACAAGGACTGACCCAATGGAACGGCACGGCTGTGAGGGAGGAGCAGGATCTGGTCCAGCTTGGTCTGCAGGATTTACACTGGAATAAAGCAGTGATGGGAAATGCACCCAAGACTTTTAACAATTGTGTGAGGGAGGTAAAACAGATTTCCAGCTTGAACCCTGCCAGAGCAGTGGGTCCTTATCCCCTTGCACCAATTCTGGATTAAGCCAGGCCCTCCAGCCCAAATATTTCTGTATCCCTGGCAGTGGATCAATATCTCTGTAGGCAGACATGCAAATTTCCACCACTGAAGACGTGGCCCCAGCTGATGGAAGCAAAGATTCTGAATCTGGTTTGTCTTTGGGCTTTGGGAGAAGGCTTTCAGAGCAAGGAGGTGGTTTTTATGTTAAGAATCCTTCTATTTCTGATGATTTGTGACAAGCATAATCCCATACTAATTAGATTTTGGTGCATGTGTTGAAAGCACTGTGCACATTTAGATCGGTTGGGGTTTATGGAGGCTCTTGCTTGTTCTGCACAATTGTTTCAAAATTAATCCTTGGAAGCCAGTAAACTCACACCAGATAGAGCAGCCAGAAATCCAATCAAAAAAAAAAAAAAGAAAAAAGAAAATCACTTTTTTTTCTAATTCTCCTGATCTAGTTGGGTAGTAGGCAGGTTACAATTTCTGACATTACGCTACCGCTCAAAAATGTCCCAAGCTGTCTGCTTTCATTGCATCAGTGATATCAGCTGTGTTGACCTGCTCTTAGGGAGTTTTAATTCTGTTTGCTCTTGGCTAAACTCCATTCCTAATCCTATTTTCACCCATTTCTATCCAATTTAATACAGCTTCTGTAAGTCAAAATTAATTACTCTGTGTGCTCTCCCAGCCCTGTGGTCTAAAGGAATAATAGAGAAATCCTGCCTCGTCATTAACAGCACCTCACGGTTGCTCTCATCCAGGGGAGCTGTGAGAGGGAATGGGAGTTGCATAAGAAAATCGTAACACTTTGCTCCTTTTTGCAATTAGCATTGCATCATCACGGCTCTCTCCTCGGTCAGTCTCCGCATGCCCATTTGCTCGTTATTAGATGTTGATACCTGTGGAGGAATGCTGATCTCCTGGGGCAAAGAAACAAGTCAGCATGTGCAGGTCATCATCTCGCTTTTCCTTCACCTACTCAGAAATACTTCATTTGCCTTTCATTTCCAGTATTAATTACTCCTTCTGTCCAAACTTTGCCAGTGGGGCTCCCAAGGGGAGGAAGGATGGTTGTCTGGTCACACGCATCTCACGTTTCAGTAGTCAGGCCTCCTGGTTTACGACTTACCCACCTAGAAATTGAGTTTGTTCTTTATGGGGGTGCCATAGATTTGCATTCATTGAGATTCAAAAAGTACCCAGAAGATGTAAAGAAGAATTCCTACTAAACTCTAGAAAATTTTTTTTATCCCTGGTTTGTAGGCACCTAGGAGCTCTCCTATACCCATGATGGATATTTATTCCTAGGTTTTGTTTGCAATTGTTTTACCCTGTGTGCATTCTCACATCTTTCTTTTCCTTCATGCTCTACATATGCATACAGCATCCACTTGCTACATACTTGAGAGGCACGCCATGTCTGGGGCATGAGAGCTTACCCGGCTGCTGATGCCTGAATGACGAATCTGCCAAACCACCCCGGCACCAGGCACCTCATATAAGAACAGTCAATTAATATAATATGATATAATATAATATAATATAATATAATATAATATAATATAATATAATATAAAAGAAACTGCATATGTGAATATCTTTTCTGCTTCATACAGACCACAGGAAGATTTTTTCATTACCCGTGTGGATGAAGGGAGTAAGCATAGCTCTTGTCACTGCAATTACAAAAGATGGGTAAAATGAAGCCATGCAAACCAGTTCGCAGTGCTATGGCATGGTGCTGGCCTTACAGGAGATTTTTGTCCAACTCTTGGCTGGGACAGGGGTGGCATGTGATATTTTGGGATGTTATTGGGACTGCAGGAGGGCATTGCTTGCCTGGGGACTTTGGATGCTCTGTGTACCTCCAGAGAGGAGAGCTTTGCTCCATGATCTCTCTAGTTCAGAAGGGGAAAATCAATGAACATCAGAGCAATAAACCTGTGAAAAAGCGATTGTGTATCTGTAACCGTGCACACCCAGCAACCAGTCTGGCCCAGACTGTTCCCAGTGTTGCTGCGTTTCAGAGCTAATTGCCCTCATTGGAAAGAGGACAGTACAAAGCTCTAGAAGGAAACTTCAAGTGCAGAGCGGCCAGCTTCTCTGCCAAGATGATGCAGAGGGGAAATTTCCTCTCTAGTATTCAGTAAATTGTATGCAGAGGGTAGTCGGAGTCCTCCAGTAAAATTCAAATGGCTTTTCCTGGGAAGTGGAATGAATCACAAATATCAACTCAGTGACATTATTGGGAGGGACACAGGGTTAAAAATATATCTGGCCAATTAAAAAAAAAAAAAAAAGTTTTGCTTTTTCTATGTGAGACAATAAACCCATAGTATAATAAATCAAGGAGCTTACTTTCATACAGGATTAAACCATTCATGCTGGCCCGTGCTCTGTACCAAAGGGTAAAATCCAGTTATAGAAGAAGCTACTAATAATCTAAAAATCTGCATCATTAAAAAGACCTAAGAGTAGATGCAAGTTCTGCCATATTCAGCTTTACTAGATGTCACTGCAAGTCTCAGATGTCCCTGAAGCATAGTTCGTTTGGCATTTGGGGAAATATTTACTTGACTTCTTTCTTAATCGTCGTTAATGAACCTGCTAAACCTTCATTAGAGGATTTTGCATGGTTCAAAATAAGTTTTCCTTGTGTTTTTGAAAGCAACAAAATAGCATTACAGATATTAGGTAATCACCAGAAATTCAGTCTGAATATCTTTGCAGCAACCACACTGTGTTTATTCGATGCTTGTGAGCAATGCACAACTTCAGTTTGATCTCAGAATAAATGCTGTGGTCATAGTTTCGCTTTTACTTCTACAGAGTTCTCACTCCAGTGGCTTTGATGAAGATACTTACAACTAAGCTCTTGCAAAAAAAAAGTCAAAATTAAGAGTAAGGTGTTAAAGAAGAGAGGTTGTCACACCAAGAAATGACTTTCCTATGCAAGCTATGAATGTCCTGCAGCTAGCTCTGACAGAGACAGATACTCAGCTTGAGTAACTACAGTGTCCCAAGTATCAAGGAAAACATGTTTGCAGGCTAGAAATAATCTTTTTCCTGTAACATTATGCTAATTCAAGCAAACAATTGAAAATGAAAGCTTTTTAAAAATGAACTTCACTTCCATCACTTCATTTCCATTATTTATGCTGTGTTGTCTTCCTTTTAGCCTCAGTAAATTGTTCCTCTTTCAATTTTTCAGTAATTAGCAATTGGTATGGGTTGGGCAGGAAGTTGTTTTAGGATTTGATTACCGCAAAGCAGTAAGACAGAGACCTGCGGAACAGTATTGTGAGGCATTGAGCATTTCCAAAGTGCCTGGTTCATATAGAAAATACTAACACACTGTTGCTGTTTCTTAATAGCATTACCCCTGTAGCTTAAACAGAAGTTCATGTTGCAGAGCTGACGTATTTCACATAGGACCAGCCAAAAAAATTTTGTTCCTTCATAATAAAGAATGTCAAGGTTTTGTAAGTCCTTTTAATCCCCTCCAAGGCTTTTGGAAACTATTTGTGGGGGAAAAAAACAACAACAACAACAAAAAAAAAACCAACAAAAAAAAAACACAAAGAAGAGAAAGACCCTGACTGACCCACCCACTCCACAGAGCCAGTAGCTCGCTTGGTGGTAAAGCATCTCCCGGGGGAAGCAAAGGCCAAAACTCCTTGTTATATTTCATCTGCTAACGGAGCTGTGCTCCTAAATGAAGATATGCGTGTGCTAAAACGCAGCCAGCACAAAAGTGTTCTTTCATTCCTGGGAGCCGTCATCTTCAAGTAATTAACTGGGGATTAGTAAGAAATGATGCCCAAACAAATGAGATACGGAAGGGCAAGAAATTATATTCCTTTCTTGAACCTTGCATTATATGGAGCGCTGCCAGTGCAAACAGCAAAGAGAACAGAGCGTTATGTCTTACCAATAATGAAAAAACAAGATTGGCGATTAGACCGGGATGGTTGTTTTCAAAACAAAGCGTCTCGGGGGCGGACAGTGCTCTGCCTGTGCCTTCAGCACGCTCCTCGTCCGCTGCCCGGCTTCCTGAGAGCTCGGCCGCTCCTCTGTCCCCGGTGGGAAGCCAGTGCGGGTTGCATGGGACTCTCTACAGCTTCTGCAGCTGTAAATCAAAGACTGTGTCAACAGCATGTCAGCAGCATGAAGGAATACCGCTGCTCCTCAAGCGAAGGTTTCTTCTAACAATCTCCTCCTTTCATTTGCCTTTTTATGGCTGATGCATAGTTCAGCAAGCAAGTGCAGAAGCAGTGCATTTTCTGGTGGTAAAAGCGCATCGTCTCCAGCAGTGGGGAAGTTTTGTCCCTGCGGAGAGCCCGCACAGCAAGGCGCTGGCACTGTGGGAGCAGCACGTCCAGCGGTTGCTCACATCAGGTTCTCCAGAGGAGAGGGTGCACAGCCTGAAGCCCTGGTCTGGTGCTGCCCTCCCGGTGCAAAGCTGGCCCCGCGCTCTCTCATGTTGCCGCAAGCACAGCACAGAGCCCCCTGCACTCACCTGAGCACCCCAGGCAATGCATGAGTCCGTGCAAAAATCCCAGCCCAGCTCTCAATGAGCCTCACGGCTTCCCCAAAGCCTTCATGAGGCCCGCGAGCTGCAGTCAAACCCCAGCAGCTGATGTGTCCGTGCTGCTCCTGCTGCTGATGCCCTGATAAATGCTGTACTTGCTCTGTTTGGGGCAGCAATAAGCACTGCTACTGAGCAACCCCAACCCAGCACGCCAGGCTCTGCAAATCCTCTGCCCTCTGCCGCCTCTGCAGCCAGCCCTGCTTCACCCCACCGCTGCAGCCGCGCTCCCCTGGTAAAGGCAGCAGCTGCCCTGCAGCGTGCTGGCAGCCTGGGGTGCAAGCCCACCTCATTGCAAGCCCATATGGAGGGGAAAAGGAGGCCAGCTGTATAACCTGAGAGCAGTAATTGAGCGTGTGTGTTAAGTAACTTTACAACCATACTTCACTAGGAAGCCAATAAAAGGACAAAACACAATCACTGTGCTTTGATTAAGAATCTAACATTTAAATGAGGTGCATCATCTGTTTGTGTTAAATGTGTTTGATTTAATTTGTTATAGTACACTTATTAAATAAATCAGCTTTATTGAATTTGCTGTGCTGGTGCCATGCTGAACAGAAGTGAATAGGAGAGAAGCCGGGTCTGGAATTTTCTTTTGAAGTCAACGATGGCTCTGTCTGCTTGCAGCGGTACTCAGGAAAATTAATTCCAGTTAATTAAAGATGTGAATTTAGAGCAGATCAGTTCAGCCACCCTAAAACACCGAGCAGACCTTTTCATTCAGAATTCAAGCGCAGTTGATTCAGCTCAGCTTGATTCACTTGGCGTGTGACGAAGAAATTGAATTAAGGCCATTTTAAATCTGAATGAACGGCGGCACCAGCCTTTCCTTGGGGGTTGATTTGTCCCCTGCGTTTCCCCTGAGCATCTCCGTGCAGCACCAGGGTTCCCAGGAGCGAGCAGGTCGGGTCGGCCGCCCCGCGCCCTGCTCCCAGCAGCCTCGTTGGGAAGCACCAGCAGCCAGAAGAGAGAAGCTCTGGTGGGGGCAACATCCCCGACGGCACCGCCCGGCTGCTCCCTGCGCTCTCCAGTCTTGACTGGCGTGGAGATGCAATATTTCAGTCCACTGCGAGGGGAGATCCAGTACAGAGCTATTAATACATCCCAGCTAGGGAGAAATTCTCCTGCAATCGTCAGCCTCTGGTCAGACCACAAATCACCAAGCCCGGCAGTGCCTGGGGGCTGGAACTCCCAGCCTGTCCACCGCTCCCCATCCGCCAGCTTCTTCACCTGCTTCACGGATGATGGAGACCCTGCTCGGGGAGCCCAGAGACCCCAGCTCCCAGCCCCTCCAGGCACAGGGTTAGCGATGGCCATCCAGCACTCGCATATTCAAACGCACCCAGGTGTGGGACCTTTCGAAAAACGCCATTACGAGCCTCGGTCTTTTCCTGGCTCACCTCCATCCCTGCGCACAGTCAAGTAATACCTACTTATTTCACAGGGCAGCCAGGAAAGTTTTAAAGCTGCTCGCGAGCCCCTCTGAACCCCTCAGCCAAACGAGCGGGGCTGAGGCGTCGAGCTCGCTCCCGCGGCACGTTACCCCCGCCGCGGAGGGGAGCGGCACGCACTGCAGCGTGAATGAGCCCTTGTGCCGCCCGCTGCCGCAGGAGGAGCAGCCAGGTACCTCCTGTCATCCCTTCAACTTTGCGTGCACTTCTCCTCGGAGGAAAATGAAATTCCTGCATTGGAATTGGCGCCACTGTGCCAGAACTCCAGTGACCTCTGTAACCACACAAGATTTAGTGGTTACTTTATTTCAGCTGTAATGAGGCTTTGTAAACCGCTAAAAGCCAAATGTTTTCTTCTCCTTTAACTCTTGGTGGATCGCATGAAATAAATAACAGAACAGACATGCTGTCTGTGCATGAATTGAGAATTGACTTGCAATTACCCAGTGTCTGAAGTGGGTGAGGCGGTGGGACGGAGAGCAGGTGGGTGCTGAGTGAGAAGCTGTTTGCAGACAGCAGCCCTCAGCTCCCCCAGCAGCGAAGCCAGGGCTGCCTTGGGCACGGGGACGGCTCCAGCCACACCAAGGAGAACTCAGTTTGCGCTGAGACCGGGCAGATTTCCTCTGAGCCTCACGCAGGCACACGGGAGCGGTCACCTCAGTTCCACCAGCTCCAGTCGAGGCTGTCAGGAGAAGCATGTGCTCATCCTTTTCATGTTCGCTACAAGCTTCATCTGCAGGAAGACTCGTTCCCATAAAAAGTGGTCCGGCCGCAGTCTGGCCCACTCACCCCCACTAATGACACCTGCCCTGAGCACAAAAGGCAGATACCATCTGATAAATACAGCTGAAGTAGTTGTTAGCAGGCACGTTTTCAAAGATGAAATGTTCTTCCTTTAAACGTACTCCTTATTCCTGAGCCTGTTTTGCTGCACCATAAAAAAGACGGTGATGATCAAAATGCACTGATGTGCCTGCGCTGCGTAATGAGCTGCTTCACCCTCTGCCGCTAATAAAAATGCCCATCCGGTTTTTGTGCTCTGCAACACGTGTCTGGCCATTCGCCACTCCTGTAGGTGCAAAGGCGGCCGGCGCTGCGCAGCCGTTGTGCCAGCATTCAGCAGGAGGGCTGGGGAGTGGAGGTGTCCCCAGCACACAGGTGATGCCACCGCTGTGCCACCACCGTGCCTCTGTCACTGGGAACGATGGGGCCATGCAGGCTTCAGCCCGTGTGACCCAATTAATTTGGAACAACTGGAAACATCTTTCTCCAGGTTTAATTTGCTGCATGAGTGAATACCGCCTGTGTGATGATTTAACTTGGGAGCGGGGAAGGGCCCCAGGCAGGACCATGGCACCGCATCACCAAAATGAGGGCTCGTGCTGAGGTCCCTTCCCTGGAACAGCTGTCCTCAGGTGCTGGGAGCGATGTGGCACCCAGTGACCACCCCTGCTGCCAGTCCCAGCGAATCTGTGCGCCCCGAGCCAGCAGAGAACTCATGCCTGCTGTTAGCCAAGAGAGACTGCTCATCGCATGGAACTGTTAATTTATCAGAAAACATTATCTTCAGCTATCAAGACGACTGCAATGAATTGTGGCCACTGTTCCTCCTCACAAGACGAACTCAGCTGCACGATCTATCCTTGTGGATGAGACCAGCCCTTGGAGGTGGAGGTAGCAAGAGTCTGCAGAAGGTGAACTGAAAGTCAGGAGTGCTGGTTTCAACTCCCAGCTTGGCCCCAAGTAAATAACAACAAGGGAGTAATGAGCTTTAATCAGGAGAGTGATCCACTTGTGCTCAGGGAAGATCAAGAATTTCCATTAAATTCACCTTGTGGGTATTTTGCGCCCAACCCTCTGCCCGACCAACGCCACGCAGCAAACTGTGGCTAGAACAAGGGGCTGGTTTCAAAGTGTTGGAGGGGTTCAGCAGATTTTTTCAAGTGCACCTTCTCTTTGTTCATTTTCTGGTGAACTAATCCAGCTTGATATTCTAGTTTTTGTTACAGCCATGACCTTTTCTATTCTAATTCACATATACAAGTCTAACCATTTTGGCATCTGTTAAGCTATTTGCTGTAACAATAATCTTGCATCAGTAAGTTCCACAAGTTTATAATCTATTGTACTGCAACAGTTTTATTTAAACAGACAAAGTCAGATTCTCACCTGCAGTAAGTTGGAGTGAAGTCAATTTATGCCATCAAAAGAACTGGCCCAAAGTTTTAATTTCATCAAACACCTCTTTGATCTTCTATTAGAAGAAAGGGAAAATAGAAGCACTTTATAACTGGAGGGAGTTACACCATGCGTTTTATCTTCTTCTGCCTCTTAATCTTTCAAAGTGCAACCGTGCTGTCCCTTTTAACTGTTCCTGGTCAGAGAGTCCCACCAGTGGCTCTCTGGCTTGCACTGACCCCCAGCACAAGTCCAGGGGATCACCTCTCTGGCTTGAGCCCGCAGGAGACATCTCCTGCTGGGCTATCCACTGTGAGAACAGAAGACACCTACACATTGCAAACATGTTTTAGGAAAGGCAGCAATTAACTCCGCACCTGCAGGGTGCCTTGCAGCTCTCAGCGGTGTCCGGTGCAAGAGAAGGTTCTGCACTAGGTGGACCTGGTCTTATCTAATCTCACGGCTCTCAGGTTAAGGAAGGACCTTATCCTGTCATTTGCTCTTGCTACCAGGAAGAAACATCTTCTCTGCACCTAACACCAAACAAAGGCTTTACTGTGTGACATTCTGCCATGCTCTCCTTCTCACCTTCCTCTTCAGTCCCTCCCTTGACCTCCCCATGATCCCTCAGATAAACCAGTTTCATCCCATGGAGCAGCCCTGCTGCAGCCAAACAAATTTTCTTTCCATTCCATGCTGCCAATGTAATTTCTCTGTGATACGGTACTTGAGTTGAACAGGACCCTGGGAAGGTTTCTGGAAAGGCATCTGTACGCCTCCATTGTTGTGGAATGCCATATGAGAAGACATTATTCCAGTTAGACTTCTGTTTTTTATACGGGTTTTTTTTGTGCATGAGATCAGTCTGAGATGCTGAAAGGGTCTGAAAGCTCGAACTAGGTCAATGTACAATGATTGCATCGTTGGATTGCTGCCTTGGTGATATCTATCTCACCAAGGACAAAGCCATGCTGCCTTGACAGGCTTCTGAGCTATCATCTAGTGCTGATCATTTTCTATCTCCACCAGGCAGAGCTGGATCTGAAACCCCAGGCTGCGATGGATGCACAGCTTACCTCAGAGCTGCAGGAATCCCCATGCTGAGCTTTGAGTGAGGAATTTAATCGAGTTGGGTCTCCCTTGTCTTCAGGAGTGACTCAGGCCAACTGCTTGAGAGGAAAGTGAAAAGAGGCAGCCACAGGCCAACGTGCCCAAAAGGGAAGTTTTGTCCTTACCCGTTACTAAGAGCTTTGCAGAGCACTGAAGCATGAGGATTAAAAACCTTTCCCAAGTATTGCTTCTGGGTTTCTCCTAAGCCTCTCTGGGCCAGGCTGCTGGTGTTACAGCACTGTTCCTGCTTCATTCCCCCATGGCTCTGGATCACTTGCCACACCACAAGGCATCAGCAAGCCCAGCCAGCAGTTGTGCAGTAAGCTCTTGGAAACTCTGAAAGTTTAGAACATCCTTATAAACAAGAGGGCTACAGCAGTGGTATTTCCAGTCCTCCACCAGCATGGCCTCTCTCTGGGTGCCTTTGAGTCATGTTCTTTGTGGGAAGGCATAAAAAAAAAACAGAGCTTTTAACTTGGACTCTCTCTGCTGAGATCTGCTCAATGTTAGGAAGAGGGCACTGGGTTCTCTTCTGCTTTTACAGAGCCTACACATGGGCATGCCTCTAAAAGGGTCTGTTAATGGGGACAGGATGTATGTCTCAAGAAACACCGATTTTTGGTATCTGACACTAACAGCGAGTTGCAGCCTTGCACTGCAGAAGCTGGGAGTGGAAGTCCCAAGGACCCTGTGCAGGAAGCGTTTACGCGCATCGCAGCCACACTGTCTCAGTGAGTCCAGCAGGAGCGTGCAGACAGGTGAGTACCGCCTCCCGGACAACGGGGATGGCCTTAGGGCCGAAAGGGAATGAAGACAAAATCCCAGAGCATGCACGGGCAGTGGCCTTCCGCACCCTGCCCAAAGGCTTGTCCAGCAGAAGGGGAACCCTGCACTTATATTTGCATAAATTAGCCAAGCGTGATCCGAACTTTACCTGCTGACCCAGGACCTATGCAGCATTGCCAGACCAGCTCACGCTATTGACCCTGGCCTGTATTCTACACTCATTTCAGCTAACATTGAGCTCAAGTTGCATCTCCAGAGACAAAAGAGGTGAAGTCAAGCTTAGTTCATTCATTTCAACTAACCTCAACATAAGCCTGACTTTCTCTTTGTCTAGACAAAAGCAAGAACGGACTCGCTCGTGGTGCATAAGACCATTGCCAGGCATACACCTGGAGCAGCAGAGGCTGTGACAAGAGCATGCAGGCAATTACCACGCAAACGTAGCTGTGACCCACAGGAAGACCCTACCAGCCAGGAGCTGGGAGTTACTCCCTGCACGGGCAGGAAAATCCATCGCAACCATACATGAAGTAAGTCAACACACGGAAAGAAGGTGTCTGCCACTTGGCTGTGCAGCAGCGATCACGACAGAAGTCCCTGGCTTGTGAAGTTGTCAAACTGTAAAGTTAATGAGGTAGAAATGAGAGTTCGGTGCAGGCGTCTGAATGTTCGAATTACTCCCCAACGGGTTCCCCCTCCTCTTATTGCAGCCTGCGTAAATGAAGTGACTAAGGGTCTCCTTGGACTCTGGCCAACTTGCCACTGCTGCTGCAAAAAGTGTACAGTCTTGTTTTGCAGATTAATAAATACGAAGTTGCTGGTGAAGGAAGAACATGTGGTTTCTAAGAACTAGACAAGCAGGAAAAGCAGACAGACATTACTGTGCTCCTTGTCCCGGTGAAAATACTGCCATACAAGCCATGCTTGCAGAAACACCCTTCCACCAGGCACGGGAAAGCAGTGTTGGTGTGAGACAAAGTGGTGGTGTTTCTGCGAGGCTGGGGGATGCTGGGGGACACAAGGGCTCAGGTGCTAGATGGAAAAAGTAGCAGATTTTTGCGCTTTGCCACTGAAAGAGAAACTTAAACTGGATGCATTTGATCAGAATTGAGGGACAAGATGATGACCAGAGAGCTGACACACCAGGAGGAGAAACCACCTGCTGAAGGAAGACCTTCCCTTCTGGTACTGGTGAGGTGGTGGCTCCATAGAGGAACTCTCAGCACCCATAGATGTGCCTGCATGGGAGCCCAGGGGCAGCACAAATAATGCGGCAGGTGGAAGCAACAAACAGACCTATGTGATATGGAAAGGTGAGAGACAAACTTAGACATCTGCAAACAGCCTGGCTGGCTGAGGAACTCATATAACATTTTGGGAGCCCCATCACGTGACCTGCAACACTGCTGAAGTGTGGGAAGGATATTAATTGTAGAGGGCAAGCAGTAGAGCTAACTCCACATTCACGTCTAAGGCTCGTGACTGAGATTTTGCTCCTCAAAATCCCACCATGTTCTCGTAGTAGGTCATGGTCCTCATCATGGTGCTAAAAAGAATTGTGCAAGACTTCCATGAGGAAAATAGAATGAAAAGAAGAGCACATGCTGCAAATTTTGAGTTATTTTCTTAACTGCCAGAATGCTTAGAGGAACCGGGAGCTGGAGCTTGGGCTGCCGTGCTGCTTGAAGCCCCAACAGGGCTAGAAAGTTAGAGGTGTGCTGCTGATGTCCATCAGCTCAGTAAAAAATCCTCCTCTTGAAATGCATTGTTTCAAATAAGCAATATCTGTCCCCTCCTTACTGCTGAAGAGACGAGGGGCCCCACTACAAAGCAGGGGCGCGAGGAACTACTTTTAGCTGAGTGTACAAACGAGTTCAAAGGGTTCTAAAAGTGGGAGCCAGGGCTGGAACAGGAGTGACCTAGTTAGGTTTAAATGAGGATTTGGGCCGCATTGCTGCTTCTTTCCCACACCAGAGGAACTGGTCCATGTGTCGACTTCGAGAAGAGCCATCCCAGCAAACCCCAACCATTACCGACGTGCTGATCGGCATGTAAAACGGGCCAGGCTCTCACTGTTAACATCTGTGCGCTCTGCATTATCTGCACCATCAAGCTTTCTATGCTTAAGGCTCGGATCCACTCCCAGTGCGTGCTATTTTGACAAAAAAAGCAGCTGTTTAGATCCAGTATCATATCCAGTGTGCAGACAAACACATGTAATGGCAGCCCAGGGGTACTCTGCTCTCTACTGATGACACATACAGCAACAGGGAAATTATGAAGATCAATTTTACACCTAATTTAACATGAGTTAACAAGTGTCTGTAAGTTTCCTAATGTAACACAGTCCCACTGCGTGTCACTTACAGCTGTTTCCTTTATTTTGTGACTTCCAAAATTGCAGACTTGCGAGTTTAGGAAATTGCCAGGCTGCGACTTTGGATTTTGCCGACTTGTGCCTTCCAAGACGCACTGGAAAGGCTCCAGGGAAGCTCTGCTGTGGCTCTGGAAAAGCTTTAACGTGTCTCACTGTGAGCGGGGCTGTCTGAGATGACTCTAGGGTATGTCCAGAGATGCTCTCAAATACCCCTAGGACAAAGTCTGCCTGCTCTCTAGTGTGGATTTGGAAAGATCCTAGGAGTTCCGGGAAGGACTCTCAATAAGGGCCAGAACTGCTCCAGGAAACTTCATACTTATGCTACTGGGATGGTGCTGTGGGGCTCAAGGGAAGCTCTGCAGCGCACTCAGCTGCATCTAGAAAGGCTCTGTGGTGCTCTGGAAAGCTCCAGGAAAGGTTTGGTTTGCCTCCAAAACAGCTCTGGAAAGGCTGTAGGAAAGGTTTGGGATGGTTCTTGCTAAGGTCACGGCGAGCTCTGTGAAGGCTCTAGAAATGCTGTGGGATCTGCAGGTCTCTAGAGATCTGCAGAAGCCACAGCACCACTCTGCAAAACCCACAGTCACAAATCGACAGCTTCACAGGGTTGCCACTTGGCAACATCAGGAGGCTGTGACTGCAAAATTCACATTTGTGACTCAGTCGATCACAAAGTCTGTGATTTATCATGTTTCACTACATTTTGCAAGTGTTTCACATTTGTGGGTTACAAATCTGAGGAGCTGTCAGCTGAAGGGCAATTTTCATGCTTACTTCCGTCCCATTACTGCTCCTCCATCACCTCTCCTGCTTCCTTCACTCTCAGAGAGAAGAACCAGAGTTCAAAGACTGTGCTCGAGCCTTCCCACATACATGCACACCTTCTTCCTCTTCATTTTTTTCTCCACAGAAACACAGTTTTTCCATATGCACAGAGGACAATATTTTCCAAGTTACTTCTTCATGTTTAATCACTACTAGAAAGTCAGCCCTTTCCTGCCTCCCCTTCTTCCCCCAAGACACGCTTCGTTTTCGTACAGGTTTCACACCAGTGTCTGATTGCACACATTTTCCTCTGCCTTGCCTTGTCTCTGCTTTAATTTCTCCTTCACTGCGGTATGCCTGCACCTTTCCAAGCAGGAACCATCTGCACCACGCCCTGATATTTGCTTCTTTACGCAAGCACAGTCACTTTTTTCAGTTTCTCCATGACGGACACTGCGCCTCACTCACGCTCCCCTCTCACAGCCAGTGGTGCTGCCGCCGCCCCTCCTTTCCCTTCTGTTTTTCAGCACCGGGGTTCACTGCAGGAGACATCATTATGCTGCGTCATGAGAGCTAGAGAGAGATGGTCCTACCTCTGGGAACGGATTGAGAGAACAACATAGCACAGAAGAGAAGTAATAGAGTGCTTTTGTATTTTATTTTCCCACTCTGACAGCTATTAATTGTACCGGTGTAAAAGTGTGTGCCCAAAGGGGAGAGAGCAGTGGTGGGTAGGACACGGGCAGCACGAGGAATGCAGAAGCTTTCTTCCATGTGTCTTCCAAGTCTTGCTGTGGTTTTATCTCCTGTTTTGCCACTAAAGCATGTCTTACATTTTGTAGTAATCTCTAAAGAACAGGACTTCACGAGAGGGATTTCAGAAAGAATCAGCTTGCAAAGTCAGCATGCTAAACCTGTTTTATATAATTCCAATGTTTTGTTTTAATTCTCATTTAAGACATTTTCACCAAAGCACAGTCATTCAAAAATGCATCAGAGTCTCATTTCCAAAACACAAATCATATGAGAGATTCCAATTCACATGAGTCAAGCCAAACAGGTCAGATTTGGTGGGACTGGCATCTCCTTAAAAGTGCTTTGCCCTTTGCCCGACTGGCTGCCCCCATCTGGGGACACCTTTCCCTGGATCTCTGTCGGCCGTCCCCACTCCTGGCTGCAACAGAGCTGCTCGCCGCCTGTTTCTGCAGCAGAGGAGGAGCTGAAGCTCCAGAGCCCTCACCCAGCCGCAAGGTGCCGTTAACAGGGTGAGATGCTTGCAGCAAGCCCTGCTTGCCCCCCATGCAGGGAATGGGACATGCTCTGAAGACATCTCCTTCCCACCTCCCCAGGCACGGCACGGTGTCTGCCTCGCCTGCAGGGCACTGAAGCCCAAGATCCTGTTTGGGGGATAATTTCCAGAGCACAGATGAACTTGGGCTCTGCAAGACAACGCTCTCTTGAAGGGGTGGCAACAGCTCCTGTTCTGTAAGCCTCAACTTCATTAGCGCCCATCCCAGAGGTGGAGCTCGGGGGTCTTTAAACACAGGTTAAAGTGAAACTCCAAAATGCTGCAGGGAATCAAAGTGCTTCTTCCGGCTGCCTTAATCTTCGGAAAAACAGCACAGCGGATTCTTCTTATTGCAATAACTAAGGCTTGTTCCCACTGGGTCTAAAGACTGATCTTATGCCATGCTCCCCATTTCACATGCCAAAATCCTCATTTACCCAAAGATACGAAGGAGGCTCAGTCTGCATCTCCTTCTGCCTCTCCCATGCCTGTGTTTTCACCCTTTTCCTATGAGGACCTTTTCATCTAGGCTGAGCCACAAGGAAAAATGCAAGCTGCCTCTCGGCTCCTTGGCTCCACGGCATGGATGCTGGGATTATGTTGCAGATGTTGCCTGCTCTGAATGTGTAAGGATACTACATGGTGGTGTCACAGCTGGACATCCCATTAATAGGAACAATATTTGGTTTGAGCCATTTTAATTGAAACCACGGCTGTAGCAGCATGTATTTTTTTCTTAATCATACGCAAACGTGTTCCACTCGGCCCTCCCCGCCTCCTGTGCGATAGTTATTGCTCTAAGACATCTGGTTTCACAGTTCAACAAGCACAGGCGTATTTCCACCATGTAGTTCCTCACTTGTTGACAGGGCAGAATTTTTTAATATGGGGTTACTATCATCCAGACTTCCTCCACCTCCTCATTTATGTGACGGATACCTCTAAACAGTCCCTCAGCTCCTCCATCTTCAATCTGCTGGCCCAGTTTTATTAGCTCGCATACATGACACCTCCATGTCTGATTTCCCTCTCCCCTCCCCTCCTAGCTGAAATCCAAACCCCAAACGTGAAACGGACCTAATACTTTTTTTTTCCTTTTGTTAAGGGCTGTTCCGTAGAAACAAGGCCAGCAGCTTGGAGCCCATTAATACCGCAGGTAATTTGCAGGTGGGTGTAAGGGCAGGATGAGCCCCTCGCCCAGTCCGGACCAGGGCTGCAGGACAACCAAGAGCAGAGCAGCTCCAGAATCTCGATTTTCTTTCTCTATAGCCTCAGATTTTGCAGACATTATACTTTGCAAAGTGCTTCGGTACCCATGTGAATGCATGGGGTGCGGCCGGCTGCCAGGGCACATGTGCTTCGGCCGCTCTGACCCGTGCAGGAGGGCTGCAGAGCCGCCGGCGACCCACGGCTTTTGCCGTGTCGGCCAAGGGGGAAATGGCATCGCGTGGTGCAGCTGGGACAGCTCACGCAGCCATGCGCTGCCCTCTGCTCCTCTGCTAGTCCAGTCTGGGGAGGTGTTTCCAGCTGGGAATTAACCCCTCCAGTGTTGGAGGAAAGCATCGTCCCGCTACAGACACCGAAGGGGAGGAGGTGACTTGCACGGAGCGCTGGAGGTGACAGGAGGTACCAGCAGCAAGGACGCGCTGCAGAGATGAAATTAGTTTATTTAAATCGGTTGAGCAGATGAGGAAAGGCCGTTAATGTTGCATGGGACTGAAGGGAGACCAGTGGCAAAGCCAGGACTGGAAACCACAAGTCCTCACTCTCCAGCCATCTCTTTCCCCAGCCTAGAGCTGAACGTAAGCCACTCCAGCAGACACCCGTTCTCACCTTGTGCACCACCTAAGGGAGGTTTAAGCCTGGCTCAGAGAGGTGCACTCTCACTGCAACAATTGCACCTGCTTGCCCAAGGTGTCAACTGACCTCTTTTTTTCTTTTTAGGCTTTATTGTGCATAAAAGGCAAAAACAGAAGCAAAAATTATTAGGTAAGGTAAAAACAAATTTTACCTTTCATTCTTGGTTTATTGGTTACTGGAAAATAAGTTTTACAAACTATCTCTTGCAAAGGACTTGTTTTCAGCTAGTTTATATAGTAGCTTTTGTTCACATAAAAATTTAGAAAGCTACTTTCCTCTTCTCCTTTCCCCCCCTCCAATACATAAGGGAGGTATTACAGTGTGAAATATATCTACCGCTAGCAGGGCTGTGTTGTGAAGCTAAAATGAACACAGTAAATTCTGAGAAGGAATTTGTTTAACCTATAACCTTAAAGTAATAAGTGGAGTGCTAAATGTTTTGGCTCACACTGATATATTTTTATAACACTTGGCAAGGCAGCTAGGAGTCTGAAAGAAAAACTTGAGCACTGGAGAGACAGCTCCCTGCCTCTCAGCCTCGGGGAGGACGAGCCTCGGCCGGGCACGGAGCCCCGTCCTCTGCGCAGGCAGAGGCAGCACATGCGGGACCGTGTGTGCACACGCGTGGGGCCACAGCAGCCGCGTGAATCTGGACAGTGAAGGCAGTGCAGCTCGACCCAATGCACACCCAGCCTGCTTCAAGTTGCATTAGTTGCATTTGCTTTTTGTAATTTAATTAAAGTCCCCCTGGAGTGAGCACTGGGAGGCAGACCTGGAGGTAGCGTGTGTCCTGCCGTGCTCCGTCCCCTTGGAGCTGCCAGGAGCACCCTCAGGTCCCTGCTGCTCCCCATTTCCCCATCTGCTGCTGGGAACAGTAATTACCCTCCTCCTTCCAGCACGCAAACGCGTTTTCCCAAAGATTTAAGGGGGATGCAATATGCAGGCCTGGTTTTCCTTCATTAACACCCGGCTGACATGGATTTCAATAACATCACCCCCTGCTCGTGCCACCATCAGAGCTGCGCGCTGGGGTGCCGAGCATCACTGGGTTTCACTGCGAGCCCCCTCCTGCTCCGCGCCAGCCGCAGGGCAGAGGGCAGCAGCCTGACCTCAGCTTCCCAAAGCCGCAGGGAGCTGCAGAGCAGGAGTTTGCACGGCCAAGTTGCAGACCAGGATTTGGCCCATCGCCTGGCGGGGGGCCAGGGTACAGTCTAGCCTGAAGCCCGCCTGTATACTTTGGTTGCAAACCCGCGCGCCACAGGTAAAAGCAAATCCTTCTTTCTTTCCAGACAACGTCACTCCTGTTGCACCTCAGCCCGAGGTGATGTTTTTCCTGGGGGGAGACCAAGGGCGCAGCGTTGGAGCTGGGGTGAGGTGCTGCTGCCGCCGCCGCCCCGCTCGGGCAGTGCTGGCAGGGAGCCGCGGGGCACGCGGGTGCAGAAGGAGGGGATTCAGCCCCGGAAAACACCCCAAGGACCGCCAGGCCAGGTCCTGCGCGGGCACCAGCAGGGTGGTAGCCTCACCACGCAGATAGGGGAAAGCAGATTTTGGGGGGGGTCACAGAGAGCAACAAGGAGCAGAGGCACAGCGAGGGGGTCTTGCCACAGCCACTGTTGTTATCTTGATAAAGAGGAAAGGATCCATGCTCTGCTTGGGCGGCACAGGGCCTCCCCTCCCCTTTGCCTGGGAAAACAGCATCTTAAAAAGATGCTCCTCCTTCGTTTAAATGCACCGGGTTGCTCCCATTGCCGTAGCGCTGAGCACCCGTGCCTCTTGTCCATGCAGGACACTGCCCTTGAGAAGCAGAAAGCACTGATATTCTGTGTTTAAAGATGAGGAAACTGAGTCGCAGAGCTGTTAAGTGACCTTCTCCAGGACACACAGGAAGCCTGTGGCACGCCAGCGTGTGCCACGTGTCAGGACAAGGTGAGGAGCTCAGCCCCTCTCTGTCAGCCCCCTAAAGCTCATAGGAGACACGGGGGAGCATCTATTGAATCAGGGTATTTCTGCTCCCTCTAGCAGCCCCCCAGGAAAGCACCATGCCTGCAGAACCAGCTCGCGCCCTACCCCAGGGAGCAGGCATGGCAGCAGGAATGTTTCATGCCCCTCGTTGTCTGCTTTTTTTTTTTTTTTAATTTGGCATTATTAATCTCTCGGGGGGCATAAATAACCTTGCTCACCCCTTACCTGCCTCCACCTCCCAGATCATTTACTATGGATTAATATTTGCTAGCTCGTTTGCACAGTAGCCTGTAGATTTTCAGCCTCCTCACTGGAATGATGTTGACTTGCAGAGAAATTACAGGGGCTTTGCCTTGGTACAAAGCAAACAGTGTGTGCTGTAATCAGACTCAACACCTCAGCAAATAATGAAAAGAGATATTATGTGGCTATAATTTCCATGCGGGATTAGGTGTTTGTCTTGTAAAGCATTCAGGTGCCGCCGGGTGTATAAATGAGTGTGTAATTATGGTCATCAGGTTAAATAGAGGGAGCAGGAATCCGACCCAGGCTCGGGCGTGCACAGATGGGCCTGGCGGTAGCTGTTAATTTGCAGCTATGAATGGCTCTTACAGGTCCTGAATATTTGAGTGACTCGGCTTCTATTTATGGTTCCCAAAAGCAGAGCCCGACCCAAGGCTCGCAGGGGTCCACGGGAGCCTTTCCCTGTCTCAGCTCTGAGCCCCCTTCAGAACAGCTTTTGCTCATCTGATTTTTGGCGTAAATCAAGCATGCTAAAAGAGCCCTGGCCAGCACGGACCTTATCTGCCCGCAGTGGCTTTGCATCTGATGGAGAAGCACCTGGGCAGGGAGAGCGCAGGGACACCACCGTCCCAGGGACACATCCCCAGCGGCTCCTCGCTCTGGAGGGGTTTGGGCAGTGGATGGGAGGGCGTGATGGGACGGCAGCACACACTAAATTTCCTCCTGAATCAGTGCCTTGTTCCCCAAAGCTGGAGTGGGACCAACCCATTTTCCCCAGGCCAGCTGGGAGCTGACAGCTATCCCTCTAAACTCAAGTAAAGGCACCAAAGGACAACTGAGGAGTCTGAGTGCAGAGGACAGAAATCCTTCGTGGCCCCACAACGAAAACGTGGGATGGGAGCAGGTTCTTGCCAACAAACTCCAGCAGGGTCTAGCATGGGATGACCAAAGCCCAGAAATGGAAACCATGCAAAGCTCAGACTGGGAGTAGGTACTGGTTTGGACGGAAAGAAGTGTTAGTTGCTGTTGAAGACTCTGTGGAAAAATGATGGACTCAGCCCCTCTGGATGGATGCAGGGATGTGCTCCAGCCAAGCACGCACTCCTGGGTCCGATATGGAGATAACCTGTGGTATCTCGTGGCCAGAAAGATGATCCAACTTTATCCCACACTTCAGCTCTACAAACCCAATGAATTTTCCTCTGCATGGACTAAGCCGACCCAAGCAGTCCAAGCCAGCACTCCAGCTCCTGAGCCCTGCCGGTGGTTGGTCTCCCCCTGTGCCCATGCAGAGGACGGGAGCCGGCCGTGGGGACGAGGGTGGCACCCGGGAGGCTCCCGGGCAGCCTGGCAGGGAGAGGAGCAGCTTTGCCGAGGAAGGGGCATCGTGGGGCTGCAGCACCCAGCCCAGCCACAGGAGCAGGATGGAGGAGGCTGGGCTGGTGCCTGGTGGAGGACGAGGCGCCTGCCCAGGCTCTGGCACAGCTGCTGGAGCTGAGGGGAGGGTTTGCAGCCCCAGCAGCTGCCTGGAGCCATCCCGGCTGCCCAGCCTGCAGGCACCCTGTGGGGGAAGGCAGGAGAGCAACACCCCCTGCAGCACCCCCAGGGTCACATTTCCCCCAAAACCCCATCCCATCATGGGGCTGCCCCTGTGCAGAGCTCCCCGAATGCAGCAGGTCGGTGTCCTCAAGGAGATGGGTCCGCAGCCCCCCCGGCGCAGAAGGGAAACAGCCTGGCCAAAGTGTCTACGCCACACTCACACCTTCCCCGAAACGGAGTCGCGGCTTATTATAGCAAATGTTATTGCAGCAGCGAAAGAGGCTGCATCCAGGAGCAGGCAATATCCTGCCTGAAATGTTCAGGGACCTCTGCCATGTGCGCATTCTTCCACGGCGTAATTAGGGTGGCAGGCGCTGGCGACAAGCGCACAGTCTGCTCAGGACGGGGTTGGGTTTTTTTCTCTCTCTTTGCAGGAGATTCACCTCAATTTGGGAGCACACTAGTTTATTGAACACAGAATGTTCCAGAGGAAATCATTAAAGTGGGGTGGAGTGACAGAACGCTCCGTTAATGTCACCTAAGAGAAAAAGGGCTTCCAGAAAGGAAGAATTCAGGAAAGCTCTTATGGCCCCACATGCTCTCGGTGAGAAACGGGGATGTGAAGCCGATGCTCTCCCGGGGAAAGTCTGCAGCAAACCGATGGTTTCTGGGATCTTGGGGGCACCCTAGGGCTGGGGGAGGCCATGTCCCCACTGGGGACACTGGCTGGGGGGACGCCACTGCACTCGGTGCTGTGTGGCAGGAGGGATGGAGAGCCTTGTCCGAGGGGTGGTGGCAGAGGGGACGTGTTGGCCCAGCTATGTGTGTCCAGCCAGGGATGCAGGTACTGGGGAGAGCTGCCCCAAATCTTCATAAGACTACAAAATTATTTTTGAATTAAAAGTTTTAACTCTCTCTTATCAATTTTGTAAGGCTTCTGCTTGCTGCAGAGACCACGTATGCCTCCTTGCTGGAGATTCGTGCTTTCAGGGAGGTTTTACAAGAAAGGACATCGCAGCTGGAGCCACGGAACGTGATGAGGTTGGGCTCCTGACCAGCCCCTCTGGTCGCTGCATCAGCTCTGTATCATTGTATCATTGTATCTCCTCCCGCGCAAAGTCTCTGCTGCTTAATAGGGTTTGGGTTCAGCCCTTTCCCAGCAGAGACATGAGCAGCATCTCGGAGGAAACTGAGGTTCACACCCTGAGATAGGGATAAATCTGCTTACAGGGCTGAGAGGAGCAAAGGTCTGCAGATCTTCAGGCCTGCTTGTACCATAACCATCACAGGCGGCGAGCTCCGAGGTGCTTGGACGAAGGGTGCTGTTGGTGTGACTGGTAGAGTCAGGACATTTGGTGCCCTGAATCAGTCAAGAACATATCTAATAATAATTCACTATTTAAGTCCACTTCAGTGAGGGAAATGTAGACCTTTAACCCAGACAAAGTAACCATAAGGTCCATCTCCTTAGATTGCAGAAGAATTAAATAGGGGGAAATTTTAACTACTGAGTAGGCTTGTGTTTGCTGAGGATGTCTGGAAATAACTTCTTCATTCATTCCATGCTAGGTGGGTATATGGGGGAAATGCGTTACCCTGAGCACTGCCTTTGGGTTTCACCTTAAAGCATACACTTAATATTTAGCTTGTTGTTTTCCTGTCTCCTCTCTGGGGTGACCTAGTCCCCAGGGAGAAACTTCCACAGCTATTTTGGAACCCAAGGATGTGATTCACTTCAAGCAACCTATGCAAACACTAAATTAAGTGTCTGTCGTGCCTGTCCCCAGGAAGCGGAGGAAAGCTGTCACGCTTTAAGCTCCGTGGTGGACGACTAAATGCACAGCAAGTTTCTCCCAGCAGCCACACGGGTGGGTGCCGCGGTGCCGCTGCTGCTGCTGCCCTGCCATCCAGCCCCAGCTGAGAGCAGGTTCAGGGACTCGGACCCTCTGGGAGCTGCTCCCTCCTCGAGCAGCCATCCCTTTTGCTTTGCAGCTGCATTCCCCTTACGGCCGCGGCTTTGCCTTCCCATTGCAGCTGCCTGTCCCACAGAAAAACAGAGCAAGACATGAAATATCTGTCCCAGAACAAAAGGACCGTGCCTTGGCTAGAGAACGCACAGCCACCTCGCGGGCAGCCCTGCAGCAGCCGGGCACAGCTCCTCGTCCTTTCAGCCGGCTCCACGCCCCGGCCCCGATGCCGAGCGGGAAGCGTCTTTGCAGCAAGGCAGGGCGGTGCGTGCCGCCGCGGCCACGCTGTCGGGAGCCGGCAGTCGCACAGCGGCAGCATCCCTGGGGCAGGAGGTTAAACGAGGGGGCTGCGTCCCACGGGCAGCAGCCAGCGGCCGGGTTCTGCCTTGCTGCTGCTCACAGAGGCGCTGCCGCAGCGCTTCCCTCTCGCAGCGCTTCCCTCTCGCAGCGCTTCCCTCTCGCAGCGCAGCCGCACCGGGCTCTCAGGAGGAGCCCGCGGGACGCCAGCAGCGGGGCCCCGCAGCCCGGGCTTCGGGCGCCCTTCCCCAGCCCAGCCCCAGCGTGACCCGCGGCAGGGGCTCGGAGCGCTGTGGTGAGAGGGGAGAGTCTGCTCGCTGGTGAAAATTCGGGTAGTTTCACAGCGGCGGTGTGTAATTCATAGATAAAATTTAGCCGGCTAGATGCTTAGCAGATGCTGCTGCATTTGCATGAAGAGGAACAGGATTTTAAAAAGTCGAAAAGCCAAAGCTTTAAGGTCCTTATCCTACAAACTCTACATCCAAAAAACCTTTGTGGGCCTTATAGCAGACATTTATATGCACCAAGAGAGCTGTAAAACAATTCCCTCCCGCCTTGGTACACTTCCAGGCAGCCTCTACATGGAGCAAATGATGCAAAACCATGCCCCTCTCTTTTGCATCTCATCCACATGCCTCCTCTTACACCGTGCCTGTCTGCCCATGCTGCAGCCCTCAGGATGGGGTCAGGGCAAGTGGGCAGCGCTGCCCAGCAGGGATGGGGATGTGGTGGGGGGGTGGGAAAGTGGGTGGGTATGGGGATGGTGACGTGGACAGGGATGGGGCATTGGTGCCTTCTCATCCAAGGAAGGATCCAGCTTCAGAGCCGGCAATATCAGCCAGTATTCTCCTTCCTCATCTCCTCTGTACGAACTGACACCATTCAGGGTTGTTCATCTTTAAGATGTAAATGAAAGCCGCAAGGGAGACTGATTTCAGGAGAAGGTCGCTGGATCTTGCCGGAGCGGGAAGGAAGGCAGAGATCACTTCATCTCACCCTTGCTTGTGGCTGGGTGCTGTCTCTAGCATCCCTCCAGAGAAAAGAAAAAGCAGATGCTCACAGCAGAAAAAAGCCCCTTTGCTCTCAGAGCGGTCAGGCAGTGAGGAATGATATCAAGAGGCATCCACAAAACCAACTGCTCCCCTGTTGTTATCCTGGTTAGGGGCCTGGGCAGCTCCGGAGGGACGGGGTGGCAAAGCGGAGATGCAGGGGCTGCAGGTAGCACCGCGGAGAGGAAGAGTTCAGCCGCGCTGTGAGAGCCCCGAGCCCGCACGCAGCCACCCGCAGCCGTCAGCAGGCGCGTGTGCATTCACCAAACCTCCAGCCAGGATGATCGCATGCAGTAATGACATTAATAAGAGTAATAAAACCCCACTCTAATTGTAATAGTGACGCTGGAGTGTGGAATAAAGAAAAATTATGCAAATAAGACTTATCAGCTGATCAGAATAACAAGTGAACTTGATCTGGAAGGGGACAGCCTTCCTGGGTAATGAGGATTATTTACACTTGATTTCCCTTGCAAATCAGCCACACGTTCCCAGCGCCAGTGGCACAGGGGGATGCTCAGTGCCCAGCTACGCCTCTCCGAGGCCGGGCACTGCCATCAGTGCAGGGCCCGGCCAGAGCGGGGCTGCACCACGTCCTCAGCTTTGCACAACGAAGCGCCAGCCCTGGGTAGGGCACAGCCCTGCATCGTGCCGGGGTTGCGCCGGGTGCCTCACAGACATTGTTTTGCTTGCCTTGGCTGTGCTGCATGTGTAAAGCAAACCAGTTAACGTCCTCCGCAGCCTCTGCTGGAAGGGGAGTTGCAAGCCACAGAAGCGAGTTTACATTTTGGCAATTAACAGTGTTCGTAGCTATTTTTCTCATCGTTAGTGGGCAGAGCATCTGTCCTATATCATGGAGCAGCACTTGCCAATGACCCTGAAATCCTGCGCAGCGAGGCTGGGGTCTCAGCAGGCTGGATGTCCTGCTTCCTCGGCTCCGAGGGATCACCCGTTATTGAATCCAGCTTCCAAGCAGTGTTCAGAGAGCTGTCTCTTGGAGCTATTTGGGTCTTGCCCATGCTTTCCAGGCCAGAACTATTCCCATATGCATGATCCATGTGTTCCAAAATATTAGTGTATTGGAAAGGTCCTAACTCAATTTCACTCTGTGTTTTCCAGACACTTATTAAAACAATGAGCTGAGAAATTCTGCTGTGGATTCCCCCCAGCTCAATTTGTGTCTGGGGTGGAGGAACCTGGAGAAGACCAATCCAGTGTGAACCAGCACAGGGGACACACTCGCTGGGTGCTAACAGGAGCCTCTCATGGGGATCCCTGCGCAATATGTGAAACAAAAGCTTCTTCTTCCTGAATATTCAGTACAGAACACAAGGAAATAACCGGGGCCTCCTTGTCCCTGCAGGAAGGCTGTTTGTGGGACTCTCCAGATCATCACCTCCCTTTTCCTCAAGCACCCCAGTTCCCAGCATCCCTGTGCGATGGCCAGTGCTGGGCCCAGCCCCGTGTGTGGCTTTTCCCAGGAAGAGTGGGTTTGCTGATGCCTCCAAGTGTCCCTGGTCTGGAGACCTCTGCAGTCTTCTGCTGTCCCATGGGAGAAGCAGACGTACCACAGACCACGTACCCTCCTGGAAGGGGGAGCAAACATACCACAGACGTGCTCAGGCTGCCAGAAACGGATAGAACTTCAGGGTTGGTCATATCCCAAAGCTGTGTGTTAACTCCCAGTGCAAGCTCTTCCAGCCTTCTGGGAGCAGGTTTTCAAAGTGTCACCCATGGGTGTGATCTACCACCAGGGCTCTGGACCACAGACAAAGGTGGAAGATCTCTGAGCTGAGGTTCCTGGTGGGCAAACATGGTTTTGGGGGTTTGGAGGAGATTCTGCCCTCCCAAATACTGCTCCTGGTGAATCTGCAGCGGGACCATGAAGGGCTTCCCTCCCACCCTTCCCACCCAACTCTGTCGGGGGATTTTCAGCAGGACATTAGGCTGGGCCTCCTTGTGAAGGAGAGTTCAGCTCCAGACAGACCTGGCTGGGGTGGGCATGTGGAGCTCCACAGGGCCTCCGGGCAACCTCGTGCTGCTGGTAGCACGGAGGAGCCGCCACAGCCCTGGTGAGGACATGGAGGAGTATGAGGAAAGGGGAACAAAATTATTAAGGCCATGTGAATATTTTGGGCAGAAGTCCAAGTCTGGCAGGCTCAGTAGGCTGAAACCCACCACACCCATGCCCAACAATGTGTATTCATTTTGGCGTACCGGGGGGGCGGAGGGCGGCTGCTCACACGCCTGCGCTGGGACTTCCTTTCAGAGCATCATGCTGTGGGACGGGGACATCCCAGCACAAACGTTGTCCCATTGTCCCTCTGCCCCAGTGCTCCCACAGCCCACAGCCAGTCTCCAAAGAGCAGATAGAGGAGGTGGTTTGGGATCGTGTGTCCAGGCTTGAGGCCATCTGCACTACATGAACTTGCCAAGCTCAGCATTGCTCACCCCAGTAACCTACAGAAGGATTTGCACCATTGTTAAAAATTCAGAGACTGGCTTATTACAGGATGTTATAGCTCAGTTTTGGTTATGGTTTCTCCAGGAGTTGCTGTAATAAAGAGCTTGGTGCTTCATGGGCTTCAGGTACCAAAGGGCCGGGAGAGCAGCTACTCAGCCAGGTCCCACTCTCATCACACCTGTGCAAACCTGAACTAACATTCCATGTGTCAGTAAACATGCTGCATGTTTGGAGGCTTATAAATGAAAATAGGATTTGGCCTAAGATTTTTCCCAACAATCTTTTCTCATGCAAATCTGGCCATTTTGCACACAGCTTGAATACCAAATCAGCACACGTTATGCTGCCCGGGCAGTCTCTCGCTTCCTGCACATAACCCGCAGCCCCATTCCTGGCCCTGCTGCGAGTGGACACGCGGTTTTCCC
Organism: Chauna torquata; assembly: GCA_013399475.1. Classification (NCBI taxonomy): domain Eukaryota; kingdom Metazoa; phylum Chordata; class Aves; order Anseriformes; family Anhimidae; genus Chauna; species Chauna torquata. The sequence goes on from VXAL01012265.1 coordinate 805,904, forward strand.
TGCCCGGGACCCCGCGGTGCGACCTGCTGGTGGTGACTCTTCTTGCTGCGAAACCAGATTGCTGTTGTTGCACCACTTGCAGCGTCAGCCCATCAGATGGGACAGCCAAGGGCTGCTCCTATGGGAATATTCAGCTGTGGAGTTGGGAGGAGCAGAAGAAATCAGGATGTGACGGGGAACCCGGGAAGCCAACAAGGGCTCCGTCTCCTGGTTGTGGATGAAGGTGCTCGAGCATCACAGCACGGGGAGGGGATGGGTGGAAACCCCCAGCCTAGGTAAATGGCCATCGGGCAGAAGCGCTGGAAGAGAAAGGCATAGTTCTGCTATGCCAGCCGTAACCAAGGAGCGTAACCTCATTCCCCAGTCCCTTCAGGTGCTGCGAGGGACCCGAGCTGGGGGAATTCACTTTTGTCTGGCTCTGCGTTGCGCTGATCCCGCTGCAGCTGGGAGGGGATTTCCCGTCAGCTCCAACCCAGCTGCTTAAAAAACTCCTCCACTAAGTGAGCTAATATTTCATGAATAAATTGAAGTGGTCAAGTCCCATTTTGTGCAGAAAGCACGGTTCCCTGCCGATTAGCCTCCTTGGTACTTTCGAGGATATAAATAGCTTCACAGGCTCATTCTCTGCGCCTTTCAAAATAAAAGCAACATTCAGTTATTTGATTTTTTTTTAATTTTATGCAAATGATCTTCTGTTCTGTGTTATTATGTAAACGAGCCAACTGAAATGGTAATGAGGGGACCCAGAAGTATGCATATATTAACTGCCGCTGTGGAGCTTTACACCTACAGAAATGGCACTGAATTACATTTCTGAGGGAGGGACAGGTGTCCTGAGGGTGAAGATTTTATTCCAGGACTTGGTCACTTCTGAAATCCCTGTATATGAATGCTTCCTCCTCAGGAGAATAGTCAGGCTTTGCATTCCGAGAGCAAGTCAGCGCTTCAGTCAGAAATGGCTTTTTTTCAGCGTGAGAAAATGTGGTGCATTCAGTGACCATCGGCCTCGCAGCAGCACTTCCCTCTCGTGCTCCAGCAAGTCTAGCTCAGATGTGAGCCCACCTGAGGCCAGGCAGCATCAATAACCCCCAGTGAGGACAAAGCTGTAGGAATTTTTCTCTCCCTGTGCTCCTTTGCAGAAGCAGAAACTATGGGGAAAGCATCCCGATGTGCACTGCTCCAGGGCTGGGGGGAAAAGAGCATTTCTGGGCTGGCCGGGGCTCAAGGCATGGTGTGCAGATAGGACGATATGCCCTGAGAATAGCTTTTTGTGTACTTAAAGTAGAAGCAAAGCTGCTTTCCAGAGGCAATGCAGTCTCCAGTGAAGTCCGTGGCAAAACTCACCAGGGTGAGAGGAATGAAAACGTTTCTGCTTCCTAAAGCACATCCCGGAGCCTGCTCAGCTCCTCTGCCCCACAGGGCCCTCCACCTGCTCCCCACAAGCTGCCGCATGGGACATGTCCCAGTGAAGAAAAAAACAACGAGAATAACAGGACAAGTAATATCTTCATTTTCTGCACTCTTCAAGAACTTTCAAGGGTTTCAACCAAGATGAAAGCATCAGTTTCTCACCTTTACAAAATGCCCCGAGAGAGCTGAAGCTCCGACCACAAGGGAACAGATGCCTCAAATCCTTCCTAATCCTTGTGTTTAGCAGGGATGTTTGAAGTGATCAGAGGCGCAGCAAGCACTGTTCCCAAGAAGGTACAACAGATGTTGGACACAGAGGTGCATTAAGCTCTCAGTTGTAGCTGGACTGCAGAAATTTTGGCCTGAGTCCATCTCGACATGTTTGACTTGTGATTATTTGGCTCCAGACACAGCAGACTGGGCCTGTAACATCACAACACGGATCCTCTCCTTGCATTTTGTGAACTCATCACTGCATCAGGAGCTGGAGTGAAACCCTGGGGCCTCCTGAAGGCAACGGGAGCCTTGTCCTTGATTCCAAGGCACCAGGGAGCTCCAAATCTGCAGCTTCTGTTTAATAATTAAATGTGAAGTGGCAAATAATGTATAATTTGTCATAGCAAAAACTGCACCAAGTGCATAGGTCTGATCCAAAAGCCCATGAAAGGCTTCCGCTGAGCCGACTGGATTTTGGAACAAGCCCACAGCAGTAATAAAAATAAATCTCCGTAATTAGGTAGGAGGGAAAATCCAAAAGATGCCATTTGAGCCATTTAGGGTTCAAAGTCTGCGTCCTAGGGTTACGGCTGGGTAGTCCTGGAACCTCAGGTCGGGGCTTCGTGAAATGGCAATTCCTTGGCAATTCGGGGTGCCCTGAGCCCGGGCTGGATGCAGAGATGTCACCCAGTTTGGGATGCAGCTGGCCCGGTCCCAGTCTCTGCCTGTTTTTCCCAGGGAAGCCTGATCTGCTCCACCACGTCAGTGCTTCCTCCCCACAGGCATTTGTACAACAGTCCTGGTCAGGCTGCTTCACCATCCAAGATGTAGATGTCATTTTGGGCAATGCTGCAGCCTTTTCTGCTTTGTCTGTTTTCTCTAGAGTGTATTTTCCCAGAGATCTAGAAATTTATCACTTGGAAAGCACAGCACAAACGGCAGGATTTATTGCTCAGAAACCAGGAAACCTTGACTTTTAAAGCATGTTTAAAGTCCATTTTTCACGCTGGGATGAGACAAACATCACCGACATCAGCGCCAGGAGCGCACTGGGCCCCAACGTGGAGTCAGGACAAAATCGTGCCCAAAGAGGATATTTTGGGTTTGGAGCTGAAGTATGCTCCATGCTTTTAACAGACTTGTTCCACCCCAGACAGAGGTCTTCTGGTGTCAGCAGTGAAACACAAGTGATGGGGAAAGGTGTGAGAAACGGAGAGGAGGCCGATTATTCCTGCTGTCGTCCGGTGTGCCTGTGATCTGACAGGGTAGTGCCCGAGGAGGTAATTGAACAGAAAGCTAAAATTAGATAAAAAGACTTTTTTTCCACAGAACCAGTAGTTCAGCTGCAGAGCTCTGCCACAGGCAGAGGCCAAGAGCAGAGCCAGGTTCAGAGGAGGGTTAGATAAATCCATGGAAAATACACAACTTCTGGGCATAGCATTCAGGCAGCACAAGTGGCTTACAGCCTTTGCTGCTTGCTGGAGGCTGGCAGAGACCAGGGGGAGGGCTGTTTTATGCAAGCTGTATTTGTTTCTGTGGTTTGAGGGGCGTTTTGTTCGCTCCTGCATGGCAAACCTACATGTGCCTTTAGAGGATGCTCTTTTAGACAGACCTTTGCTGTCCTCCAGTGCAGACTTTTCTGTCTTCCTTCCTTCTCCCAAGCAGATCTGAACTTCTATGTGATTTGGGGCTGTTTTAGCGTGGTTTTGTTTTTTTGGTTTTTTTTTGCTTTCGGGGGGGGTTCAAAGGATTTTCTCTGCATTTCCAGAAATAGAGCACAAGCATCTACTACTCGGATGTTTTGTTAAGTTATTTTCATTAAAAAAATAAACTTGCCTCCATCTGGGAATTTTGTTAAGTGTCTTAGATACATTTTTTAAGTTCTCTGTATCCCATAACCAGACATGGAGTTCAGCCAACTATTCCAGGGCTTGAACGTACAGATCTTAAGGGATGGTCAAAATCTGGCTCTGAAGCTCTCACCTGACTTCATTCTGATAGACATCGCTCCAAGCTCCTCCTTCACAGATCTGATTTCTCCCAAATGTTGAGAATATCTGGATTCCTGCCTGAAACTTGTCCTTTTGGGTCCAGCCTCATCCCTGTCTCCATCTGGTGAGCAGGAGAGGCTCCTGAAGCCAGCAGACCTGGGGCACGGGTGGTCCTGGGGCAGCGAGAGCTTCAGGGGGGCAGGAGAAAGTGCCGGGGGCCTCGACAGCTTGGGACTTTGCCACCCTCCTAGGCAGGGTCTCATTAAATCCTCCTCGTTAGGAAAGGGCGGTGTTTGCAGGAAGAGCATGGGGACGGCTTGTGGCTCAGCTCCGCGGGACCAAGATGCCACGACTGCAACGAGAGTCATCTTTGGTGGCACAGCCAGGGCACGGCACGGTACCCATCCCGCGGCCGCAGCCCGTGTGCCCCAGCTTGGGCCAGCACTGGCACTTCCCGGCTGGTCTGCCCCGGCAGCTGAGATTGGCTTCCCCTGCTGCCTCCGTCCCAGCCGCAGAGCCAGCAAAGGAGTGCAAGTGGCAGAGGTTTTTTTCCTCCTTTCACAGCGTTAAGAAGCTGAAGTTTCAGGAGGAACATTACAATTTCCAGTGGAACCAGCCACCTTCCCATCTCTTCTTTTTTTTTTTAGTTATTATTTTATTTTAGTTATGTTTGACATGCATGCCTTTACTTTCCTGAATGAAGAGTGCTGCTAACTACCTCTTAAAATATTACTACAGAAGGGCTGTATTCTACTGAGAATGGCATTTTTTGTAATAACCCCATTTTCCTTTTCACTTATTCTTACCTAAAAAGTTTCAGATTGCAGCTCATCCATCTCCCTGACACCCAAATCCCCTCTCATGTTTTCAAATATATATATATATATATATATAAGTTGTTAACCCATTATTAGCCCATAGTACCCAGGAAAGAAAATAAAAGAGAAGCGTGAGAAAGGGCCAGGCCCTGAGCAGAGGCACAGGATGCACGCGGACGTGCGGTCACAAACGCAGAGCTGGCTCTGTGCTGCCTGACTGAGCTGGGGCCAGTCCTCCCAGGTCATCCCCATCCAGCCCAACTCCCCCAGAAGTCAGAGGGAGGTCTCATGCAAGAGCAGGAGCGCAGGACGAGGTACATCAGTGGCTTCTGCTCCTCTGTTCCTGGGAAGTAGCGGGTGTATCCGTGCCAGCAGCACTCCCCGAGCCCATCACAGGCACGAGAGGCACCCGCTGCTTGTGAGCAGGACGTGGGGAGGTGAGTGTGCATTTGGTTATCAAAACAGCAGTGAGGCGGGACGGATCCCGAGGACAGGAAGAACCTTGTCAGAAATGGAGTTATCCTCTGCAAGCTCTGAGCAACATTAAAAATTTAATCTTCATCGTGTAAAAATGTCTAGGTTACGTCAAGGTGATGGCTTTCTATTTTTGTCGAGCTGCAATGAATCACTTGCAGAAAAGTAAATGCCATGTCTTCAGTAAATTTTCCTTTTTTCCCTGAAACTTTCAGCCAGCTGTAGACCTGACAGTAAACTGCTATTCCTATTTGCTAACCTCCTTTAAAAAAAAACAACAGTGCATTCCTCATCAAAATCACACCTACCCAACGTGCCTGGAAATTTTTTTGTTCTTTCTCTCCCTTCTGTGTGTGTGGCTTTTATTATAACTCACAGGCAACTGCTTAACATCAACAACAACAAGGAAACTCTGGCAGAAGCCAGCTCAAAGGGTCCGTGCGCGAGAGGTTCAATGGACTTCCTAGCTACCAATGATTCCAGTTGGCTGCTTTTCCTGAAGCCGCATCCTCCCGCCGTCGGGGTGTGGAAGTGCCCAGTGCCTCAGCGCTCGCCGGGGCCGCTCCAGCTGCACGAGGCTTCCCCGAACGGTGGCTCGGGGATGGGAAAGCAAGAGAAGTTTATTCCTTCTTCTTCTTTCTATAAAGGAAGCTGCTTCTCTCAAGTCTAAATATTTACTGCCATTTCTGGACACACACAAACAAAAATTGATAAAACTATCCGCGGAGTGAGATTCTGATTCCCAATTATTTTGCCTTTGCAAAGTTAAAAAAAATCCCAACTTTGTTTGTGCATTCTTATTGCAAACACAATGCCAACAATGGCTAAATAGACAGCATAATAAATAGCACCACAATGCCGACATAAAGGCCTTTCTGGTACTGCATACAAAATATAAACTGTGCCATGCCATTATTATTCCAGAGCCCTTGCTGAAACAGTGCAGTTGAAATTCCACCCCCAATGTGCACCTAATCAGCCATTCAGAGCCCCTTAATGACTTGTCAGTTCTTTGCCCTGCCATTTTCTGTCCAATTAATTCTTTTATTGTGCACCGGATAAAGGAAGACAAAGGCCTTCCATGCAATAATGAATCATTAAAATTCAGCAGCTCCTCTCTTGTGCTCTTGGCTCCTCACCAGCAATTCAGGCTGTTTCGCATTCGTTATGTGTGTGGTGGTTAAAATTCACTCTACCTCAAACAAGACCTTTCAAAATGCTTAACCCTTTCATGGATGAAGACCTCCATCACCACATTGTGAATTTAGACAAAAAAAAAAAAAAGGAGGAGGAGGAGAAGGAGGGGAAAGACCAAGGGGAGGAGAAAGGCAGGCAGAGGTATTTTGGGTAAACGTTTTAATATCACGTCTCTGACAGTCACAATATTGCCTGCACACACATCCACAAACAAATACGGGGAACAAGAGCTGATGCCAGCGTGGCTGGAGAGGAGCGGAGCCGGCGGTACGTGCGTGCCGGGGCGAGCCCCCGCCCGGGCAGCGCTCCCCGACCTGTGCCGGAGCCTCGGCGGCTGCCTGCGCATTTGCATCGCTTTCCCTAAACCAACACGGCCCCGGGAGCGGGTGGCAGGAGGCAGGAGGGACACACTCTTATTTTGGATTAGGAGCGGCTTGGTTTTCATTCCTAATTGGTTTAAGATAAACTGAAAGAAGCCGGCTTTTAGACCTGAATAAGTGTGTCCAACTGGCTTTTTGCGCAGGCTTCACTAAATCAGGTCAAAACCAACACTCCAGCTAAGCCAGTGACACAGCGTGTCTGGCCGAGCCCCGCGGCCATATGGGAGCCTCTCAATAGGGGTCACCAGCAGCGCCCCGCGGCTCTTTCAAGCCAGCGCTAGGGGGGCAGAGCCCCACTTGCGGCTGCCCTGACCATGGTTGCCCAAGCACCAAACCCTTTCTGGGCCAGCTGGTGGCCACAGCCGCCCTGCCAGCCTCTCCTGCGGCAGGATCCGGCCACCCCTGGGCAGCAGGGTAGCAGCAGAAGACAGGGGTTCAGTGGTTTCCTGAGCCCTGAAAAGCTGCTTTTTTCAGTGTGGACTGCGTGGTTTTATTGAAAGACATCGCCTCCCGTTTCACTCCTCATGCGGTGCAGCTCTGAAACAAAATAAACTCGCTTTCCACCCAGACCACGGAACAGCCCTGGCCACAGCCCCGCTAACACAATCCGTGCTCACCCTTCACTACAAATGCAGCACTGAGCTCCTCGGCCCCATGGTGGGAACCTGGGGCCTGAGTGCCAACCCCAAGTGCAGCCCGGCGCGGGCACCCAGCAGTGAGCGAGGTGCTGGCATCCCTGCGAAGCAGCTCCCGCGCCTGGCCGCGCAGGGATTGCCCTGCAGCTTCCGCTGCCCCGGCACAGGATGAGGCTGCGGGGCAGCAGGAGGGCGAAGCAATCTGTCATCAGCACCATTTGCTGTGGTTTAGGTTCCAGGGGATTATTTTCTGCTCCTGCTGACTCATTTGGGAAATGGCTTCCCCTCTCCAAGCCTCATCCTTTGCCTCTTGGTGCCATCCCTAATTCCTGCCTGCAAGGAGCGTGAAGTGACCTCAAGATGACAGCACCCTGCTGGGCTGGCAGCGGTGGACGTGGGCACACAGCAGAACCAAACTGCCTGGGTCTCTCTGGCTCGCACAGCCCTGTGAGCATCCTCCCACTCCTTTCATTAGGATGCCATGTGATGAACACCCCAAAAACCTTGTGGAGCCTCTGCAGGGTCTTCAAGGAAGAGCAGGGGGCGGTCAGGTACAGTCTGTTCTCTCGTGGGAGCTGGGGTTCTTCTGCGCATTGCTCACTGCATGGTTGGGAGTTCCTGGGAAAAGTCCCTGCCTTCACTCCCAGCCCCAGGAACGGGAGTCTGGAGCCCTTCTGCTACTGAATTCATGCTTACAAATTTGCTCGCAGATGTAAAAAAGCCCTAAACCAATCGGACCCAAACTCATGCTCTCAAAGGCTGAAAACAGGGCAACGCTGAAGTCTCCTTCACTCCTTCCCCAAGGGCCAGTTCACTCTCATCCTCGCCTCGGCTCGCCCAGCCCTGCCCTGCAGCTCCTGTGGTGGCTGAGCTGCTGCCGCTGCTCCCAAAATGTCTCCAGCTTTGCACAGCAGTTGAGCTCAGCCTTGCCTGGGTCACCGGCTGCAGCATCTGCCTGCTCACCTGAAAAGAGCTTTGGCTGCCCTCCTGTTGCTTAAACACCATGTGTTCCAAAAGGTGCTCATGTATCTTTTTTATTTATTTTATTTTATTTTATTTCTTTTATTTTATTTTTTTCTGCCCCAGACCTCAGGCAACATGTAGGCAGGGCTGCGAGCATCCAGCCTTGCCAAGGGGAGGGTGAACGCGGCAGAGGGAGGGGGTGGCCGTGCGTCACTTCCCATCTCTGCCTGGACCACAAGGCTGGGGCAGCCACGCGAGGCCAGCCAGATCTGTGCATTCAGGCCGTGTTAGCCACAGCCGGGCTTGGCATGCCTTCACCATGCCCAGCAACTCATCTGCATGCCCCCTCCCCAAAAACCCCAGGGAAGAGGATGGGATCCAGTGAGTTGCAATACTGCGTGGGAAGGGATGGGTGTGCCAGCGAATGTGTGGGTGCTCACACTGGTGTGGATGCAACCACATTTACTAGCAATTTCCTCATTAGGAAAAGGCAGGGATCCTCTACCTATTGGGTGTCTTCAAAGAAGGAAAAAGGTTAGTGTAGAGCAGCAAAATACATCTGGTTAAAAACCAACACCTATTGCCTGCACAGAGGAGATGCTGCAGACTCACACGCTTGGTGTGGTAAGTTAGAAAACGGAAAAACAAATGTCCGTGAGCCACCATCTCCTCCTCTCGCTCTCGTAGAGTGGTACGGGGCTCCCTGCACCAGGGCAGTGCTGGCAGCCGGGGCTCCTGTGGGCTGGGAGCAGAGAGCCCAGCTGGAAATGGTCCCGAGGGGGTGAGCGTGTGGGCAGGGAGTGCGATGGACCCACACAGAAGTTTATTAAAACTGAGCACTGCCATAGAAACGCCATTTAAGAATTTCTTTGCCATAAACCAAATACCCAACTGTAAAAAATGTGTAACAAAAGTTGATATCACTCCAGGAAAAATTATAACAAGGAGGACGGGAAGGGACTTTTTCTTTTTCCACCATGTAGAAGGAATGTGGATATGGACTATAAAATTAATTTCCTCTTTCTTACTAAACAGTACCTTCTGAGCAATTCAGATAAATAGCAACAGTCATCATTCTCTGCATCAAAATAAAAAGGAGGAACTTTTATCGCTTGTGTATTCCTGTAATTATCTTGAGAACCCTTTTTTGTTGACAGCTGGGGGTCAAAAGCCGGTCTTGGTTTCACCTGATCTCATAGACTTCTGCAGAGACATTCCAGATTCATGCCAACACAAGAGCCATCGGAGCCGAGCTGGGGACACACAATGCTGCCATTCACGTCGGGAAGACGCCCAGCCCATGGAAAATCACTTCTCTTTCTGTAGGCTGTATCTACACACAAAATGGAAGAAAAGAACAATGCATGAAAATGCATTTATACAAACAGCATTCATTTAAAATCAAAATCCTCTTCTCTGTATATAAACTGTGCCATGGATCCATGTTCTCTCCTAGGCAAATGAAACAGGAGACATATGTTAAGTGTAAATGTAGGTGTGGGGAATGAACTTTGGGTGCTCTTTGAAATTTCCAGCACTCTAAAGTCTGAGTAATTGAGATTATTCAGGGCAATGAATTTTCACTGCCTATCACCTTCTTGAACATCCGTTCAGTAATGTCTTTGAATTTTACTCGACAAATTTGCAGTGGGTATCACCCAGTCTGCGGGCCGACAGAACAAAGCTGAATGCCACTATTCAGCACTAGCTGTCCGGGTGGGAGCGGCGCTGAGGGGCTACAGAGGGCTCGCCAAGGCTCACGTTACTGCCTTTACCTGCTGAGCAGGATAGATATGCAACATTTTATTTCTGTAAATGTCACTAAAAGCTATCTTCATTTTCCAAAGCTCAAAAGGCAACTAAGGTGGCCAAAAGCAAATAGATTTAAAATCTGCATATTTTTGGCATGCTTCTCCTCGGTGCAGACACCAGGCTCGTCTGGGGACCGTACAGCCACCCAGGGCTCCCGCAGCACCCGTGCCTGGCAGGAGGGCAGCGCGTCCCGCAGCGTGTGGCCGTGCCAAGGACGTGCTCTCACTGCTCCGCAGAGCCGTCCCCAGGCTTCCCCCGGCGCGAGGACACCGCAGCTGGCAGCACACGCTGCTGGGGCAAGAGAGGGGAGAGCTTGGAAATGCTCCCCAAGCCTGTGTTTATGTGCAGGTCTGCCTGCAGAGCCGAGTGCTTTGCTGTACCCTCGGTGGCTCCTGGAAGCTGATCAGGAGGAGTTGGTCAGATGGTCACACTCATTTCCTTCTGCACTGCGAGAAAACATACCTGCAGGGACAGGCCGGGGTCTGCGGGACGGAGCCGGGCAGCCCAGGTCCCAAACATGAGCCAGAAATCGCTCTGCCATGAGCCAAATCCTCAGCTGGAGACACCGGCGTGATTTTTAACTTCAGTATTTTGGGTGATTTGCAATATGACCCCACACAGATATTTTGACTATTTTAAAGATTAATCCAGACATCAGTGAAGTCACTGTAAGCTTTGCTATTAAATATCAAGAAGGAAAGATAAGCACATATATTCCCTTCTCACTCTTTTCTTTTTTTTCCCTAAGTGTGTCACTTCGGGGAGGAAGTGCTACATCAATATGCAGAACAGGCAAAGCCAAAAAGCATCAATTTTTCTAGCATGAGCTAGAATAAGACTTGAAACTTGCATTGTGACTGGAGAGAGGAGAAGGGAGAAAAGAAAGTCTCCTCTGAAAGTTACTCTGCAGCTTTGGCTTATAGTGTAATAAAGTCATTTTGCCAGGAGTTTTGTAAATGAGCACAGAGAAAATGGTGTCCAGTTACAGACACTCTGGCAAGATAGGTCTTGGCAGAGACTGCAAACAGCAGATTTGCTTTGGGACTCTGTTGTTCAGACTTTGTTAATGTTCCTGAGCTTCATTAATTGTCATCACATTTATTTTCCCCGTGTTAAAACATTTTCCACAGTGCTGCACTGCAACCAAGCCCTGGGTGTTTCTCAGGCCGGGGCGGCTGGATTTCCCTAATCCCAGCCTTTTCCTTCCAATTAGGGCTCAGCCTGAAAATCTCACATGGGTTTGTCTGAACTGGTAAAACCAAACTGCAACTTAGTTTATATAACCAAAAAAAAAAAAAAGTCACAAATGTAACTATTTTAATAACTGTATTTAAATAAACCACTACATGCAACATATAATTTTGTTGCTATCATAATTAAGAGGTATTTACACGGGCTCACCAACCACAAAACTGAATCTGTTACTGTAAAATTCCTACATGCTGTACAGAACAAAATGAACTTGGGCTAAAACCATGCAGTCTGACCTTGCAAAGCCTTACTCATGTGAGCAGTCTCAATGAAATCCTATGAAATCCTTAGGATTACTTGCATGGAAATGTATGCCTTGAGTGAGGAAGTTTTTAAAAAAAAAGAAAAAGAAAAAGAAAAAGAAAGGAGAGGGGGCAAGAAGGAAAAAAAAATTAGGAGAACAGGAAACCTTGGTCGATATATTTTATTCTGAAGATCCTGTCTCTTTCAAAAGTGTTCTCCGACTTTCTTTTTGGCACAGAAATAGGCTCAAGTAGAAAGAAAACATAACACGGACTTGATAAAAAGCAATTTTTAATTTTATCAAATGGATCTGTACAAAAGTTAGCATTGCTTAGTCAGAAGCTAGTGAAGAGAACAGATAAGTAACAGCCAAAGTCTTTCAAACTTTATACAGAAAAATAGATTGCATAAAAATGAGTTTTCTGTATTTTCCCCCACCCCCACATCCCCAAAAGGAAATATGCAAAAAAATATTTTTAGAAAAAGAGTAGGAAATGTAGAAAAGGTAAAAAGATGATAACCTCTGAAATGTGTTTTTAGATTTACAAAGTTTTTAAAGGCACAAGTTACCATAAAATAGATGGTTATTATATGCTCAGCATACAATGGAAAAAGTAGAAATATATCAATGAAATATTAGTCTAAAACTAAGTACCTAAAATTTTTTTTAGTGGAGAAGATTTTAGTTTCACAGCTTGATGGATGATATCTGGTCCCTAGAAGCCAAAAATCAAAGCAGAAGTTGATAATTCCTCATTAAATTACATCTTCCTATAAAGTAGTCCTGGTTCTGAAAGTGTACAAAGATTCTGCAATGCCTTAAATCCAATTTTAACACCTGAAAGCAGGTAGCCAGAAAAACATCTTAGTGTCTGCTCCTTTTGCAATCATTTTAGCCTCCAAATTTAATTAGTAACTTTTGCAGCAAGCCCTTAGCATTGCATTTCCCTCCCTCCTTATGTTACATTCCCATTTGAGTTTCCTGATCATGACCGGGTCTGCGTGAGGCAGATTCGTTCAGTCCCTCTCTCAAGCACGACTGCTGCAGCGGTTCAAAACAAAAAAACCCAAAAACCAAAGAAAATCTATAGTCTCATAACACCATTTTATTGTATCATCTCCACTATTTTTATGCTCCCTCCCCACCCCATCTTTAAAATCTTTTAAAATTCTACTTTTTGCACAAAATTACTTCATTAATTAAAAGACAAAATAATACAGAACATAAATACATATTTAACAGATTTTTAAAAAACACTTTAAGCTTCCAAAAACAAAACAAAATGTTAATTACAGCCAAACCTTGCTTAGAAGAACTCTTGACTAAAAAACAAACACTTCAGACATTTAATTGGTTGGTCCCACCAGACTCGTTTGTTCCCACAAGATTGTTACACAGAATGGCCAGGTTTTCGGTTTTCATATGCGTTGGTCCGAGTGAGTTCTTGCCCTCAAGGTTGGTCCGTTTCTCACATTGCAATAGACCCTTAAAGTCTCGAACGTCTTTTCCTTCCCCCCGCCCCCCGCTCCATTTTTGCACTTGTCAGCTTCCATGACGAGAAAGTTCAGTTCAGTCCTCACAGAGGAGTCGAATGGTTTTGTCCTTCATTTACTCAAAAGGAATCGCCGGTCCTTTACTTTTTTTTATTATTATTTTTTAATTTTATTAATTAAAGAAAAATAGAGCTCTGTCCTTCTGGAGAGTTTTGAAGCAAGGGGACATCCAGTCGCAACGAGCAGAGTTCCCAGTGGCTCAGGAGGCACTTCGGAAACTATCACGGCACTCCACGTTCTTCGTCTTCATTCCTTCATTAGTGCATACGTTGGGGAAGCCCTCAGGGGCTCCACGCATCCTTTAAGGCCTCGTCAGGGTTGTATAGACCGGCTGGTCCCAGTTAGCGGTGGGGCTGTGGGCTGGCGGGATGGACAAGCCGTTGAGGATGGGCGTCGCGTAGGGGCGCCGCGAGGAGTGGAAATAGGGATACTGGTAGATGCTGGAGGGGTAGCCGGGGTAGGGGTTGTAGTAGTTGGAGCTCTGGAGGTCCGTGTAGTCGCACTGGGAGCTGGAGAAAGAGGCGGCAGCCGTGGCGGTAGAGGCAGTGGTGGCACAAGCCTGGGCGCTGTAGGAGCCGTAGTCAGAGTGCGCAGGGGAGCCATGGGACTGGTCGCTGTAGTGGCTGGGGCTCAGCTGCTCCGTTTTGATGTGCGGCCTTTGCTGGCCTGAGTCAGCAGACGACGGTGACGCTGAGGCCGGGCTTTTGTGAGTCCACACCTGGTTGGCCCCGCCGGTGCCCGTGGCAGAGTGGGAATAGNCCATTTTTGCACTTGTCAGCTTCCATGACGAGAAAGTTCAGTTCAGTCCTCACAGAGGAGTCGAATGGTTTTGTCCTTCATTTACTCAAAAGGAATCGCCGGTCCTTTACTTTTTTTTATTATTATTTTTTAATTTTATTAATTAAAGAAAAATAGAGCTCTGTCCTTCTGGAGAGTTTTGAAGCAAGGGGACATCCAGTCGCAACGAGCAGAGTTCCCAGTGGCTCAGGAGGCACTTCGGAAACTATCACGGCACTCCACGTTCTTCGTCTTCATTCCTTCATTAGTGCATACATTGGGGAAGCCCTCAGGGGCTCCACGCATCCTTTAAGGCCTCGTCAGGGTTGTATAGACCGGCTGGTCCCAGTTAGCGGTGGGGCTGTGGGCTGGCGGGATGGACAAGCCGTTGAGGATGGGCGTCGCGTAGGGGCGCCGCGAGGNTGGCGCAAGCGTGGGCGCGATAGGAGCCGTAGTCAGAGTGCGCAGGGGAGCCATGGGACTGGTCGCTGTAGTGGCTGGGGCTCAGCTGCTCCGTTTTGATGTGCGGCCTTTGCTGGCCTGAGTCAGCAGACGACGGTGACGCTGAGGCCGGGCTTTTGTGAGTCCACACCTGGTTGGCCCCGCCGGTGCCCGTGGCAGAGTGGGAATAGGATGCGCCGTAGGAGCCAGCGGTGGCACTGGGGCCATGGTCAGCCGGCATGGCAGCATGGCCATTGAGTGGCAGGTACTGGTCAAACTCATGCACATCGAAGGTCTCCATGTTGTTGATGACCTCGCTGCTCAGCTCCGAAATGTCCACGTTGCTGAAGTCGATGTTCTGGCGGCCGCTCTCCACGAGGCGGCGGCCCTCGTGCTTCAGCTCCTGCTTGCTGCCGTGGTGGAGGTCAGTTTTGGGGGTGGTGGGTGGGGTGGGTGGCCCATGGGTCTGGCCTGGGGATGAAGGGACAGCAAGGCGTTAAGCAGAGCAGCCATGAAGAGAGACCCAGTGCTTTCAAGGAGGCCAAGAACCACACGTTTCTCCCCCTCCCTATTGCAAGAGGGGGAAGCGGGAATTTAAATCTACAGCCCAGTGTTGGAAGTGGCTGACGTCCCCCTGGCAACTGCAGTCGGGACCACATCCTCGGGTGGGGTAAACTGCCCACAGAGCTGATGGTTTGCAGCAGGGAGGAGAAGCCAGGGAGCGTGCTGTACCCCTCGGGGGTCACCCTCTGGGGCACGGAAGGACAGCCCCAGCTGCACAAGCCGCCCCTCGGCCGGGAAGCGGGTCCCAGAGGGGACTCAGAGGGACCTCTCCATGCGGGCAGCCTCCTGGAGCCAGTCCTGCTTTCTGGAGCAGAGAAGCTGTCTCGGCAGCGCGGGAAGGGGCCGGATCCCCAGCCAGGCCGGGTGAGAGCGCAGACGCGTCTGAAGTTGCAGGACGTTCGCAATCCTCCTGGAATCTGTCAACACGCGCCCCGTGCCAATTCACAGCGCTGCCGAGAAGCGGGGAGCTTCGGGGGGACACTGCATCTCCAGGGCCCGCTCCCCTGAACACCCTTCACGTGGCCAACACATTATTAACCCTTCTCAGCCTGCAATTAATTCCCCCGGGGCCAGCTGCAAAACCAGGGTCCTTTTGCACTTTAGGAATTTCCTATCACACAGTGGACTCTACAAGCATTTACTAACTAAAACTGCATCCATGTTCACAACCTGGTGCAAAACAAGTCAATGACGCCTGCTTTTGGATGCCCCCAGTCCAATCAGTACTCCTGCATGGGTGTGGGGGGCGCGGATGAGCCTGTGCCCGCCAGCAGGTTCAGGTCTTAAACCAACATGCCTGGGACCTGCGTGATTTTTGCCCGCAGAGCCCCTTACCTGCATGATCGCCGTGGTGGTGGGAATCAGCCATGCCCCCCAGCCCGCTGTCTGCTTTGTAGATCTGCGTGCCCGCATGGTGGCTGAGCTCAGCTCCGGAGTCGGAGTCACTCTGCCCAGCTTTTACACTTTTCCTCCTCCGTGGCTGGTATTTATAATCCGGGTGATCCTTTTTGTGCTGGACCCTGAGCCGCTCAGCTTCTTCCACAAAGGGACGTTTCTCATTTTCGCTTAACAAACTGGTTTGGGATTGATTTTTTTTTTTTTAAATAAGAGGGAAAAAAATACAAAGTTAATGCCTTTTCCTTAGAAATTTTCAGTCTATTTTCACACTCACATCCCCATTTCCCATGCACTGACCAGAAAGATCATTACAAAACAAATTTGCCTTAGCAAAAAAAAGAAAAAAATCATGTTGCAAAAATATATTAAATTATCAGTTACAGAGGTATGAAAAAAGCATCCATTACAGATACTGATAACCAGGCAAAGTAGAATGCCCCTGCCCCATTTTAAATGCTACTTTTTATCCCTTTGCCAAATATTATTCCCATGTTTATCCTACAAATGCAACCCCCTCACCGCAACCAACAGCGCAGCCTATTTCCAGCTTTGTTTGGTGCTTACAAAGAAACCACAAACGCAACAGCAATAGGATTATTTCTTTTAAAAGTCTCCCCCACCCCAACCTCTCTTTGCAAACTCCTGGGTAGTTGCAGGAGCATCGCTGGCCCAAGCAGGCAGGAAAGATGCAAGTTTGGTACAGTCAGACACAACCCACTATAACATGCGGTAAAACGTGGCTCATTGCAGAGCCTTGCAAAGCGGAGCGCCCAGCAAAAAAAAAGTTTGCACCAGCAGGTAGCAAGATAACAAGAGAAATTAGAAAGTAGATTAAAATTACTGCTAAAAATCGGCTTGTTAAGCAGCAAGCAAGCAAGCCAGGAAAAAAAAAAATAAGTTAGAAAAAGCCATTGTAAAAGAAGCAATAAAAAAAATCGGAGTTTCTCAGGGATAGCGATATAGGAAGCCCTGGCAAGAACGGGAACTGGCCCAGGCTGCACATCCCAGTGCTGGAGCAGGGCAAATCCGTGCGTGCCGCAGCGCTGGGGCAGGACCCGCACCGGGCCCGTGGGCAGCTCCCGCGGCGGCGGCACCCGAAAAATCCCTCTGCAGGGGCCCGGGGCAGGCATGCCCTTTGCAGGGTGCCGACGCGCTCTGGGGGATTTCTGCACTTCAGTTTGAAACGGTTCAAGAATCCCCCGCGGGCAGGCCTACGAAAAACAAAACAAAAATAAAAGGAAAAAAAAAAAAGGAAAAGAGACAAAAGCGAAGAGAGGAATGGGCAGCCGCGCACCCCGAGGCGAAGCCCCAACGCCTCCCGAGCAGCCCGCGGGGACGCGCGGCTCGGGACTCACCGCCAGAGCTTGCCCAGGGTCTTGCTGAGCTCGGCGTTGTGCAGATGCGGGTACTGGTCGGCCAGCTTCCTGCGGGCGGCCTGCGCCCACACCATGAAGGCGTTCATGGGCCGCTTGACGTGCGGCTTGGCCTTGAGCGATCCGTTGCCGCGCACGGGCATGGGCACCAGGCTCCAGTCGTAGCCCTTCAGCACCTGCGAGACGGCGTCGCGGATGCAGGCGGGGAAGCGCTCGTCCACCTCGGCCGCGTCCACCTTGGCGCCCAGCGGGGCGGCGCCGGGCGGACGCGGGGCGGGCGCGGGGGCGCAGCCCAGGCCCTCGGAGCCGGCGGGGGACAGCGGCGAATC
>VXAL01012265.1:832025-953723 GCA_013399475.1 Chauna torquata
GCTCGTCGCCACCAGAACCACGTGAATTCCTGGGGTTTCGGGGCAGCCCGCTGTGCGCGCCGCCAGGCGTCAGGTGGGTCGGGCGGGGTTGCTGGCCCGGCCCGCGGGCGCAGGCGGTGGGGCCGGGCTGGGGTCAGCCCGCAGAGCGGGGCCTGTCGCTGGCCTCTTTGCCGTGCGGCTGCGGGACGCGTGGCTCCCGTGCCCGGGCCCCATCTGGATGCGGGACGCAGCGCGGTCGCTGCGCTGGGGAGCCCCGCTTGGCTTTTGCCGAAGCGCTGCCTCAGTTCTGGGTGTTGGGGCGTGCGCTTGGGAGGCCTGAGGGGTGAGTGAGACGTGGCGTGGAGGGAGCCTCGTGCTTTCAAGAGGTGGGACGGGGGCCCCCCGTGTGCAGCACCCCGCGGCTGGAAGGAGAGAGCCTGCTCACACCCATGCCCAGCGTCGGAGCTGGTTGGCTCTGGCTGTCTGTTATCGAGGCAGATGCTGAGACCTAATGGCGCAAGGGAAACGCCTCGTCTCGTGGGATGCTGAAGAGCTAAAGCTAAGGAGCTTCTGCATGTAAGACTGGAGAAAGGCAACATCCACGGGTGCCAATGTTACCAGTCAGGACCTAGTATTGCCATTAACTTAAAATGGTGAAACTGGTTTTCATCCTCAGCTGTATGCATTTGTCTCTCGTTTTGGCAAGTAATGCAGAGAGCTGTGCTCAGAGCCCACTACTGCTCCACTGAAAAAATATTCGCAGTGAAACCTAAACTGACATGTAACACACTACATTACAAATTCTAAACTTGCCCCAGATTTGTCCACAAAATCGTTAGGATTTGTAGGCTGCCAGCCTGCTTAGATTATTTTGCATCAAAACCATGCAGAAGTTGTAGTTTTGTATGGTTTTGACACGTGCTCTGTTTCTAGTTTGGTTTCAGCTCTCAGTGAAATGCGGGGTTATGACTCTTTCAGTCAAAATGAAAGCGGTTCTGATATTCCCCCGTGTGTAAATCCAGACTGCTGAGTTTCCCATAGCTCAGTTTGCAGTTTCCTTATGAACAACTGATCGGCGTTCTCCACTGTGTGTTCTGTGGAGGCTGTTGCTTTCAGATCACGGATTTGGGGTTATAAATAAATCACATCCTGGAACAAATACTACCCTGTAAGCTGGCGGTTGTGTTAGATGGAAGGGGCAGGTACAAAGGGAGCGGGCAGTGGCTGCAGGGGTGGGACCTGGTCAGGGGGTGATGAGGCAGAGGATGGCAAAGAGCAAGTCAAATGAATGGGACCTTCTGGTCAGCGGGAGACCTCATCTGGGACAACTAGAGTGGTAAGAGGTGGGGGGCAAGCATCAGTTTCAGGGTGATGTGAGTTACAGCGTGGAAATAAAAAAAAAAAAAGGCGAGGGAAAGCAAGAGGATGAAGCTGAGATGGAAGGCTGCTGACTGAATGCATGGCGACAGCAAATAGAGGGAGAAGAGCTGCATTTGTTGCTATTCCAAAGAGGAGACAAGAGTGGGAATGCCTGGAGGTGACAGGAGGAGACCCCAAAATGCTTCCACAGTCCAGAGTGCAGAAACCCTTTTGAGAGATATCCTCAGAGGAAGGATTTCAGGTGCCAGAAGCAGACTGGAAGGAACAGGGTAGGAGGCTGACTCTGTCCTTTAAAATGGAAGAGCTAAAAGAGAAAAGTTTACTTGCTAGTTATGCAACTTCTGTTTGATTGCAATCAGGCAACACTGATTTCAGCTGTTTGTCTTGGTTGAGTAACAGCCCGGTGACCCAAAGCCAGAAATGTGGGCCAGGTTTGAGACAGGTCGAATTCCAGCTCTGGCTGTCACTTCCAGTGTTGTTGGGGACTCAGGCTCTGATCCTGACGTGGGGAGATGCCGCACAGCCTGCAGCTGGCACGTGTGTGGGTTAGAAACTGATTGGTGTGTCTGAGATGGAGAGATTGTGATCAGGCAGATTCCTCTGTCAAAGGCTGCAAAACCATGACACGGCTGTTGGGGTGGGATGCTCTCAAGGGAAGGTGAGTTGCCTTTTGAACTCTTCTGTGAGCCTGGGTTTAGAAACAGCAGAAAACAATTTTAAGCCTCTGTGCCAAGCACCTCTTCAAATCTCTTTTCTGAAGATGGAACCATTTACTCTGACAGATTTTTTTTTTTTCCCAGACGTGGTGATTCTGCACACACCGAGTCTCAGACTTGCTGAGGAAACGGTTGATGGCGTTGTGACAGTTCGACATTCCTCGGTTGTGGGATGTTTTTCCCCTTCTTTCCTTTCACCCTGTTAAATGTAACCCTTTCATTCCTGCTGTGTTGAGAAACGAAACCTCTGTGGGGGACCTTGTCCTGAAGTATCGGGGGAAGTGGCCACCCCTGGTGATTGCAGCCCCTACTTACTAGTGGAGCCGTGTGAGCTGGAAGCTTGTTCTCCCTGCTGAGTGTAAAGGGAGGAATGGGAGAGTGAAGGACCCCCAGGATTAGTAGTGAGAAACACGATTTGGTGCGCAAGGTGATGTGGAGATGACAGGCTCCCAAACAATGCTTGGCAATTCTGCCCCTCACCTCCTTCCTTTGCGGTGCACAGGTCTGCTCCTGAGGGGCTGTTTTGTTGCCAGCTGCAAGCCCAGGAGATGCTTTCCCTTTGGATCTTCACCTCTGGAAGGAGGACAGGCAGAGCAAGGCAGGTGTGAAGTGTCCTTTGTGCCCTCCCTTCTCCCCCGCCCCCTTTGGTTATAACAGCTCTCCTCTTCTTGTTCTGGAGGGGGTTTCCAGAAGCATCCAGGGCACGGGAAGTCCCTGGCAAAGCGACTGCTGTATGAGAGGCAGATTAGAGATGGAAAGGTGGAAAAGGATCTGATGATTCGTGGAGGCCAGTGACCAAACCCACCTGCTGCTTGCAGGAATGGGAAGGAAGGAAGGGGAAAACGGGTCTGAGCTGAAGGCGCTGGGTGAGGTTTGCTGTTTGCATGAGGGTAGGCCAGTGGGGTTCTCCGAGCGGAGCGCGGAAGTACACAAAGTACCTATCTGTGCAGTTCTGGGTAGTAACTAGCACTGTGCGTTCCTAAATTAGGTGATGTGTAAGTTCTTAAAACTGACAGCCCTCAGAGGTGTTTTCATCTCTGGGGCCTCTCTCTGCTTCAAGTAAGTATAGGCAGCCCAGGTGGTAAAGCGCTTCTGGAGGAAGAATGGGAAGTAAAACAGAATCCAGCCCTGAACACTGAGGAGAATAGGTCCTGCCCTGCGTCATGCTGCCCAGACCCCTCTCTGATTCTGTAGAGGCATCTTCATACAGTACGGGTGTTGCCAGTTAAAAGGCTTGTGTCTCAGACTTCCACTGTTAAGACCTGTCTTCAGTGGCTAACTGCAATCTCTAATTCATGGGACCGCAAGGCCTGCAGAAGTGCAGTTTTGACATTTGAAGTCTTTCTATTGTGGTCTTGCTCTGCGTGTTTGTTCTTTATCGCAGGGATTGACATTTTGTAAGTACAGAGAGTCTTTGAGGACTTGGTGGAAGTGCTGTTACAGGTAAATAGCTGGTCCCAAAGCTCTTGACAACAAATGTGTGTTGTTTGCTCCCTTCACCCTCCTAAATCATTTTAAGTGCCCTTTTTGGATGATTACTATCATCAGATTCCAGATGGAGAAGTTTAAGTAATTAGATACCACCCTTTCCAATTTCAGCCATGCTTTGTAGAGTGCTTTGAAATAAAAGCTATTATGTAAATACAGTTTATCTTCCTTCTCCTCCTGTATTGTCTAATAGCAGTGTTTTCTTTCCCCAGAGCCAGGACTACAGGAGGTTAGTGCTACTTCTTCCTAAGTCTGAAACCTAAAGCCCTTTCGGGGGAGTTTGGCTTCCTGTAGGTTCCTGGCTCTCCCCGCGTGTCCTTCCTCCCCTCTCTCTGCCATCTTCCCTCAGTTGTTTTAAAAGGCTCCCGGTAGCTTTCAGATCGCCTAGTCAGGATTATGGTACATCTTCTGACCCTTTTTCTCCCCGAAAGGCTTTATTTCAGCGCGGTGCTTGTTGGCAGGTCTGTACGACAAAGGCAGTATGTTAGCACCGTGTCCGCTAGCAAGCTCTGTGCCCCCCATTTAACTCTGCACGAAAGGGCTGAGTAGGTGCGACAGAAGTGCGTTTGGTACTGAACAAAGCACTTGCACTGCAGGAAGATAAATTAATAGCAAGCATTGGTGGTTGAAGGGAAACGATAACAAGAACTGAGAAGGGCGCAAACCTGTCTCCAGCCCTCCTGGAGCTGCTTGGGAGCAGAGGCATCTTTCCAGAGCGTCCTTCATCTGCGGGCTGGACGGGTGCTGGTGTGCTTCTGAACAGCCTGAGTCCTGTGGGGGAACTCCTTAGCAGTGCCACAGCCTAGCCTTTTCTATTTGCTTTCACGTTATTTCAAACAAAGAGACAACGGGGAGATATGCACTTAAAAAGCCCCCAGACACAACCACCACAAAGTCTTTTGCTTTGCTGCTAATGGCAATAAAACAAAAAAGTGTTAAGAACAGACTGTGTGTGTTTACTTGTGGCCGTAGGGTTGCAGGATGAAAAGGGGGTTGCTTGATTTCATTGTGCCTCTTCGCTTAGTACTACGCATTCCTGTTTTTGTGTTGCAGAACTTTGCTGGGGAACTTATCAATTGAAAACTCTAATAGTAATTAGGAGACCATGAACATTCTCCCCCTTTTCACGTCAGTAGTACAGCCTCAGTTTGCTAGCATCCAGCATAGGGTTTTTTTGAATGCCTCATTGGGTCAAAGGTGCGCTTGATATATGGCTCCAGGCAGACTTTTTTGTGTGCAAAATGTAGTTTGGTTTTCATGCAAAGCTCTGTGCTTTTGGTTCATTTCTTTTTGTGGTTTGGGCTTTAAGTAAAAGTTGAGACTTCTTTTAATGGGAGGGAGAGAAAGCCATATGACCGGAAAGTTTTGGATTTCACATCTTTAAATCTTTACAGAGCATGAAGAATGGGATTCTCTCATTCTGCTACCATGACAGGCTGAGCCTGGACCAGGGGAAAGGAACTGAGGTGACAGGGCAATGTGGATAGACCAAATCCTTTCAGATGGGTGACTCCTGTGTTGCATGCTCCAGTAGTGTTTATTGGTAGCATGTGGCTTGAACAAGGAACGCCTTCAGTTTGGGGGAGAGAGGAGGCTGGGAGGGGAGGGAGAAGGTAGAGGGGGGAGTTAATGGAAAAGTACAGTAAAGCACCTTCTGAGGTGAGGATAAGTAGTGAAGGTCTATTAGCAGTTGATAATACAATTTACAATGTAAATTGTCACTTACGTAAAGATCAGCTCGCAGCAGGTAGAGGAGCGTGCTCCCATGTGAGCTGTCAAAGGCTCCGGCTGCCTCCTGAGTGGGAGGGAGCATGGGAGTCGCTGAAGCTGAGTTTTCTTGATCTGCAAAGGAGTGAATAGTCTGAAGAAAGGCAAAGTGCTTCAGGGGGAAAGAAGAGATTGGCATGGGATGAAGACACCCAAATCCAGGCAGTGTTGGTGAAAAGTCCAGGCAGCGAGCAGCCACAGGGTGATGGGAAAGATGATGGGTTTGGAGAATCTGGGGTGTGTTCAGCTGTGCTGGGAGCCTGCAGGGGACATCCCTGGACTGGGAGCCCACTCATAGCCTCACATCGTTCCCATCAGCAATGTAGGAAGGGATTGGGAAGGCGTTTTCTGAACTCAGAAAAAGCTCCCTTCTCAGTTATGCTCCCCTTCTGTGGAGTGGTACCAGAAGGTGAGTCAGTCTGAGGGGTCTGGCCTGCCGGAGGGTCTGGAAGGGTCCGGTGACTGGATCAGGCCCTGCCTCAGCTTGCTCCGTGCCGTGGCGCTGGCTCCTCAGTGCTGAGCTGGGGGTGCTGGCGGGGGCAGGCTGCCTGCTGCGTGGGGCTGCGAGCGCTTGTGCTGATGAATGCGTTGCCCAAAGGCTGCAGATCCAGGAGCCGGGCTCGCTGAGGAGGAAGCAGGCTTCTAAGCGGGGTGCGCAGCCCTGCAGCTTTGGTGGCTGAGATGCTGCCCGCTTGCCTGGCTGGCGGCGGTGTCCGGAGGATGCCGGCTGCTGGTCCAGGCTCCTTTTGCCATTCGGCATTCCTTTGGGTAAGACCCCTCTCTCTTTCTTGCTTGAGGTGAGGACATCCCTGGGCTGGCACGAGCCTGGCAGACACCCAGGAGCCCCGCTTTACAAAGCGCTTGGAGAGGCTGAGGGGAAGCAGGGCCATGCCGTGGCCCCTGTGGCGTGGTCGGGCCGGGTGTGCTGCGCGGCTGGGTCCCCCCAGCGCTGGCTGACGCGCTGGCCGGCAGATTCTGGTTCGTACGACAGAACGGCTGTCACCCTCTTGACAGGAAGAAGCGGCAGGACGAATCGGAGGGGTGGTTAACCCTGCCCCCGTGCCCCGGCAGTGCAGCCAGCGTGCCAGCCAGTGCCCCAGGTGGAAGCAAACTCATTTGACCATGTTTACCCGGAGGGAGCGGGAAGACTGGGAGTGGAAAATCCCTGAACACAAGGCCAAAGGGAGAGAGGCTTCGGAGTAGGGGTTAAGGAAGAGGAACAAAAGCACAGGCTTTGGGGGCAAGAGGGACTTTTTTTCTGACTAAACGAAGATCAAAGTGAAGATCCTTGGAGGAAGCAGTATCTGTTATAGTCAACATAAGGGTGCAGGTTCTGGAGAGGCATTCAGGGAGAAGAAGCACGGACAGGCTGATAAATAACTTTCTTCCCCCCACCCCAGATCTGTGCACCTCCTGTGTTGCTGAAACCCTTTGCAGCATCCGTCTCTATTTTCCCCTCTTGCACGTTTCAGGAGGGGCGACGTGAGAACCACTGCCTACAGGGTGAAGCCTCTCCAAGGCTTAGCGTGCCGTGGCTGAGTAGGTCTGGGTGGCTTGGTGGTGGGGTTTGCGAAGCGGGCGCTGCGTATGGGACGTGCCCTCCAACGGTGCTCCAAACGATGCCGGAGGTGAGCGGGAGCGCCGTGCGAGGCAGCGGCTCGGCTTGGGGAGTGCCCAGGAGAGGGAGCCGGATCCGGGACGGAGCAGCACGGCCAGGAAATGCCGTGCAAGGGATGAGCGGTGCTCGCCAGCCATGGGCCCCGACGGTTTGGGGTGATGGATCCAAATGTAGGTGGATTGTTCAGGATTTGTTTTGGTTAGGTGAGTTTTTCGTCAAATGAGGGCTGTTGCTGATGGCATTTAGCTGTGAAATCGTTACATGCAAAGTACCAGCAGTGCAGCATCTTGCAAATAATCGGTGTTCTGAGGGAAAACCACTTGGGAGCCCAAACTGTACAGTTCATGCCAACCTGTAGTGCAATCTTTGCTGCTTTCAGACTTAAAGGCTGTGCAGTGTTTTGTACATACAATGTGTACTTTTCTTCAATTGCTATAGTTTGTTTTTCCTAATTTACCCTTTCCTTGTTTATCTTGCATACTGCACAGGGGTCTAATTTAGATTTTTTTTTAGGAAAAAAACTGCTTAGCAGTTATGGGTTGGGGCAGCAATTTCTGTAGCATTTAGAGGTGAATTTGATTAGCACTGTTGGAAAACTGCAGCAAACTGCAGTGCTAATCAAGGGAAATCAAGCCGTGGAGCTTTAAGGTATAGTTGATCTTTAAAAACTGAAGATACTGAATTGTCTGAGACTCGGAAGCGTGTTTCTACTGGCTTCGTGTGTTAGGCTTTCTGATTACACAGCTGTGCTGAACAAGGTAGAAAAACGGATGCTTTAAAATACCAAACTTTTAATTTGCTGTCCAAACCTGATTCCTTAGTGTTGCGATCAGTTTTTTCCTGTCCATAACTGAGTAGAATATTCTGCAAGTCTTTATCAGTTTGTAAAGTTCTTTGCTGTATATAAAAGATGGACAGAAAGAGATGCAACCAACGGAACCCCCGACTTTGTGTTAGTACTGGGATTCAGGACCTGTTGAATTCAGTGGGAACCCTCCCAGTGACCTCAGAACTGTTGGACTGTGTGTTTTAGTGGTGGCTTTAAAATGAGAACAAAATACATGCTGTGTGCAAAAAGATGGAGCAAGTGGTAAGTGGATTAGCTGAAGTCCATGGAAGACTTTACTATGTGTCTGGGGGGAAATGGGACACTTATTTTTGTTCTCTGGGGTTGCAGACTTCTGATTGCTGGTCTGACTTCAAGGAAATGAGGATCCAGGTGTGAACCTGAGGTACAGTTTCACACGGGCTTTCTACCAGGGTTCCCCGTGAGAGAGACCAACCAGATGAGCACCAAAATTCTTGTTTGCAGAATGACAGTATTCAGATAAGGAATGAAATGGATTTGATCATTAAAGAAAGAGGAGCCGGGGAGACATTAACATTTTTGCAAGACCTCAGCTATTGCTGCAAGTGACGTGGCTAGTGTTTGGGTAATGTTTGGAACATAGGACATGGGTAAGTTAGCTGCTGAGAGCAAAATGTATGGAGCCTAATCAGGAAATGTTGGCCTTCATTTTTTTCTGAGAAATGGAGATTACTGCAGTTACGAACTGCAGATTGGTAACTGGAGGAGATTCCTAAAATATGAGATAATCCCTAGAAGCTGACCAACTTTCTTTGTAGAACATCAAATTCTAGGTCTATAATCTGCAATTAAATTGCTTATGTGCTGTTAAAAAAAGCATCTGGCTGTTCTAAGATTGTCCAGTGTGAGAGCATAGATGCTATACATGAGAGAGCTGTAGCAACATGTAAAAAGTAGCAATTTAGAGGACGTGAAAATATTAAGTCTTTGTATTTCCAACCTACCAGGATGTGAGAGGATCCAGAAGGTCAGCCCATAGCATAACTACTGTCTTTTGCAATTGCAGCATTTAACCATTACACTGCCAGACAAATGAAGGTGTGTTTTGGACCCCGCTCGAATGCTGTGTATGAGTTTAAGCTGTCTCATTAACAATCTTGTGAAATACTAAGTGTATTCAATCCGAGGACAAATTCACATACTTGACAGATGCACAGATAATGCTTTGTAAAAATGGAAGTAGGCTGTCCACTGAAGTCAAAGCATAACATTGTGGATAAAATCTGCTATGTGCCATGGGCTATTTGTACAGAGAACAGCAGATACTGTAAATCACCACCACCAACATTCGTGATGGAGCTGTGACACTGCAAAGTATTTCGTGAAGCTGAAATGCGAGGGGTCAGAAAGTACAGCTGTTTCTTTGCTGCTGCAAAGGAGCTGTGTGCACTCTTCTGGCTGCTTAAATCATGCTCCCTGGTATCTGTGCATGAACTGAGGGTTTCTTGGTGCATCTTCTACAAATACTTTTTGTAGAAAGCAAATTCCATCTGAAAGTCTCAAATTAATGCATTACTTTCACTCTGCATCTGCAATGCAGTGAAGTTGTTTTCCTCATCCGCATTAGGAGATTAACAGCATGTGTGACTAACGTGGGGTCGTGCCAAGTCTAATGGAGCTGGGCTGAAACTCCTGTTTGTATATTGGGTCAGGTCACTTGGAAGCAGGGAACTTTTCCCAGAAGCGTTGTTGAGTTTGCCTGAAGGAGGTGGCACATCCCTTAGAGCAGGTGAGGAGAAAATTATCTCCAGACAGATGCTGTGCCACTTCCTGGTGTGAGGCAGAGACTGAATTCCTCTGCCTTCTACAGCATGGTTAATAGAAATGACCATATTGTATTTTAGTGGAGATGAGGACGTGGACAACTTCCTTCACAAGACTTGAATATTCATCTGTAACTCTGGACTCAGAAGATGAACTTCTGCCTGGGTGATTTCTAATACTATCTTTTTTCTCTTTGCTTTCCCTCTAGTTGTGGCCTTCCTGGTGGCGTACCATCAAAACAAGCAGCTGATAGGAGAAAAAGGGCTGCTCCCATGTAAACTGTACCTGCAGAATGTCAAAAAGTATTTCAAAGGGAAGATAAACCTGGATGCTCTGAGTTATGCCCCAACACTCATCTGGTTTCTGGACTGGTCAGACATGGACAGCGTCTTGGACTACCTCTCTGTGGCTGGCCTGGCAACTTCAGCCTTTGTATTGATAACTGGATGTGCGAACATGGTCCTCATGGCTGTCCTGTGGGTTCTCTACCTCTCATTGGTCAATGTTGGACAGATCTGGTAGGTTAACAATCTCTCTGCTTTGCTTTTCTCTGTAATTTCTAGCTGTTTGTTTTACACGTTGACTTTCTATTACCATTTGAGGTTGGTAATCTGCTAAGGAGTGATGTAGGCATGTGAGAGAAGGAAAATAGTTGGCAGAAATGAATTACGGGCATGCCCCTGCTCTCTTTCATGCAGTAAACCAGTCCTGATTTCCATTGTCCTCTGTGAGAGGAGAAGCGGCTGCATAACATGCCATGCTATGCGTTGTCCCAGCTGTGGAGTGCCTTCCCGTCTGGCTGTTGCAAGGGAATTCCCTTGAGATGGTTTATCAGTTTTCAGCTCTATCCAGAGGAAAGCTGGAGCATTCAAGGTAAATGTACAAAATGTGTAGGAGGGAAAAAGGAAAGGAGAAATAGTGAGTGCACATTGCATTGCTGCTGGGAAGGGCTGTAGTGTAGACTTTTTTTAAAAAAAAAAAAAAAAAAAAAAAAAGCATTGTCAGTGCGCCAGCCAGAGGAAAGGCTTCAGCTGGTCCTTATGCTAAGGCCCCAAAGACACTGCCTAAAAGAATGGGCCCTTAGGAAACCAAACTTCGTTAGTTCACCTCTTCAAGTACCTGCACCTCTGCCTGTGCAGGGGTGATACAGGGACTCCAGGGAGCTGAAAGGCCATGCCATGGAGAGGTGCCCAAGCTGTGGATGCAGTACAGCTGCGTCACTGGTGTGCTCTGGCTCCACAACACACAACAGGACACCCTCGTTATAGGTGGGATCAGTGAATTTAATTTTAAGGATTTGCCTGTGGTTGAGCAGCCCTGCATCTAGGCCTGTCCCACTCATTCCTGTCCTACTCCAGGTGGTGTGTAAGTGGATGAGTGGTAACGACTTCGGTTTTCTGAAAAGCTCTGTTCTCTGAGCTCTTAACTCAGCATGAACTTAAGACTGTGAAAGAAAGCCAGAATTTGAAAAAAGAACTTGGTGATAGCTTTCTGTTGCCCATTTTCAAGTTATTCCAAAATTGCTTGTCTCTCTTTGTAGCTATGTTACAGGGCAAGAATTCAAGCATCATCTTGCTCTCATTTCCAGAGATACAGGAGTGTCTGTCATTGTAGCAGCAAGATTGGGATGTGTTGATTGACTCTGTTCCCCTCAGTTTGGGGGTAGGATGGGGTGGGAATAACAGTCCTCCCATGCCAAAGTACATCGTGATTCAAGCTGCAGGGTGTTGTAGCTGGAAGGCGGACCTGTGGTGGTATGTGAGGCTTGAGGGTTTGATCTGGCCCTTCAGGAGCAGGCTAACTAAGAAATTGGCATAACAAGCTTTTTTTGTTAGTGCTCGTAGGGCGCTCTGGAGTGCTCAGTGTGCTGGTGCCGTGGCTGTAGCAGTGTTGTAATGTTATAATTTCAATTTAGAAAAAAAACAAACCTGATTGGAATGTGTTCTCCGTCTCCTGTTGGGCAGGCATGTTCTGCACTGGTCCTCTGCTCCCAGTTGCTTGTCCTGGTAAAAGGCAGGCTGAAGGCGGAGGTGTGGACCTCTTTGCAGGTGCTGGAGGGGTGACAGCCCTGCAGAAGTCCTGCGGTTTTGCCAAAAGGAATCAGATTATGCCTGTCTAACTCTGAGTGGCTGTTCTGTTGTCTTTCAAGTCATTGAGGGAGAGGCAAGGGCAGGGGGATAGAGGGGAGCCTTTTTCCGCAGGTGCTCTGAACCACCACCAGTATCCAGCACACTGTGTCCGAATGCCTCTTCCTGAGGGGGTTTTGAAGCTCACGAGCAAGTGTTAGGTGTCTTTGCAGCTCTGAAGACAATGAGTTGGCTAGCAGGAGTGCAAGTAGAGCCCAGAGTTTGCATTGTATGGATGCTGTGGTTGAAAGGAATTGCCTCTTGATATTTGAGATAAGGCTTTTTTTTGCCTTGTTCCCTACTTCAGTTTTGGAGTTTAAAAGTTACAGTGCCACAAGCAGGTAACTCCTGGTATGCAGCAATAACGCACCAAGGGAGTAGGCCAGGTTCTTCTGGGAGAAGGGGTGGGAGAGGAAAGGTGGTGGGGAAGGAGGTGCTGCCCTAACTTCTTTTCTTAGTTGTGGCATCAAATGTATTAAACAGGAAATTAGGTTCTTGTAAAGGGGTGGGAGAAAGGAATCAAAGCAACGTAGCAGTACAATTCATTCGTCTGTGGTTACAGTTTTCATTAGATACTCTGAAATGGGTCACTGGGTGGTCAAAACCATATTATTATTGTGCATATACTGTGACATTCAATTCCCTGGGGAAGGGGGTGCTGGACGGATAGGTGCCTACAGTGCAAGGAAACGTGGGGAAAGAGAAAGGGGGGTGGGTTAAATAATTTCTCATCCTCCAGAGAATTGTGGTGGCACTTGGTACAGGCTGAGAGTACCTGAGATCTGATGAACTCTGTTGATCGCGGGTGGCAGCACTGGCCTTAGAACTAAGGCGGCCTAGAAACTCTTTCTGCACTGATTTTTAGATTGTATTAGATGGTATGTTAACTGTTCTTACAAATTTGGACAGATTCAGAGGTTTTATGGTCTGACTCTTCTCCAAAGCATCTGTTGAAGACCACAGTGACTTCCTAAAAAAGGGGAAAGGATAATATTGTCAGGCTGTCCTGATCAGAGTTACAAGACAGCTCAGCGAAAATGTCTGAAATGAGGAAGAAATTCCTCCTGTGGCCACGTTAGTTTGTAGTTATTGTACAGCCTGTCTTAATGTTGCTCTGCAGCCCGCAGGCGATGACTCCTGCAAGCCGGCACGGCTGGGCATGGACCTGTGGGCTGTTCTGATCCAGCAAACACTTCGCAGTTGTTGACTGGGAAGCCAGTTGAAGGAAGATACAGGAGGACAAGGAGAAATAGAGTTCTCTTTAGGCCAGTGAGGAACAATTTATTCTTTTTATTGCCTTTTATTTTTTCTATTTTAATTTTAAATGTTTCTGTTTGTTTTGGGCTGATCCTGAGTGCTGCTGAAGGAGCGAGTCTTTCAACTGCTGTCCAGCTGGCTTAGGCTCAGAGTCAGAGGAAGCTTTAGAAGAGCAAACTGTCCCCTTTGAAAGGCAGGACACATTGCCTGCCTCCCCAGTACTGCCGACTGCCACCTCTGAGCCACAGCAGCTGGGGAATACGCTGCGTGCCTGGGGAGAGCTGAGCCTGCTGTGACTGCAAGGGACGAGCTAAAGGTCTTTGAGCAGAGTGTAACACCTTAGTTTGGTTTTAAAAGAGAACAGACAAAAAAAAACAGGATTTAAAATCCAGAAGGAGAAAGGTGCCCAACTGGATGGCAAAGGAAGTTAATGACCATGGGAAATGAGGTGTTTGAGGGGCAAGGAGGCCACTTGTGCCCGAACGCTGGGGTCGCATCCTCGGAGGAAATGGCAGGGCCAGGGCCAGTCACAAGAGGATGGAGCTGCCCTTCTGGATGGTCCCTGGTACTTTCAGCGCAGGGTGGGTTTTCAAAGCTAGCGTGTATGCAGGGAAGAAAGCTGGTCCTGCAGCAGGTTGATACGAGATGTTTGATGGGTTTCCCAGGATAAGGATTACTTTGGGAACCTCAAAAGCTGAGAACTGGTGCCTGAATGCTGTCCTGGCCCTAAACCCTTGATTTTGCCAGTTTACTGTTGGCCCTGCCAAAGTGCAGATGAATTGTATGAAATAAGATGTACTTTGGTTGTGCTCAAAGCTAGGCTAGCTTTTAGAGAACGGTGTTTTAACTTTGGTACCTGTGAAATGTGGGGCCAAGATTGCCTTTGCCAAATTTTAAAGTGGAATGCCCAGAGAAGCTTTTGTAATTCTGGGCACTTTGTTCCCAAACAAGCTGTGATACTCAGGGTCTGCTCGGACTAAGTCTGGATGTATTCTCTGGGTGACAGGGCATGCATGTAATGGTGCCACACTTGTGTCACAAGCTCAGTATGTCTGTCTTAAGGTACTAGATTTTTTTTTCCCTCTGCCATTTTGAACTTTTCCTTTTGAACTAGGAGGCTGTCAGGAATCCAAAACATGGCAAGAACAGAAGAGGGCATTTAATGTCTGACCCATAGGCTGGGTGGAGTGCTTAATTGCTGCATTGGTTCTCTTGCAATTGTTGCAGACTATTCTTAATTTCAGTAAAATAACACAAGTAAAATGTGGTCTCAGTTTAACTATAAGAGAAGCTATTTAATGAAGCTAGAGATGCCTAAAAATGTTTTCTATGGGAACATCTCATACATGAGTGTCCATTTTGTGGACTGCAAGTCCTGCTTGTCTAGATTCAGTCACTAGAATGATGCAGCTCTGTAGGTCCAATACAAATGGCTTTGCCTTTCTCCCTACTTCATCCCTCCTGAATATTAGTATAAAGGATTGTAACAGATTTGAACAAGAATGGGAAAAGCTGCCCCTTTGTTTAAAAGTAAAAATACTTGTTGTAGGTGACCTCACGAAACCTCCATTTGCGGTTTTATTCCCTATGGGTTCTGCTGGGGCATATGTCTGCAGAGATGAGCCATCAGCAGAACAGGTCCTTTGTCAGGACAGGCTCTCTGGGAGAGGTGTTCTAGCAGAAGTTAAATCACTTTGTACCAGAATAACTAATGCTCTTCCAAAGTGAATTCATAATTCTGGAATAAAATCACTTTTATCCCGCAGTAAGGTGTCTCCAGAGAGCTATTACATTTTCTTATATAAACAAACTCTTAAACTACTCTACCACTGATCTCCTGTTTCTTCTTCTGTTGTTTCCTCAGTGAACCGCCCCCCACCACGCAACATTCAGATGTCATCTGAAAACCCTTTCCTTTCCCATGGTTATTGTGCTGTTTCATTTTACAAAACGTTGTCCACTGTTAGAGAGTGTTCAGTGGTACAGTTTGTAAGACACTTGATACAAAAGCTAGAATTGTGGTTTTTAAATCCTGTTGCCTTTTTTCTTTCATGACTAAGATTCTGGTAGAGTTACAAGAGCTCAAGGGAATATGTTAAGCCAATAAATAAAATGTTATAGCATGAGGTGGCTACAGCGTTCTTTTCAGTGTGTTCTTCCCTTGTGGAAAATGTTGGTGGAGCTACTGCTAACAGATATTTAGGATAAAATAAGACTGCAAGCATACTTTTCTGCAAGGAAAATGAATCTGAGCAGTGCTTCACCACCGTACAAACCCAGAGGGTGTTGGCAAGTACTGTTGGAGCTGTGCTCAGGTGCCCTTTGAAGTCTGTGTGCCAAGGTGGTTTCCAAGAAGTTGCAGATGCTTCAACACTTTGCTAGAGCACAGAGGAGAGGACATGCGTCTGTCTTTCTGGCCCCAAATGCCTGTGTTTTTTTTCGTATTAATGTTATGTTCAACCAGCTAAAGAGCTTTTATCTTCTGATATTAAGAACTTAATAGAGGGGCAGGTGTACTGCAGGTCATGAAAGCATGTCTGTGAGGCATGTAATTTAATTGCAATTAAATTTTCATCCCCAGAAGTTCATTTACAATAGAGAAAGAAGAAAGACTTGTATGTCATGGAGGTTTTATGTTTTATAGGTCTCATTAGAAACCACTTGACCTATGCAGGACTTTAATCCCAGTCTTACGTCTCCTAGCAGATGAACTGGTGAATGGTTCAGCTTGAACTCCATTAAATGCTAGGGGGCTGATGAGATGCTCAGGGCTGTATTTTCCCTCTCCAGGTGGGCTTTAGTAGCCATCAAATAGACCTCTTTCTCATTTTCTTTCCTCTTATGTTCTACATCTTTTTTTTCCCTTATTTAAAGCACTTGGGTTCTTGTCTAGTGTCATCCCATTCAGTGAAAGTTAGAAACAGATCTCTTCTGAGTTCCATAATCCAGCTTGTAAATCAGACATCGTGTGAATTTCGGGCCAGGTTTGGCAAACTTCATTCCTATTTTTAAGTGTGCTGGTTCGTGACCCTCTTATGATGCAGGCATAGCGCTTGCAGGGATGGTCATTTTATGACTAGAAGAGACCTAGTCTGACATGCGAAATTGAGATGGAAGAATCATCTGCTGAGCCTCCAGCAAACCAGAGCCGCCTCAAGTGTGAATGAACGTATCCACACGGGTTTGGTGCATTTGAGCTAATGCACGTTTTATTCAGTAGCACGGGTAGTTCTCTAAGTCTTTCTTGACTGCCCCTGAGCAAGCAAACACTGAAAGATCATGAGCCATGCAAGTAGGAACTAGGAACCTGTGTGTCCTGGGTTTCATTGATACGCTTGGTTCACTTGAAAAGTTTGCGAAGGCCTATCTGCATAGGCAGACATGGATGTGTTGGGCTCTACTTAACCATGTGAGCTTGGCAAGGTCTTTCCGTTAGTCTATATCCTGCTTTATTTGCCTGTCTGGAAGTAATACAAGGGTTGTACTGGAGGACTAAGGCTTAATTAATGTTAGCTTTTCGGATTTTAACCTTTGAAATGCAGGCAAAATTCTGTGCCTGAATCCAGTGTACAATTTTGTGTATTTAAAAAAGTGTCTAGGTTTTTAGGTAAATCATGTTAACAAATACCACCTTTATGCATATGCTAAATTGGAGTCATTTGAACTTTGCTAGGGACTTTGCAGATAACCCTTTCTGCAACCTGACTTTATTTTTCTAGCTCTCCCAAGTATCCCAACGACAACAACAACAAGGAAACTTAGAGTATCTTGTTCCTTAATCTGGCCCTTGCCTTGGCCGTAAACCTCAGGAATTTCTTTGTTATTGTGGATCACAGCCTTGCATCCCTTTATTCCAAACTTCCCTCCCTGCTTCCCCAGAAAGAAAAGATTATCTCTAGAAACGTAAACCAAAAGTTGAGGGATCTCAGGGGGTCATCCTTCCTGTTGAGGAAGCTGCTTTTTGGCACTTCCTACTCATACAGAAGAGAGGGAGCGTATCAGTTTCAAAGAATGCTGTGAGCAGACGTGAGCAGTTGATATGACATATTAATGAAAATAGATTAATACCATGTGACACTGTTGCCTTGCAGTACAACTGGGAACTAATGAGGCTAATGAGAACCATATTTTTGTTTGAGAGATTAAAATTTAATCATGGCTGATGTCAGAAATGAATCATTTAATGTTTCCCCCCCAGCGTGTTTAAGGTTTCCCCTGCCTGCCCTGGGCTGGCTTTTAGCTTAGCAGCCCTGCAGCGGGGCCAGCCCCTCGCTGTCTGCTTGCCGGGCATTCAGCGTGGCTGGGGCGGAGGGAGGGCAATGTCACTGCGGTCCCTCCTCGGTCCCCGAGACCCGGGAATGTGTGTTTGGAGTGTGAGGCTGCTGCTCCTCTGGGCTGAGGCGGTTCGGCAGAAGGCAGGCTGCGGCGGGGTGTGTGCCGCGCGTTTAGCTAGGGGTGGCTTGGGGCAGCGAGCACGGGTGCCACGGGGCATCCCAGGAGGCCTGGGTGCATCCCTGCCCACACCGTCTCCAAAAGCTGTGCGTTAGTCTGAGAGTGGACTGAAAAGGCAGGCGGAGATCAACCTGATTAAGAAGGCAGATCCAGCAAAGACACGAACTGGAGAGGATCTGCGTGAGCTGTTGGTTGAAGCAGCGCTGCCAAGTGCCTCGCACGCTGTCACAGGATGCTTCGGTGGGGTCTTGGACTGCATCGGGTCTGCTTGTTGCCTGCTTCCATGGATATATTCTTGGAGAAGAACTTACCCGTGGCAAGTCCTGCTTGTCATTGAAACACTACGAAAAACAAGAAGTGGTTTTGATCAAATGGTGTGCCAGGGTTTCTTGAGCAACTGCAGCATGGGAGATTGCAGCATCTGCTGAGGATGTTGGTTTTTGTAGCAAGTAGCACCTCTGCGATTGGTTTTATTTAGATAATGTGAGTGCTTGTAGGAATTTAAATATCTTTAAAAAGAGGGAAATGGAAGAGGAATTCAAATCTCTTAAGTGGGTTGTATATAGTGTTTTGACTTGCTGTAATTACTGGCTTTGCTTCACTCAATAATAGCTCCTTTGGAGGATTTTTTAAAATTTACTGTAAGATAACCAAAGGTTTATTAAAGTCACTAACTGACTACGCATGAAGGAGATGCTG
Source organism: Chauna torquata (assembly GCA_013399475.1). Lineage (NCBI taxonomy): Eukaryota > Metazoa > Chordata > Aves > Anseriformes > Anhimidae > Chauna > Chauna torquata. Next base: position 850,140 of record VXAL01012265.1, read on the forward strand.
TCTGTCTACACTGAAGTGTCGTGCCGAGGGTGTCCTGCAGGCGTGCGCGTGGCGGTAGCGCTGTGTGCGTACGCGGGGTGCTGGCTGGTGCTGTCGTGTGCGTCCCGTGAGCATCCCATTGCCAGCCAGCGCCCTCGTGCCACAGCGTGCGCTCCGTGTGTTAGGTGGCCTCTGAGTCTGGCTGATAACTTCTTAGTCTCGTTAGTTAGTCCCAGTAATGGCTTCTGTCTAAATATCAGGACTGTTACCTGTGAGTAGTATTAGGATAATGTAGAAAAGCAGTGGTGTGTGTCTGTTGCTTCGTTTTGCAGAAAGCCTGACAAAATGATTTAACCTTGTAGAGCATAATGCTTCGATAGCATAGCAAACGTTAGCAAAAGGCGTGTAGTGATGTTCTTCACCTCCTTTCTGCTTCCCCTGCCCTGGACTTGATTGCACGAGAAGAAATGTTAAAGAAGAAGCAATTAGAATGGGATGTAGGGTAAAGCAGCTGTACAGGGAGCTGTGTATATTGTGTGGACAGTTAATAATGTTCTGCTGTTTCCTTTGCATAAACTGTCTCTAGCTTCCAATCACTTCTGCAAATCACAGCCGATGAGAAAATGAGAGCAAAGAAATTATCAGAAGATTATGTGGTTAGTGGCATGGCTGCGCAGTGTCTGATGTACCACGGGGCTTTGCCAGAGACTGAGACAAATATTTTTTTAATTGCTTATTATCTGGCACATCCAATTGCCAGCTGTATCCAATATGTAGACTTGGGTATTGATTCCACAGCTGAAAGACTTAGGAAAAGAATGAATAATGTTTTTTCATGATTTTTTTAACTGTAACTTGCCAAATAGCTTCATGCACCCAGTCTGGTCCAGCACACGTTCATGTTGCTTAACTCATCTAACTTCTCAAACAGCTATGGTTGGAAAGAATGTTAACACAGTGATTGGTACAGCCGGAAAGCAATCAAGGGTTAGGGAAGGGTCCAAGCCCTGGTGGGATCTGTGTTTACTAACTTCCCTAAGGGTCTTAATCCAGAAATTTATTCTTGAGAGCAGCGCTCGCTACCAGTGGTGCAAGCTCTTCGCTGGGCTGGGGTTACCCCATAACAACGGTAATTTGCAGGGCTGAGCCATATGACTGGAGAAATGTTCCAGATCTGTCTGGATAAACAGCAGCACTGTCCTGGAGAATGGGAGGAAAGTGGCTGCAAAAACAAGAAAGCTCTCCCGGGGGAAGGGTCTGTGGTAGAAAGTAGATGGAAATTTGCACTAGAATAACTTATGTCTTCGTGAACTTAGCGTAGAAGAAATTACCATGGTTTCTCTGACACCCGTAACCTTGCTGCAGACCGCATTTAATGCGGAATCTCATTCAGTTGCAGAATGGTTGGCGGTGCGGGGCCAAACTTCGGAGAGAGATTAATGCAATTAAAAGATTTTTTTTTTCCTCAGGCAATGGAATTACTGAAATGCAGTTTTCCTCGGATTTTGCCTGTCGGTATGCTGGCAGCTGACATGCAAAACTTTTCTGCTGCAGCATCCTGAACAAGCAGGGCTGCAGCCCTTGTTTCGCGCCGCCTCCCGTGCCCGTGCCCTGGCACGCTGCAGAAGGGCTGGCCTCGCGTTGCAGGGCGCGAGCGTACTCAGGCTGATGCTGACCCCTTCATTTTCCATCAGTGCCTGTTCCACTGGCTCTGCACGTGCTTTTGTTCGGGTTAGCTCCTGTGCAGGGGAGCGCAGTGGTTTTGGGAGGTCAGGCGGCCTCGTGCGGCTCTGGCCGGGCAAAGAGGGGCCGAGGGAGCTGCGGGGCGCGTTGCTGTCTCCTTGCTGCTTCCTGCTCTGTTTCTCACGTTTTCTGCCTTTGATTCCCAGTCTGGTTTAAGGAGCAGCTCAGAGCGGGCTTCTCGAGGCTGCCATTTCAGCATCTGGTTTTGGCACTGGAAAGATTTAACCAAAGCAAACTTCACTCGAATTTGGCAAATTCTGCTGTCACGTAAGCCAGGGCTCATAATAACTTTAGCTTTGGAAATGAGCACAGACAGAAAACTTGGCGAGCACTGGCCCTTAGTTGGGTAATTCACGTTTGGTCTTTTAACCAAGCCTTGTTCCCTGCCTTGCAAGGGGAAAATAAAACAGCGCATCACCTCTTCGATGGCTCGCCGCGGGGCGCGCGGGATGGGGAGCGGGCGCGCGAGCACCCAGCGTCGCTGCAGGAGGACGGCCGTGCTGTCCCTCGTCCTCTGCTTCGCTCCAGCTCTGCTCAGGCACCTTTCCCAGCACCACGTGCAAACCGAGGCGTAAACCTCCTCTTCGAGCCATTTCTTTTAACGTTATCCCTGTTCCTTCCATTTAAATGTGGATGTTGTAATTACAGAGCGCAGAATCCCAGTTTTTAGAGATCTGCGACCACAATAAAGTGAATCCAGAAACCAGACGAGTGGTTTCATTTACTACCATTCTAGCTTATTTCCTTCCCCCACAACCACTGTGCAATACTAAGGGCTTGGCAGCAACTGAAACCAGCTGTCAATAATGTTTCTTACCCCTGCACTTTTAAGTTAGATATTCTGAAATTAATGGTGCAGTAGACTAATTCTGTCATCTCTTTTTGATGGACTCTCAGCCTCTTGGTCTCTTGCAAGTGATATTTGCCAACTGACTTCTTTGTTTTGAGGCAGTGCACTGAGGAAGTGGATTCCCAAGTGCAAGGTACTGTGTGTGTGTGTATATAAAGATGTGTGTGTATGCATATAAAAATATATATAGGAAAGATAGTTTTTGTCCTGAAGTGTTTACAGCTTTGATTTGGTTAGGGTATTGTGGTTCGCCAAACAAGCTTTCAGGCACATAAGCCAGTAACTTTTAGCAGTGTCACGTGCAAGACAGCAGCGGGTGAGGCTTCCCCCTGCTTGGGGCCGGAGGTGTCAGCCAGCGTCGTGCCTAGCTGCCCCATTGCGCTGGAAGCGGCTGCGGCCCCGCGTCGGGCAGGGAAGAGGCACAAGCCGCAGCAGCGGTGCGGAACGCCTGTTGTGGGGAAAGCCGGAGGGGGGCTGAGTTTGATTAGTGCGGGGAAGGGAAAACTGGGAAAGGAGACAAGGATCTCTGAGTGCCTGAAAGCAGCAGAGGAGATGGGCTAAGCTACAAAAGCAGGCTTTATTTCCTTTTTTCTCCCCTAATGCAAAGCCTGGATTTATGGCAGGCAGCTCCTCCAGCTTTCCATCTCACCGAAATTTTGGAAAGAAGCTCTGAGCTCTGGCTGTTGGGTATGCACTTGGTTGTCAGCTGCGGCCTGAGGCTGCTGGTAGCTCCTGGGGAGGCAGCTCTCTGCCTTGGCTGCTTGTCTGGGTGCCGGAGGGGGGACGTGGGCAGTTCAGGGTCACCTTTCCATCCGTCGCAGGGAAGGAGTACCACGATCTGTTGTCTCTACCTTGTTTCCGTTGCGGAGAGGCGCTACTGCGGAAACATCATTCCTGCAGGCTTTGGAGCCGTACCCTGATGGAGAATAGAAACCGCGTCTGTGCTACCCAAATACCTTTCCCCCATCCCAAGCTGCGCAGCCCAGAGAATAAGAGATTCATAATGGGGATGAAAGTTGACATCTGGGTTCACTTTCTGTAGAGGATGTTCTCCGTGGAGAACAGTGAGAAGCTGTTAACACCAGCTGCAGATTAGGGACGCAGCAGTGAATTATCCTGCCTGTGGAGATCAGTTCAGTTGGAAGGGTCTCGTGGTGTTGGGCACTGCCAGGATACGAATGGCGGGGAGGACTGTTTTGTTTCTTTTTTTATTATAAATACAGATGCATTTTCCTAATAAGCATTGGTACATGCAAAGATACAAGTTCCTTTCTGTTTTAACGCTGTTTATTAGTAGATTCCGTGCAGAATTTTGTCACTATTTACAGTCCCTGTTCCAAGCAACTCTTGCATTAAATAATTTGTGTAGCTGTAGGATAGGTAAGTGGAGAAAGAATGTAAAGTTATTGGGTAAATGTGGCCAATCTGCCTTTCTTCCTCCTTGAGCAAATAGAAACAATCATCCTGCATGCTTTGCATGCAGAGAAAAACATGTGGTTGCACGGAAGACAGAGGGACTCCTTCCCCCGCAGGAGCTGTTACGCCCCGAAGGAGCGCGGCGATGGCTTTGGTGCGTGCCTCTAGTGGGTTTGGTTCTGTTGGGGCCGGGAGCTCCCTGCCAGCGCGCGCGGAAGCGGAGCCGTGCCTCCACCGGCTCGGCTCTGCGCTGCTTCCGCTGCAGGCACTGATGCTGGAGAACGCATTCGTTGGGAGTGATGTAGTTTACTGTAGTTTAAACTATGCTTTGTTATGAATTTTTGCTTTCTAGGAATATACTAGACCCACGCTAGAACTAGACTTAATCGGCATGACAATGTGGTGAAAACAATGTAACCCAAATATTTGGTGGTTGTTGATGATTCCCAGCTGATATTTACAGTCTCTCCAAGTGTGACATGAGATTTGTCTCTAATGACAAGTCATGGCTAATTACAATGTTTCTCCAGCCAGAGAACAGAAATGACATCGCACTTTTACTTGATTTAGAAAATACGAATGGAATTTGCAAAATTTCTGGTTTTGACAATATGCAGATCAAAAGTTACTGTATTGAAATTTTCCCAAACTCTCAAAATCAAATCCATGTTTTTACTTGTCGTTATCTCTCGGTAATGTTTCAAACTCCAGGGCAGGCAGTAACAAGATAAATGTATTTTTTTAATAAACACTTTTGTTTACTCCATATAAGCAAGGAAGAGGACTTTGAAAAGGAAGAACAGTAACGAGGTTCCAAACTACAATCCAAAGTCCAGGGGAATTAGGTACCTGCCTGTTTGTACCTATTAAAAAAAAAAAAAAATCCCTGCAAGAAGCCCTGCTGCTTTTATGTATTTGGAGTTGGCCATTTGGTTTGGTTTCCTTGGCATTTGTATCGCAAGCTTCTTCAGAGAAATAAATTCACAAGTGTTTGCCTGTCATCACATGACAAGTTATGGAGCCTAGATTGATGTAATCAGCAACAGACACACGTCAGAAAACTATGTGGTTCAGAAGAATACAATATTTTATTAATTCCTCATTTTGTGTGTGTGTGTGTGTGTGTTTTAAATGAGCCTCAGGGGGTTCTTTACTTCTGCCAAGAAATAAGAATAATTCGTACAAGTTTGTGTTTAACTGCACCACAACTGTGGTGGAGAATAGCGAAGTTAGGTTGCCCTTAATGACAGATATCTTTATAAAGAGTCACTTTTATTAACAAAGTTAAAACTTATTGTGCATTTTAAAGTTACTGCTCTCTACACATCAGTAGCCCTGTATGAAATTGTTGTTAAATATGTAGTAAAATATTTAGATTGATAGATTTTATTACTATTTGAAGCCCACATGTATGGGTATAAAATTTGCATACCCGAATAGGACACTTTCAGTAAGAGAGAATCTTTCTGAAAATCTTTTTCTGGTTTTGGTGTAGGTTTTTGGGTTTTGTGGTTTTTTTTTTTTTTGGTGTAGGTCAGATAAAGATTTAAAAAAAAAAAAAAATCCCTGATCTGGGATTGAAGCCATAATGGGAGGAAACGCATTAGGGAAGCCTGCCCGAGCATCAGCTAATGACCCTGCGAGCACGCGTGCGAGCTGCTGGTGCTGCCCAGCTGGTGACGATATCCACGGCCACGTCGGCTCTGGGCCGTGCTCGCAGCCCCGTGCCATGGGTCAGGAGGCAGCTGATCGGTCCTCAGAGTGAAGTGAATCAGACGGGTGCTGCTGGAGCTGTGGCTTTGAGATGCAAAAGAAAGCATTGAAACAGGCTTCAGGAAACATGCAGTTTCTCAGGAATACGAGTAGCTAAGGCTGAAGGAAATCTGAATGAGAAAACAGTTTTTAAAAAAAAAAAAAAAAGTTAAATGATGCACCAAAGTATGTTCGTGTGAAAACGGTGCAGCAAGTATGTATCGCTTGTCCTGAAACACTGAGGACTGATGAGCGTCTAGTACATAGTACTCACCTGGCAGATGACGTGGTGCTCGACTTTTCCGTATTTAAAAAAAAGGCGGGGGGGGAACAACTTTCCAGTGAGAAGCAACTTCTTGCTTTTTGGTAGTGTGGGCTTCATTACAGCAGAAATAATGCATTAAGCTTTGTTTTTAACAACTTCAGCATACTCAGGTTGCCTGCTGCCTGGGCAGCACTTAGCGTGCCTCGGAAGCCATGAATCAGTCTTGCAGTGGAACCTGGTTAAGCTGCACTATTCACTACATTGCTTGCTCAGAGGAGTTTCTCAAGTCAAAGAGGAGGAGAGAAGGTGAGGAGCTGCTCTTTGTGAAGCCACCTCAGCCTGGGCTGTCTCTTTTGGGTATGCTGCTTTAGCATCTTCACAGAAAGATAGGTGACCAGTTGCTTGGAGTGCTAAATAACAGCTTAGTTTTTCCAGAAGAGGGTTGAATTTGCTGTTGCGTTTCCAGGCAGCAGGACACTTCGAGAAGCAATTTGCCATTTAGCGCCTCTGAGCTGCACGTTGCGTGGTTCAGGCATGTTTTCATACTCCTTGACAGATGTTTTGAAATTCAAAACCTGTGTGAAGTTTGAAATAAAAGTAATATGAGGTGTAAGTCCCTATGATTGATCAACTGAGTTTTTAATTTTTTTTTGCTTTTTCTTCATTTTGTTTTGCAGGTATTCCTTTGGTAAGTGAACAAAAATGAGAAAACTCTGCAGTAATAATTTATTGGTGCATTTGTGGGTATGTAGTTTTTACATTACTCTAGCTTTCTCCTTCTCCCTCTGTCAAATGTTTTAAGTTACAATAGTCTTTATTCTCTGCCTTCCATTGTTTGTTTTTTCTGCCTGTATGTCCTTAAGGAAAGGCAAACTGGTAAGAAATTCTGTAAATTGAGATTGAGGGAGACTTGGTGGAAAGGTTGTATAGGCACCAACAACATCATTCGCAGGGTGACATTGAAGACGAATAGCTGAATAAGCCCAGGCTACCAAACAAAATGAGATCTGAAAGGCATCTGCTGGGAGGGAATCTGTATCTCTGAAATTCTAATTCCCTTTCTGCTGCTGATTTGTATGAACATCAAGAACCTCTTACTCATTTTGTGTGTTTTCCTGCTGGTGTGAGGTGCAGCTGTTACTTCCTTGGAGATCTGGGAGATTGATTTGTGCTTTGCACAGGTTTGTTTTTGTTTCACCATTAAATATTCCAACCCACAGTCAGAGTCTAAACGGAAATTTAAAAATCTCAGTAGAAAAATTGTTCTTCTCTGTGGAAGTATTAAGAAAACTGCTAGAGTACTTCTGATTTTTTGGGGAAACAGTGGCATGGCATAATGTCCTAAAGCGGCGTAAACGAAAGAAGTGCTTTCTCATACTTTCAGCTTGGTGCTCAGCCCGTCAGGTGGGCGAAGTGGAAGGGATGCTTCGTCATTGTGTGGATGAAGAGGGGATTCATACTCCCAAGTTGTCACTAGCCAGTCACAAATAAAAATTTGTTTAGTTTAATGCGAGGCACAAGAGTAAAGTCCATTTGTGATGTGCGTGTTATTGAGGCTTGCAAAGCTGATGAGCAGGCATGCCTCCCCTTCAGGGATTCGCATCCGTCTCCTTGTGTAGGTTGATGGTTTTAATAAGTTATAAGTGGACTTACCATTTGGGTTTACGCGAGATCAGTAGGATGATGCTTCACCAAGTGGCGAAGCAGAGGAACATGGAGAATTGTTCTCACTCCTGTGTATTTTAGCTAATCATTCCAAATTGGATGTGAAGATTTTAACCAGCTGGATTTTACAATATGAATCCACACTTTCATTGAGTTAGTGAGGACACCCGTTGTAGTTTTAACCCAAGTTATTTATCGTCTGTATGTTTTCCACTTTCACCGATGATTGTAGAAAAACTGCCTTTCCTCACTGGTATTTTATATTTTTGTCCCTTCTTTGTGTGCTGACTGGCGAGCCACCCTATGAGGGTTACTGAAGTCCTTTGTACGCAGTAGGGTCTCTCCATTCCTTGTTTTTGGCTTAAGGACTATTTCTGAATAAGATGAATGAGATGTAAATCTTACTTTTGTTAGAATACAGGAAAACCACAATATTTTTGTTATAATATAGCTGAAACAACAACACTGTCATCCATTGCTGTAGAAGTACATTAAATATTGCTGAGCTCTGGAAGCCTTGTTCTTTGGTAGCATCTACTTCAAAGCAGGATCTTTTTAAAAGAAAAAAAAAAAAAATCCTGGAGAGATCTTTGTAAATGCTGACTGTTTCCTATTCCCCTCCAGGAAGTATGCTTTTTTTGATACATCTTAGGATGGATTTTGGTAGCCTCTATTAAAACTGCAGGCTGTCCCTATGAATTTTAAAGAACTCCAGAGTCTGGAAATAACAACAAGCTGTTAGGCCAAATGGGATCAACTGGTATTGCCACAGGTTTTGCTCTTTGCTCTTACTGCTGTCAGGTAACAGTTATTAAAAACACTCCTCACTTAGGGAATGAACTGCGAAACAGCCGTGCTATAGTTTTCACAGTGCAAAGCGCCGGCTGCGTTGGGCTATTCATCTCTGAAAGGTGAAGAGGTGCTCTGCGATGCACGTCCTGGAGCGGGCGCCAGCCTGGGATCTAGAGCTGTTCTGAAATTAGCTGAGCTGTAATAACTTCTTGGCTTTATTTATTGTTATTCAAGTCTAAATCGGGCTTTAGACATAGCATGGCTTGTTTTAGTGAGTGCACGGCAGTTTTGCATCGGGTCCCTCCCCGTGGACAGACAGCGCTCAGGTGTGCGAGGTTCCAGGTCAGGAGACAGGGATGCATGACTTGACGGTCCCCCCTTGTCCCTGTTTTCTGCAATTCGGTGCTCTGGTGGTTGAGTGTGGATTGTACTGTGGTGGGACTGTTTGTTGGCCGGCCGGAGTACTCTGAACTGCTTTGGTCGTCATGCCTCGCCGAGTTGAGGCTGCCAGGAGTTTCGGGAGGATGGAGGTGCTGCCTGTCCTCAGCAGAGCACACCTGCAGGGCCAGTGGCCGGGCTCCTCCTGGGGAGCTGAGCTGTTATGGCAGTGCTGTCCTCAGCCTAAAACTCCTCCTTGAGCTTTACTGTCCCGAGGGCTTTGCTTCATAGCCCTTTGTTTGAGCACCTTAACTGAGGTGCCTCTTTCTAGGTGCTTTGGTGACCTGTGCATGCCAACATGAGCCAGCTGGCCTCACTTGGCACCCCTGAGTATGGTTCAGCTCCAGAAATGGCAAGTCTTGCTCCATCTGATGGTTGCAGCTGTGACGGTGGGACTAGAAAGAACCTGCAAGGTTAACTTGTTAGCCTTCTTAAAATTAAGGATGTCTTTTCTGCTGGTGTAGAATGAGACCAAAGCTACTTCAGCAGACCTGTGGTGTTGACAGCTTTGCTGTTTCTGACCCTTTCTGAGTAAGAGTGCGCTCTTCTAGAGCGGTAGTTCCTGATGATGCTTCTGTCTGACACCCCCAAGGACGTTGTTTTTCAATGTGCTGGACTGATTTCATGTAGTGATTTATTATCTCTGGTCTAACAGAGGCTTTGAAAAAGGTGATGCTCTTTTACAGGCTCTCTTGCCATCTTTCTTTTGTTCTGCCTTCTTATTGTGTTAAGTAGCCCCAGATATTCAGAAGACAGCTTGACAGCGTGATGTATGGCCTGAGATACTACAGCAGTGCTGGTGGTGGTGTGAGACACCAGTGGAGAGCTGGGCAGAGCTGCAGAAAGGCTGCAAAGATTGCGCGGTTTGCAATGGACAGCTGTCGCTCTCTGTAGAGTAGAAATCCAGGTGTGGTGTGGGAAAATGATGCAACCGTTTGGGGAGAATCTGACTCTACATTGTCTCCATGGCCATCGGATACCTCTCAGAGCAGCAGTCTGAATTCCCAGCAAGGAATGTGCAGAAAAGACAGAAATGTGCCTGTTTACCTTTTGTCTATCAATGGGATCATTAAACAGAAAGGATTGAGAAACAGCTGATCTTATTTGACTCTTGATGCACTAAAGTGTCCTGTTTGGAGCCAAAGCAAATGTTTCCTTGGGGATGGTTCCAGACAGCCTTGCTTCTACACTCTTTGCAGGCCAACTGTATGGCTAGAATTGGAAGCGTGTTTTAAACAATAAGAGCTTTTTTCCTCTTACAGTAAAATACTTTGTTAATTTTGGTGTGGAGAGAAAAAATTAGAGGTTTGCTGAACATTGAATTAAACTCCTGTTTTTTAACCATCATCTGTAAACATGGAATAAGCAAATAATTTAGTTCATACCTCTGCCTGCCCCCAAATTTTGTTGCACCTATTATCTCAGAATTTAAGATGAAATGTGTTTTGATTAGAAGTAGAATAAAAAGTTGAGAGCCGAGTGTATGTAATTCTCCATTACTTGTTAAATCCTCACTCTTTACTTCAATGCAAATTGTTCCGAGGAGGATTTTCTTTTAAAAGGTCTTCAGGGATCTTGAATTTTAGATGTGCATTGACATAAAATGAAATGCTAGAGTGCACAGCTGGGGTTCTGGCTTTTGCAGTACAAGACTGGGATGTTTCTTCTTTGTGAGTGCGTGTTTCCAAGGAAGGGGTGAAGTTTTTGTATTAGTTGCACTACGTTAGTGAGCAGCACAGTGGTTGCAGAAGAAAATGAGAGAGAGTTGGATAGACCAAGGTCAAACTTTGCTCATGCAGGTCCAAAGCATAGTTTAAAGGCGTACTGAGATGGGGATGTGTCTGGGCTGAACCATGCCCAAAGCCAAGCCGTTCGTTCCTGCAGACCCGTCTGCGGTGTCTGTGTGGTGGGTGTGAGATTACACGAGTGTTGGACTGAAGAAATCCTCCGGGAAAGGCTTGTTTCTTGCGTGGCAGCACATAAGCATCACGTCAGCACGCAGTGGCACCCGTTACTGCGGCAGCTCGCTGTACAGACGGCACGTGGGAGAGGCACGGGAGGAGGACATGGAGGACGCGGTGGTCCATGTTATTCCGGGGGAACTTTGCTCTCTTCCCAGCACGAGACCATGGAGCTGCGGCGTGAGCGTCCTAGCGAGCCCCTGGGAATCGCTGTGGGATTGGGCACCCATATGGCCATCGGCTGCTATTTATTCGTCCTCCCCCCACGCTGTGATGGGAGGGACGGGGCTGGCTTAGCGACTGTTCCTGTTCCTGGCTATTATCGTGATCTGCTGTTCCTATTTCTCGTGTAAGAGTGGGAAACTTTTCTCTCTGTCTTATTAAATCTATTTTTCAAGCTGTCACTTAACCAGGTCTAGTGACAGAGTCGGATGTTTATGTGGCCCTGGACACTTGAACTCTGGTGTTTTCAATCACAACAGCACCTTTTGCCAGCCGTTGTGAATTAAATACTCCTCGTGACCTTTTACCCTCGCCGCTCTTAAATTCATGCTTTAAAAACAGCTTAATGAGGGGTTTACTGGCCCAATTGGAAGTTTTTATTAAAACCTATTAGTGTGCTAGAGTAGCCTGCCTGAAGGAAACGATTAGCCCAAAGCAACTAAACTTGGAGCTGGCCTCTAGCCACACCAGGTTTTCACTAAACTGTTTCCAGACACACGTTAACCCTAACACTGCAGCCTGCATGGTATTCATATCCTCTGCTTTAATTTATAGCTTGTCTGATTCTCTCCCCAGCCTTTCTCCATGTTCACGAAAGCATTTTGTTTTAATGTAATTAGACCTGCATTAAAGGGCAACGTGCCTTCATCCAGGCCTCTCTCGTTTGAGAACCTCAATTAAGTAGAAGTCCTCCCCCCGAAGTCCTCTGCTGATGCTGTCCGGAGAAGGAGCTGCCCTGCAGGTGAGGAGTGGAGCCTGCTTGGACAAAGCCATGATGCTCCTGGGGCCCTGGTTAAGCTTCCTGCGAGGAGCATCGCAGCATCGAGCTGGTGATGCAGCTATGCTGGTGGAGGTCCCCGGGGTGTAAAATGGAGCTGGGTAATGGGAGGACACAGACCTCAGGATAGCACGCAGGAGCAAGAGGGTGGGAATCCCAGCTGGCTTCTGCCACCAACTTCCCCTTGGGTCCCAGCGTGTTTGCTCCAAGTCTGCATCTTATTTTCAAAACAGGGCCAGTGGGTCTTGCCTGTTTTAAATATACATTTTACAATGCCACTGAAGCCCTGTAGCCATTTTCTTAGTGTTCTTGTGCTAATGTGTCTGTGCAGCTGAGAAAAGCAGGCCAGAGCTCCTGCTTCAGCTGAAACAACTTCTTAAAAAGTTTCTCTAGCAGGTCCCATGCCCCAAAAGTGCTGAGCAGCTGTCACCTTTGTACATGTTCCCCCAGCATCCCTGTGCCTGCCCTGCTCGTCCAGGCTTGCTGCAACGTCTCCGTCTAAAACCACAAGATCTATGGAGAAGGGACTTCCAATTTGTTTTTTAGAGATCTTTTTGTTACTGTACCTTGCCTGTTTGTACATGTCAGCAGCTACTGAGCTGACAGCATGAAACAGTGCGCAGTTTGTAACCTGTATTTAATGTGTTGCTGGTGAGTGTCTTTGCTGCCTGGCTGCTGAGATGGCTGTCCTTGTGTTAATGGTACGTCCCCAATGCCCAGGGAGTCACTGCTGTATATATTGAATGAAGCTTGACAAGCTTCCGATTTTTCAATAACTTTTTATTGTTAAACTGTAATCAGGGAAGGCAAGACAGAGTGAGACATGGACTCACTTATAAGACCTTGTTTTAGCCTGGAAAGGAGCTGGATTCCCCCATAATAAGATTACCTATAGTAAATAATTGTCAAAATTAATAGAAAAAGCTGGGGTGTTGCTAGTGTAGCCACTAGGCTGATGTTTAAATGACAAAGGTTTAGGTTTTGAGATGCATTTTGAGCATCAAAAAGTGGTCTTCCGTAAACAAAGCACAAAGCAAAAAGAAGCGTGGTCCCTCTCCACACCATGTGTTTCCTGGGTGTCGCCTCCTGTCTTTATTTTTGCTGGCATATGGATGCACTAACCTTGGGAGGCACCTTTTAAAAAGAATGTTTAAGGAAAAATCTGCCATTAAAGTTATTACTGTAAAGTACTGCCTTTGATTGCGGCAATTATGCAAATGATTTTAAGGGATAAAATACTTCTTAACAAGGACTGATGTAAATGGTGGTGCTAGAATGAAGTGCATAACTTCTTCAAACGCAATCCTTCTGTGCAAGTAATTTTCTCTCAGTGGTTTGCCATGTTGCCTGGATGTCGACCTGTGTAACCAATGGCTGGCCTGCGGATGTGATTTTATTTTCTCTTGATACAGGAATGTAAGTGGGTGGAATGGGAACGCTGGTCTTGCAGAAACTGGGAAGCCCTTTCCCTAAGCAAATTGTTTCTCCATAGCTCTTGTGGCTGACTTTTGTCCTAGCTTTAATAAAAAGGAAACAAACAAAAATGCTTTCTGCAGGCAGAGATTTTCCTCAGAAAAAATGAAGTTGGATGGGGTGCCTAGCGAGAGTGGGGCTCTCCTTAATTAAGGCTCCTGCTTTAATGCGTTGCCGAGGTTAAATGAAACCTTCTCCAATATTAGTTTTAAAGCAGAGAAGTTGGATCCTTGTCTCCTATGGTTTGGAAAAACATTGTCTGTAGTTAAAGACAACGATCTGTTTCTGATGTGGGTAAGAGACTTGCCTCCAATTTCAGAGTCTGTGGTGCTTGTATTTAGCTTAAGCTTTTAGCTCTTGGAGGAGTAGAAATGCAGTGTTGCCCAGTGCGCGGCATCAGTTACAGGTAGGCTCACTCTTTCAGTTGAGACTAGTCGCAAAAAATGTGGTTGGGCGGGCAGTCAGTGCCTTGGATTTGGACTGGGTCAGGGATGCGCTCACCATGTAATGCATTTGTTGTCATTGGCCCTCCTGCAGCTGGCATATAACAACATACAACCCAGAAGTCTTTATAAATTCGTTCATGAGCAGCAGTGAACGTACCAGCAGTATGGCAGAGTGCCCACGCGGGACCTGAGCACGGTTTGCTCTGTGGTGGCATCACTTTGTAAGGTAGCTGAGCTGCTGCATCCCTTTGAAACCCCCATACTAAAGGTATGGTGGAAATGCAAAATGAGTGTGTGCGTGTGTATTTTCATTAGGGATGCGTCTGGTCTGCTTGAAAATCTGTTGTGGGAAGAAAGCTGCAGGAATTAAAGATGTAGCAGCAAAGAAGAGGCCTTGAAGGTCCAGTGACATAGATGCCATGTCTGGGTCTTGAGGTGCAGCAGACTGCAGGGCGTGTTGTTCAGTTTGTGCTGCAGGAATGGACGCGGTCTGCATGAAGATGCAGCAAGCCTCTGTCCTCGCCAGCAGCAGCGACAGGAAGCCCCCTTGTTCGGTCGGCGCTGGGCTCACGCACGATCGCTGTGCCTTTGGCGAGTGCTTGGATGCTCTCACGCAGATCCGATGCCAGTGCCCAGCTTGGCTGGAGCAGGTGTAGTAATTTGCAATTATAATCATAGCTTCTGTTTTTGCAAATCTGGGTGCAAATAGCAAGGGCATTGTATCGAAAGCTTCATAACCCCTGTATTTTCTTCTAAAATGCATTCTCCCTTTCTGGAGGCTTTTCTTCCTTATTAAGGAGAGGATTTAATGTACTTATTGCAATGGTATTAATGTCTGCTAAGATTTTTGTCCTTCTAACAAGATTGACCAAAGAAAATGAGTAGGTGTGTCTTTATTTTAGATCTGGACATCTCTGTAGTCGGAGAAAGATGATGCAGTTTGATTCACTTCAGTTGCTGTAGGTATGAAAGAATGCATCTCTTCAAAGATACACCTGAACAGCTCAGTACCGGCACGGAGTTTACTCGTGTGTGTTATCAAGCCAGTACTCATTCTCCTTATCTTATATTGGCATTACTGTTATTTGCTGTCATGAGCTTATGTTGGATTTGTGTTGAGCCTTTCCATTAACCTGTGACTTTGTGCGGTGTTCCCAGTTGCAGCTTCCTATGCAAAAGCAAGGTCAAAACTCGAATTAATGTGTCAGATCAGCTCTTTAAAAATCTATCTCTATATATACATACATCTATGTTTTTAGTATCCTTTTCATAGAGAGGTGCATCTGAACAAAAGCACTAGCTCTGATCATACTCAAATTTTTGAGTAGGATTTGACTTATGTCCAAATGTTCCAACATGGACCGAGTGCTACTTGTTTGTGTAATAAGAAGGCATTTCCTTTGCTGAAGGATCCCAAGCTTGTTCCAAACTCATTATAGGCAAGGAAAATTCTGCCCCACCACTGAAAGGCTCCCACCACTTTGAGGTTTAGTGTGGTCCAAGGACACACCTGGACAGTGCATACTGTTACACAGGGTAAGCTGGACACAATATCCGCTTGATTGGGGGGTTTAAGGAGGTCAAATGTAATTACCCAGTTGGAGCGTGGTCGGGAGAGTGTGATTAATTCCCAACCCTCCCTCAGAAAAGCCTGTGGGAACTTTAATGACCTCAGTGATAAGATCCTCGGTTGCATGCACCACTCAGCAAAGCAGACCTGCACCTGCTCAGCCCTGCTGCAGTGCTGTTGTGCTCGGATTCGGGACTGATTCAGCAGTGAGGAGGGATGGGGCTGTGTGGCGCGGGCAAGAGTGCCATCTGCAGAGTTGTCATCCGTGTCCTACAGCACAGACGGGTTTTCGAAAGGTAACCAGGCAGGTATGACCGCTCTGACCTTGCTCGGGCCGCGGGTTAGCGAGAGGTTTCAGCAGTTGTACCAACTGCCGGCAGTTGCTGCTTCTCCCTCTTTTAGTTGCTCCTAATTAATTGCACAAAATCATGAATTTTCCCTCAGCAAAACTGGAGCAAAGTATTCTGGCATGGCTAACCTCACAGAGTAGCCACAAAAATTGTTCTTGTAAATACTTCACTATGGGATTATTTTTCCTTTTGCTCTGTTTTTAAAAAAACAGAACTCTGACAACAGTTTGAAATTTTTTTTTTTTTTTAAGAGCTTAGGTGATTGCAGAGAATGTCAGCTTTATTTTGTCCTTGCCTTGTTATGGGTTAGTGATGGTTTTTTCTGCTTCTGAGTAGTACCTTCTTTCTGGCTGTAGTTCTCACCTACGTGTTACTTTGAAGGATCTTGAGCGTGCTGCTGCAAGACGATCTGTTCCCTGCTGCCAAGCTGGAATAATGGCAGTTTTGTTTGCACTGCAATGTTTGCCAGTTGTCACAAATGTCAAGAGTCAGCACAGCCCAAGCAAAGTCCATCTACTTGGTTTTACCTGTTAGAAAGAAGTCAGGTCTACTGTGAATGCGTTGCAAGCCAAAACACCAACATGAAGTATTATACACCTGAAACATGGGAGGTAGATGGTAAAGTTTTTCTGTTTTTAGTGAGAAGGACAAGTTGGGGAGAATCCAGTGAAAACAAAGGATTAGCTCCATGACACTGCTGGCTTGAGCTTGCTGACACTTCTCAGCAAGGGGCTATTTAAATTTGTTGCGATATCGCCAGGCTTTTGATGAAGAAGGATGAGAAATGGGTAGAGTTGTCTTCAGGGCATGCCTTGATCAGAAGTTCAATACTGGCAGGGCAGAACAAGTTTTATTTTTCTATCTTTTTCTGAAGTTAAATAAACCTTGATGTGCAGAATAACCCCTGAATAGTAATAACAAACTGAAGGACATCCAAGGAACTGCTGGCGTTTTTATTTTTCATTAATCGCGCTGTCATTTCTAACGTGCACCTGATTTATGTGTGTCTGGTTAACCATTCAAATGCCCTTTCTCTGACCTGATATACACCACATGAAAGTTTTATGGCAATAATTTATAGAGGATGATTACAGCTCTGAATGTAAAGTTTTGGAGCGCCATTCTTCTTGGGGATGGTGGGGCTTGGCCCTGGGTGGGTGTTCCCTGGGTGTATGGTAGAATTGCAAATTAAAAGGTTGAGGTCTTGGGACTTGGTATCTCAGAACAGCAGAAGGAAGCTGTGTGGACCTGTGAGGAGGGTCAGCCTGTGCTGCTGGGCACTAAACCATTCCTCTCTAAGGAATCCAGCTCTGTTGGGTTATTCTTGATCGTTTATTCTGGATTTGATCTGGAGTTTGGAAGCTTTAGTGGAATTCCATAGATCTTGGATGCTTTCCATTAGGAATGTTTGAACAGAAATGCACTGTAGTTGGGGTCAGATTAAGTGGTGTAGATCTTCTGTCTTTTTCAATCAGTCATAGGCTCTGAAAAGCTCTGTCTGGAGAATCATCAGCAAAGCTGCAACATCCTCGAATGTCTCTGTGCAAAATCCCAAATGCACAAACACAGATGTGGAGGGACCATTAACAGCATTGAAATGGAAATGGTGCTTCAGAAGGAGGAAGAACACTTTCATATTCCTGCCCATTTGTATCTGGTATTAACTTTTTTTTGGCCAAGCATTAAAACACAGCCCTAATCCAGTGATTTGACCAATAAAGCAAAGGGATGCAGGTCCTAGTGTGCTCTCATCTGTTCCTTTCCTCTCCTTTTTCTTGCTGGGAGGAGGAGGAGTGTGGGTTTTTTATTTTAAGTCGTCTCTTTAAGGCTCTTTGACTGTTCAAAGGTGCTGAGGGCTAAAGAGGCTACGTATTTATGCTGGCAGAATCCCTAGTTGAAATCCATGTGTTTCTTCACAAGTCCGTTTTGAAGTTTATTGCATTTTCTGTGTTCGCTCTACATATAAAGACTGGTGGAAGTACTGGCGTTGGTTAATGGAATGAGAGACAGAGGTCAAGTCTGATCTTCCTTGTAAGTGCTGGACTCCTTCATCTCCCTGTAGCAGGGAACAAACTGTCATTCCTCACTGTCTTTGCAGAAATAGATGCAGAAGTAAGTGACCACATGAAAGGAGCTGTCGAAGGATTTCTTGTTGAAGTTCCTTTGTCCAAGAATATTGTCTCCTTGAAATGGAAATTATTCAAGGGAATGCACTGGTTTGAACAGATTTCTGGATCAGAAAAATGAAGTCAATATTTTTGAAATTGTTGGAACTTTGTCCTGTCTTTAAATTAAAAGAAGTTTCATAGTGCAGAGTGACTTAGTGTGTAGAAGTTTAGAAGTCATTTGCACTTACAACAAAAACTGTGCTTGTGCATGCAAAAAAAAAGGAAATGTTGAGCACCTCAAAGCCAAACTGAGATCAAATCCGTGGGCGTATTAGCAACCAGAAACTTCCGTGCCTTGCCACAGCTTTAAATGTGTGCATACCAATATATGTGAAGAAAATGTATAATGACCTTGCATAATTAGAAACTTAAATCTTTGTAAAATTGTTGGGATTTAACTGAATTCTTGAGTATCATCTGAACTTGAAATTTCAGGTTAAATAATTCCAAGGAAGAATGTGTAAAACTTGAAATGGAAGAGAAGGTTTGTTGAGCAAAGAGCTGTGCTGCTGAATTGTGTCGGGTGGTATCTTAAAGCCACCACGTCAGGGAGCTTAGGCTTCGGAGTTGCAAGTTTTTATTACTGTCCCATAAGCATCTTGTTTGATGTTCATCCTCTATCATGAATATACTGCAGCAACTGGTAGCTGAAATATCTTGTGTGCTTTTGTATTATTTGTGGCATCTTTCTACAGAAGTAGAAGCTGATGCATCTGCTGCCTGCTGAGCTACGCGTATTGCAGCAGCGCGCTGAGCGGGGTGCCCTTGTTTTCTTAAATACTGTACTAGCACTTGAGTATGTTATGTTATCGCTTTTTCTTTAAGGAGAATGTCACCTAGCCAAATACTTCTGACCACCTCCTCATTGTATCCACCATGTTCCCTTAAAAATGTTCTCTTTAAAAAAAAAAAAATTTGATTTATTTATTTTTAGTCTAGTGAAATAATTTTCTCATGGGTTTCTCTTCCGTTTCTAAACTGGGTGAAACCGCAGTGTGAAGCCATCCTCTTCCCAGTCATATATGGGAAGTGAGCATGAGCCAAGGTACATATTTTATGTTAGTCAAAAGAGATAAGTGTCAGGATTTCAAAGGAAATTCCACCCTGCATCTTCCAGCGCTGAAATGTCTGCTGTACCTTGGCTTTTGTGCCTTGATTCAGAACAGCTGGTGCTTCTATTGCAACTCTCTTGTATTTTCATACTCATTTGTGGAGGGGGTGCCTGCATGCATGCCAAAATTCTGTCCGAGTCATAATGCCTCAATGAAAAACCTCGAATGTCAGGGAACTGGTAGCAGAGCCCGGGCGGCTGCTGGCCCGTGAGCCACAGGCTTGGCGGCTGGGGACCAGGAAGGGAAGTGGATGGCAAGGAGCGCAATGCTGTGCTTTATCGTCTTGCGAAGAACCGAAGCGGCTCCTGGTCTTGCTCGGCAGAAGACCTAAGACCTAAAGTCAGCTCCCCAGGGTGCGTACCTGCCGCAGGGGGAGCAGGCCGGGTTAGCGGTGGGGAGGACGATGCCCCTGGGGCCACGGACCCCCTCCCACCTCCGAGTGGCACCAGCTGGCGCGAGGCCCGCGTTGTGCGCTAACCTCATCTTCCACATCCTGTTTCCCGTTACATAAAGTGGGGATAAGGCTTTCCCCAAGGTGCTTCCAGGTCTTTATGTAAAGCTGCTACTGAAGAGCGAGTGATTGCTATTTGGTTAAGGCACTGTGCCTAAAATAACGTATTACTAGTGGGATTTGGACTTCTGTCCTGTGCTTTCAGGCTATTAGGTGATTAAACCACCAGTAAATTGGACTAAACATCTCCGGGTTTTAGCGGAGCAGGTAGCTGAGGTGTGGAGGTTTGAGGTTATTTCTTAATTTACTATTTATTATGAACATGTATCAGGGAGGAGATAGGGGGTAATTTTCTGCTTTGTTTGCTTGTCTGAGCCGTGTTGGATCATGTCTGATTCAGCAACTAAATCGAGCTCGGCTGGAATACTTGAGGGATGGAGTCCTTCTCTCCTGCGGGTCGGAAGGACAAGGCGTCTCAAGCGGCTTGGACGTGCGGATGGAGTCTCTTGAAGGATTGCTCCGCTCCCCCAAGCTGACCTGGCACTGGCTGGCACACTCTGTGGGCAGGTTGGGCTCAGGTCTGCCAGCTGCAGCCTGTGCTGGCTTGGCTTCCAAGAGTGCGTGGGAAACGGCAACGTAAGGAGTAGGTCCTCCAGCACCCGCCTGGTGTGCTGTCACCACCCCGCCGTCTTCCCTCTGTCCATACGGGCTTTCCCGTCCACGGAGTGGGGCTCTGGGTGACTGCACTTGCGTGCAGCGGGGACCTGCCTGGGAGCTGGGCGATGGGTGCTGTGTGGGGGAAAAGGGGTCCTGCAGTTCTCCAGAAATGTGGTGGGAGGGGTGGAAGGAGACAGCCCCCCCCCCCCAAAAAAAAGGGTGAGGGGGTGAATAATAAATGAGCTGTGCAATAAATAAGCAATGAGCAAGCTGGGTGCAGGGTGGGGATGAGATGGCAGGAAGGCTCCTTTGGGGGAAAGGAGCAATGAGAAAGGTAAAAGATGAAGGCTGGAGGCTGATGGGGAAACGGTTCTTGTCCCTTGTTTCTGGTGGCTGAGGTAATCCTGTTATTTTTGAACAGAAAGCTGGAGCACATGGCGGAGATCAGTTCCCCCGTGTGATGTCTCTGCTCGGCCTCGCAGCTGCAGGAGGAACGCTGTCAGCGATGGGAGTGACTGGCTGCTGGAGCTGCTCTACAGCCATTTGTTATCGCCAGTTGTCACCGGGGCAAACACTGACGGGATTTTTTTTATGCAGTTTGGTAAACATGAGGGCCAGATTCTGGGTGTAAATCTGGAATAGCTTCAGTGCAGTTGGATCTGCCCGGCTGTGCTGGATAATCTCACCAGAGGAAAGCGCAGGCGCAGAGCCGGCGTGCTGGGCTGCTCAGCTCTGCTGGGAGACGCTTACATTGCTGGAGAACTGGGGAAGGGCTGCGGGAAGGGGGGAGATGCTTGGGAGGTGCCCCAGGGGAGAGCGCAGAGCTGTGGCTCTTCCCATCTATTCTCCCCTTTGCTAAGCTTTAAATTGCCACTTCGTGTCCTTGCTGTATGACCAGTGAATACATTACATTGTCATTTGCATAGCTCGCCTCTTAATATGACTTGTTCTGGCTCATATGGATTATTCCGCTTTTGCAACAGATATGCCTGATAGCTAACGGCATGAGGAGAGAAGGAGAAGGCTTTGAAGCACCCAGGCAGTGCAGGCGCGGAGCAGCCGCGGGGCTCTGCGATGGCCTGGCTCTGCCCGGGGGAGGCACTTGCATGGGGCAGCATTGCTCCACGTTGATTTCCACACTCCTGCGTATCTGTGGGCACATTGCAGAGCTCTTTGTCCTAAAAGGCTCTAGGATTTGCAGCTGCATTGGTTGTTGAGCCCTTGGGATGGGAGTTGGAGGGCTTTCAACGTTAAGAGCTGTCTTGCCTGTGTCCTTACTGCAGAGCGGTGAGGTTCGAACTGAAGTGTCGTTTGGGCTTTAAAACATTTCCCCTGATAAAGGAGCGAACCAAACCTCAGAGCAAAGATAAATCCACGTTCTTGGGAGTTTCTCATAGGCTGCTGGGCTTGTGATCTGCCCTGCAGCTGCTTGTGTGCTGTGATGTGGCACGGATTGTATAAATCCTTGCTTGCATTTTGCAATGTTGTCAGCCATACAGTGTGGCTCAGAAAGTGATTTTTTTTTGTTTTGAAGAAGGTAGCTTGATGCCTGTATTTCAGTCTGTAGGAATATGGAGTCCTCTGAGAGCTGTGCAGTGAAAATGGTATATAGATAGTTAAGCAGGGGAATTTGGCCAAGGCTTTCTGGCACACAGCTTGGACAGTTATAGTAATTTATTATAACATTTTCCCATCTGTTTGTTATTATTAAATATGAAGTACTGATGTTGCACAATCTTACCTTTTGGATTTATGTCCAGAAGAAATCAGTGTATATTTTTATCGAATACCTTTTAACTCTAAATTATGGCTACAAACAGCGTTTTGAACTTTTCCTTTAAAGTAAAGTTTAAAATAAAATGAAATTAAAAAACTCCTGACACATGCCACTCTTTAAGGGTCAGCACTTTCTGGTTTGAAAATTAGCCCATACATGGATATCTTTCTTGAATGTTTTATTTCCCTTCTAAATCCTGGGTTGCCAGCAGCTTCTTTTCCTGTTTGAGCTGTACATGGGTTTTGCAGTCTTGTCTTCGGCCATGCGCACAAGGAAGCCAAAATAGTCAGGGTGCTTCTTGGGCCCCAGAGCAGCACCAGGTGTGAAACTGCTATGGACTACAAGGCTCACGTGATGGCCAGAACATGCCTGGGTCAGGTGTGCTGCCGTGCTGCTGGACTGCTGGTATCCGCTGCCTTGAACTGGGGCACCCGGGGCTGGTGGGGAGCTGTGGGCATTAGCACAGTTTTGTCACACCCTGCTTTGCAGGGAGCACCTGTGATGGAAATAACTCCACAGACCTGCAGGCATCTCCAGAAATCCAAGATAATTGCAAAAAACTCTCTGCTCTGAGCATGCATCGGTCGGAAGAGGATCTGCGCCCCTTTGAAAGGAGGCGTTCTTTTGCTCCTTTTGGTCCAGAGGCTTACAGTGCTCTCTGTCTGGGGGTGATGCTGCAGGGGGGCTGCCCAGCCCCTCAGGTGCTGCCAGCTGTGTGCTAACAGGGGTAGCAGAGGAAAACTCGGTTCCGTGTCGGTGTTCGCTCTGCTGAGCCCCTCCTTGCACGAGCCTGGCATTCCCCCTCGCCTGCGTCCATACTGCAGGGCAGGGAGCAGTGGGGGAAGAGATGGCAGGAGGTGAAATTGTACAGATCATATATGGTAGGCTGTGTTGTAAAAGTAACTGAGTTGTGTTTCCTCCGATGTGTGCTCGTCTGATGTATGCGGCTTTGTTGTAGCCCATCTAACAGACCGCACTCTCAATGCATCTGGATTTCCAAAGTAGTAATTTGTTACTGGCTGTGCCTCTGCCCCTAAATGCTTCTTTTTAGCTTATTTCATCACTTACAGCTGAAACTTGCTCAAAGTCCTTTCTGTTGCACTCAAGCACCGAAGTAACTCTCAAGGAATGCCTCAATTTCCCAGGGCGATGAGCTGGTGTTTCCTTCGCTCAGGGCTGGAGCCGTTGTCTGAGAGCTCCTGGTCCCATGCACGTGATCCCTGCACACGCTTTGGGGAGCAAGTGGTGCAAAGGCTCCCGCGTGCCCCTGGAGGAGCCGTCCCCTCTGCTCCTGAGCCCGCTCCTGTGCTGCCTGGGAGCGCTTGTCCTGGGAAAGGCAGGTGAGCCCTTCTGCTTACAAAAGCCTATGAATTCAAACCCTGTCATCTCACAAGAGATTGGATTTTTTCTTTCACTTTAGAAATAACTCCTTTTATTGTGCTGAATACAAAATGTTTCATGTTCCATAGGTGTAAATGCATATAAAAGAATTGTTGTGATCGTTTCCACACTTCTAGATGTTTTTAAAAATTTTATCTTTAGTATCTGTACCTATCCTCTCATAGAGTTAGTGATACATCGTGTCACGCTAAAAAGCTATTGATCTCTTTCAAATGGCTTTCTAGACCACTGTGCAATAGTGCATTTATTAAAGAGGAGTAATTTTTTATATAAAAATGTTTTTTTAAAAAGTTACCACATGCAGCATTGGCTATTTTATAGAGTAATTATTTTGACAAATAATACAGATGCTTTAGAATTGCTTTTGGTTCCCTTACTGTGTTTCAAATGATTTTTAAATAAAACTTCTTTTCCTTCTTTACATCCAGGGACTTATTGGCGCGAGCATGCCAAAGCCTCAGGTGTATGATAAATCACCGGAGTAAGCTTTGCTTGTGTTCAGGCTACCTTCACAGATGTTTCCACTTAAAAAGTTTCAGCCCTCAGCTTTACTGACAAGTTCCCCATTAATTATTGGAAGTTCACATCAAAGAGTGGATAATTACTTCTATTAATAAAGAGAATGCATTCTCTGATCATCTAGTTTAGAGGTGTTTCCATTCACTCGAAATTTCAACATTAAAGCAGTTGCAGGATATTTTGCCCTGCTTTGCTGGAGCATTGGTAACCATTTGACTGGTGACTCCCCAAGCAATACCTGTTACTTTGCATTTCCAGGTCGGCCTTGCATTACTGAATGCTTACGAACTACACGATCCCTTGTTGGATAACTTTTTGTTCTGGAGCACACGTATTTTCAGCCTGAATTAATAACGTTGTGTATTGAGGACAGAAAAGACAATGATTAATTCATATGTTTCATTTTATGCACTGAAGTCATTTGGATTTCTTACAGCAGGGAGAGCTGAGCGGGTGTATGAGTCTTGTGGTATTGGGACATATGTGAATAGCTGTTTAATATCAGTTGTCATTATCCTGTGTGATTTTTTTTAATGTGGTTGATTTCAGTGGTTTATATAAAAAATATGAAAAGCTTTTTCTTCAAATTAGAAGCAAAAATTCTAATTATATGCTACAGAATATCCTCGTGAGTGAATCTGATGTCACATGCATGGGAAATTCACCACCCAGGCTGCAGGCAGTACAATCACAGCTCGCCACTTCGCTGCGTTCGGGGGTGGCAAGGGGCGAAAGGAAAATCTTGCTGCACGCGGTGTTACGTTATCATTAAACCTCGGAATCCTTCCAACTGGCAGCTTCTCAGCAGAACTTGACGAATGGTAATATTTGTGGGAAAACACGTTTTGCTCCCCTCCTTTCCTGTACCAGGAAGGCTTCATGATGTTTGCAGCTGGGCCAGAGAAGGGCCAGCTCAGTCTGCAGTTGGCTGCAGGTAGATGTTTGGGGGAATGCCCGACACAGTGTCTTTCATCAGAAAGCCATGATGCATGATCTCTTAGAGGAACAAGAGTGTTATTTTGCTGGAATACCCTGAACCGCGACTGTGATCAGAAGTTGCATGAGCATCAGGACGTTTTTGCCAATAAACTGGCTGTGCAAACCCTTTGCTTAGCACTGCTGGGTTTTAATACCAAACAAGTGTTGGCTGAGCCACAGTCATCAGTTTGGGTGAGCTGCCTTCACGCTGCTACATCTTTAGTCTGTGGTTACAAAGGGAGCAAAATTCTTAGTCTAAACACATCCAGAAACTTAATTTGCAATAGATTGCTTTTGTAGCAGAGAGGATGAGTTGTAAATGATTTTTAAGAGCTATAAGAAGCAAGGAAAGGGCTAAAGACTTGAAAAATATATTCCTGGGGAAAAGCCTTGCCAGCTAAACTGTTGGAAAATTTAAAATGAAGGATTGCATCCTGTGAGCATGGTGGTGGTTGGTTTTTGTTTGTTTTTACTGTGTTTTTTTATGGTCTTCTGGCTAGAGGAGAAGACAGATAGGACTGGATTTAGGGTTGTCTTTTTATTGCTGTGTTTTGTTTCTGACAATGGGATGTAGACATGAATAAAAATAGAACTGCAAGGCTTAAAATATTAGATATTGCTTCAGAACGTTATTGTGTCAGGAGTTTCAGGATTCCTCCATAGCACTTTCCTGCCCTGCAGATGTAGTGGCAACAGCCCTCCAGACACTGCAGCTGGACAGGGTGGAATACCCTGGGACAGAAATAATTAGTGTACGTACTTCCCTGCCAAGGGAAATTGGTTTGATGGATGGGGCAGAAAACAAGAAATGAAGAGCCCTGCAGTTCTAAACGTGCTGGTGCTGCCACTAGCTTTGCTACTGCCTTGCCTCATGAGCAGGTCTGTGTGGCTTTGCTGCTGGTCCCAGTCTTGGCTGGCACATCTAATTGCTGCCGCAGTCCAAACAGTGCACCTGTGTGTGTTTAGGTTGCTTTACCTCTTGTGTCATGTGGAAAATTGAGGGCAAGGAATGGCAATTGCTGTACTCCTGGAAAGTATTTTAGAGTTTGCAGACAATTGCTTTTCTTTCTTTTGAACTCGGATGTGTAGGGTTTCCAAGTGCTCCCCTCTGCTCCTTGGTCTTCCATGTAGGGCTGTGCAGAGGAGTTCCCACAGTGCAGTTGTTGCACGTAGATGAGGTGGTAGCATCAGCTCCTGCACGGGCACTTGCATTGGAGAGGACCTGGTCACCTGCTCAGCTGGATTTCAGGCATCAGTGGGAAGGCGATGGCTCCCCGAGAGGCTACAGCCAAGGGAAGATTCATGAGACTTTGAGAAGTGGTATCAGGAGTGGTCCATCTGGTCCTGGGCAGTGCTAGCTACAGCAGCTTTGTGGTGAGATTGCCACCAGCTGCGCCTACAGGGAGACTGTGCCGAGGAGACCTGGGAGTCATTTCTGTTAATGGAAAGCTGGAAGGGTCTAGGTAAGCATCATGTGATGCTAATTTGCTTCTCCAGTAAGGAGAGTTATGGTGCAAAGCCACCCGCTGGGGTGATGGGAGAGGTGGTAAACTGAGGCAATGGCACAGCCTAAAGCAGGTAGTGGAAGACTGGAGGCTTCCCGCAGAGCGTGTGGCACGTGTTTAGTCTTGCGCAGTCATTTCTGAAGAGTGTAATTATGTAGTTACTTTGCCTTGGGTAAATATAGATTTCAGCTAGCAAGAGTTTGAAGTGGATGTTGTAATTCTGGGAACATATATCTGTTTTAATTTCCTTTCCAAGATTTTCTTGATCGCTCCCTTGATACTTCTCCCATCAAATTATTCTCCTGACAGTTGAGCATGACAGCTCAGGTCTCAAGTATATTTGCTCCTGTTCCAGATGAATTTAGGCTCGCAAACTGCTTGGAGGGGACATGTGAGGAAAGATTGGTAGAGCAGCCACTGCTGTGTAAGCAAAAGGGCAAAACAGTGTTTGCCCAGGAATGCCTTTAGGCACTGAACTTCTGCCACCCGCCCCTTGTAGGAGCTGAGGTGTGTTCGCTGCTGTGGAGCTGAGCCCCAAAGCCAGAACACGTGTGTCCTCCTGAGCAGAGGCGTATGTATGTGGCACGGGTGATCCAGTGCTTTAGGGAAGGACTGATGAACAGCAGCTCTTGCACCGCAGCGACTGGATTATGTCTTTTAGCCCTTTGGTTTGGCATTCCCGAATGACGGTGAAGAAACACTTCTATTGAGGCAGACAGTTATTACTTTTTTTTATCATCGTACTCTGTTCTTCTGTCACTACTTACAGTTTCTTCCTTACCTGACTAATTCTGGTTAGTTGGATTTAATAGTGTGTAAAAAGAGAAACGCAAGGCATACGGTGCTGTGTGCAGTGATTCAGGAAGAGTTGAGAAGTAACACTGCATTACTATTTAATTTGTTGTGGTCATTATAAATCCATGTGTTGCTCATGTTTATGCATAAACCAGTTCAAGGCCCCACCTGTGTAGAAGCTGTAAATGATCACTCTTTTTTTAATAGTATAAAAATAATATCAAAGTTGCCATTTCTGCCAAGTTTGATGTTGAATTGTGCCTGCCTGCAAGCTGAGCACAGTGCAGTGTTGGAGACCTGTCTGTGGGCCTGCCGATGTGGCAGAGCTGTGCAAGCTGTAATCGATTGTCCTGTTCTTGGGCAATGCCTGGGTGTGAATGTCCGCAAGGGCAAGACAGAGGAGAAGGCCCCTCCTTTCACTTGTTTCTGACCATCTAGTGAATCTGTGCAAGCTGCGTCCTCGCCGTGACTTCCAAAACTGGTACGCATCAGTGTCTGAGGGCTGGTCACAGCAGCGCATCTTCCCGATAGTGGCAACTGGAGAAAGTCCTTCCGTTGGTTGAAACAGGTCTGTTTGGCCAGCCAGAGAAATGCTTTTTGAGAGTTTCCTTTTGGGAAAATGTCCTTAGAGGAATATATATTTATTTATTATTTAACATAATAAGATTGGCTGTTCAATAGCAGGCAACAGCTCTCCAAAATGGCCAGAAAATAAAGTTGTATGCTATTTTCCAAGTGTTGGGAAGATTAGGGAAAGTAAAAGTAATTTGTCCCAGCTGGCATTCTCAAATGTAAAACTAATGTGTAGTATTTGCCAAAACTGGGGTGGCTCATAACTTCTAACTGGGGACTTTGCTTTTTCTTTAGGCAATATTAACAGGAGTCATTCTTGTAGGAGATATGCAGTTAGTGTCCGCTAACCTTGGCTGTGTCATTAACTACGTACCTGATCCGGTAGTGCTCTGTTTAATGAAGTCCTAGGGTATCCGCAGAGCTATCTGCTGGTGGAGATCAGTGTGAAGATGCAGGTCCTCCAAATGAGGAAATGTATGTGACAGCACGTGCAAAGTGTTCTGTTTTCCTCTAGTTTTGATGTCTTCAGGATAATGTGACTGCAAATTTACAAGCCATCTGCATTTCGTTGTAGACTCAGCTCCTACATAAGCGTGAACTGCCCGAGGGTGCCGGGCTGGAGGGCCCTCGGTTGGCTGGCACGGCCTGTGGCTGGACGAGCTCTTCGGAAGCTTTTCTCCTCTGCTTCCCTCAGCGGGTTGCTCTGCGCTGTGCCCAGGCCCCGTCCCACCGGTCCCTTCCGTGGTGGTAGCACTGAGGCAGAGGTGGCCGATGGCTGGGCCCCCGCCGGCTCCCGTCACCCTCCTGGGCCCTTGGCAAGTCCGTTCCTCAGCACAACCTGTTTTCAGGCGCAGGGAATAAAGGGCCTGCGAACGCCAGTTTATCGTGCCCTTTGGGCGATCGCGAGTTAAATATTTGGAATACATTAACGCTAGATAGCCTGTGTTGCTGGGTCTCATCCCCGCTGAAGGGGGAAGCATGTCCGTGTTTATTTCAAACTGATGAAGCTGCTGCAGTGGCTGCGCCGCTGCGGCCGGGCTGGTGGCAACCGGGTGGCTGGCAGCAGGAAGCCTGTTGCCATGGTTACCCAGCGCTGACCCCCACCCTGACCAAGCCGGGGCCGGGGGCTCGGTGTCCCCCTGCCGCCGTGCCCGGCCCGAGCCCCGCGGCTCGGGGTGTTGTCCGCTGACGCAGAGCCCAGCCGCGCTTAGCGAGGCTTCGTTATTTTTACAAAGCGGATTTCGATGTTCCCGTTAGAACCATCATAAACAGTTAAAGCAACGAAACCGCAGCTGTCAAAATAAATAACTGTGCTTTGTGTTGCTTTCTCATTTTGTTTTCTTACAGCGCTGAAAGTTGCTTATTCCTAAAAATGGAATCCACAGCGGTTCTAGCAGCTGCTGGCTCAGATTAATGAGGGTGCCTGTCTCCGGCTCTCTTGCCAGCATCTGAGATTTTCAAGTTTAACAATATCCGTACGTGTTGCAAGGAAACACAGTGAATGGCATGTTAATAAGAGCAACCCTTAATGAATGCCACATCTGGCTGGTAATCAACGTAAACCCGACTTAGCTGATAAAAATGGTAAATATGTCTAAAATTATATTTTAAATGCATATTATAATTGGGTATTTACTCCTGTTATTTTGTAGGCAGCAAGCCGAGCTTCTTCATGCCGGTGTTTGATGCCTGTGGAAGCATCTCTGGGTGACTGCTGTTCATCCACACTTTGTAGCAGAAGTAAACTAAGACAGTCTGAGAAGAGCTCAAAGAAATGACACGAGATCTTAAGACTCCTGCAATTATTTCTTTCCTCACAGTGTATCCTGGTGAAGACTGATGGGCAATTTGATTGAGGCAGAGAATTCCTGTAAAAGGCAAAACTAGGGCAACATTTAGACTGCCTTATGGGAAAGAAAAATTTGTATGTTTTCTATGTGTTACTTAATGTTTGTAACTGTTTCTGGGGGATGGGGTGCAGAGGGCATCATTTGAAATCTTGGCTTCAGGCCTGTAGCATTTTAATTTGCTTTTCTCTGTTGAAGCTAGAAATGGCAGCTTCTGGGTAGAGGCTGCTGCAAGCAGTTCTGCGGCCTGCGTCTGCCTTCCCTCACTCTGCAATCCATTAGCTGAGTGGCTTGAGGGGTGTCCTGAGGACACTTCTGGCTTTTCTCAAAACAGGTAATGACGAGATGAACACCAGCTCCTGCAACGAGTGGATTTTGTTTCTGCTCCTTTGGTGAATTTTCTCTAGCATGTGGCAACAGGTTTGCCAGGGTAGGTCAGCTATGTTGGAGATTGTGTTCCTGCAGACTGACTGACCATCCGAATGGTCCCTTACAGATCTGGAGTGAAAGTGTTGCTGGAAAGAATTATTTTGAAGTATTCTGATTTATTTTATTGTCTATAATTTTCAAAGTCCTGTATGTCAGCTTAGTTGTTCCAGCACTGAATTCAGTGATTGCTGATCTAGTTTACCTCTTTCTTTATATCAACGGTGAGATTTCAGGACTAGGAAGGCTTGGCATGTAGTTCAGGTCTCTGAACATCAGCATTTCTGCTTGTTTATGTATTTGCTTATCCCTTTGTACTGTGCAGGGAGAGAACAACTTCCTAATGCAGTTGACTTTTTGGCATTTGTCCTGTAATTGCCAAAAAACTGCTGCTTCCTCCTACGTATCCATCAGATCTCTTTAAAGTCAGATGGGTTTTGAAAGCAGCTTTTCGATTTCCTGAGGTCCGCGTTTGGTCTTTCTTCCTCCTGCTCCCTCTTTCTTCCTTTGTTTTTCGAGGTTAAAGCTGTGGGTGTTGAGGTCTCATTAGTCATTTTGGCCACTTGTGAGCTCTTCATGTTGAAAAATGCCTGGATTAAACCATTCCTGAATTACAGCAGCTTTACATCACTGAGGCTTTGTTGGTTGGGTTACTTCAGAGTGATGTAGCTGAACGGAGAGTCCCATTTACTTCTGCTGGGACTGAGGGGATGTCCTAAAGGTCACAGCAGTATCAGTTTTCTTATCTAACTGTAACCCCCCAAAATAGCCTTCACTCTGGGCAGAGCAAATCCGCTTTTAGAATCAGAAAACTTGTATTAGAGATACAGTAGTGATTTTGTCATTCTGTCTTGTATTAATAGTATCCAGTGGTTTTTTGTTTTTTATAGGTCTCAAGTGTAAAAGATGCTGAAGGAATGTAACAAAGCCCCATGTGTGGGTTAAAGTAGTTCCTGGAATTCGTCGCTGCCAAGGAAACGGGTTCTGCAGTCCTCTCCCTCCCGGTGGCTGTTGGCTTGAGCACTGCTGCTGTTGCATTAGGCGAGCATGGTCGGCGGGATCAGGGCTGCGCGAACACCAAGCCTGCTCCGGCCCCGCGCCTGTTAGCAGGGCTGGTGCTACCTCCAGCACTCGCTGCCCCGGGCTTTTGGAGCGTGAACTCTGTAGGCATCTGATGGAGGGTTGTGTGCAACTGCGTGTGCATGAGTGTTGGTCATGCCGAGCGGTGGGACCGTGACCTTGGCCAGTGTCTCTGGCCTGTGCACTAGTAAGAACAGCCCGTAGGAAACTGATGTGCAGCGCCCATTAACTAATATTCAGTGTTGTTCTCCTTTCTTCTGGGACTCCACCTTATCACCAGGACCTGGCTTTTTCCCCTGCGCCAGGATTGCCTTTCATATTCAACCTAAAAGCTGGCCAGAGCCTGCCCATGGTCTTCTCACTGTTGAGGGGACACCTCAGTTACCGCTTTTGTGAGCCCTCGGCTGCTTGGGGCATCAGATCGGTAGATCTGGCTTGAGGTTAGTGGGCTGGGTAGCTTTTTTTTTGCTGCTTGGTGTTTCCAAGGCAATATGTTTGAGAGAAATTTAGGGAGGCAGAGAGAACTTTAAATGAGAGGTCTAATTGAAGCTGACAGGGAAGCTGGACAAGGGAGTCACCCCTTGCTGACTATTTATCATCTCCTGCAAATGTTGGTGTTAAAATGTGCTCGCATGAGGCTAAAATGTGGGCTTTTAAGGGCAATGGGAACCTCAGATGATATGGCAGGAAAAGTTTGTATAATATGCTTTTTATTTTGAGACTTGCTTTATGTCTACTAGCAAAAGAGGTTGCCAGGTGCCTTCATGGTATTGGTTTTAATTTGTTCTTGCTTGAAGTGTACAAGTGGGAAATGATAGTTTTGAAATGGTGAAGAAAGCAGACTGGTTGAGCTGTTAGGCTCCTATGTTGCCATGCTAACCATGTTAACAGCTGCTAATGGTTTCTTAAGCTGCCAAAGCAGCCTGAAGATAGATTTAACACCCAACAGACACCTGTTTTTAGCAATTTAGCTCCTCAGGCACATGGCACAGTACCGCAGGGGTCCTGTCCATAAAGAACAGATAAAATGTGTTCAACAGGTTGCTTGAGAAGGTGGAAATTGTTGGCTTTCTACTTCATATTAGGGCTTACTTGGTGGAGGGTAAGGAGGAGAAGCACAGTAAGAAGGAACTTAATCTGGAAAAGATGAGCACTAGGTTTTTTTTTTGGTATTTCATACCCAGTTCTGTCTACCCAGTCAAATAGCAGGAATGTGTATAGTAATTACTGATTCCTGAGCAACCCCTGACTGTTCTGGTTTGGTAGGTGAGGGTTCAGCCTTTGCCCTTCTTGTCCTTTGGGTATGGTCTGGTTGTGCTTATTTTGTTTTAGGCCAAAACCTCCTGTCTGTGTGCACTTGGCTGTGCCATCATGTATTCTTTTCACGTGATCAGCATGGGTTTACAAAAAGAAAATTCACTAGAGAATGGTAACTGGCCTTTAGTTATATCATGGACTTCAAAGTGATCAGCACAGAAAGGATAACTGGAAAGAAAGTCCCTTCCAGATTATAATTATTTGTCCCAGGAACCAGAGGTCCTTAGTGATGATACGTATTTTTCTTCTTGTGTTTCTAGTGCCATGGGAACCTGGCAGTAGATGGTCTCTGCTGGTATGTATGCGCAGCGTATACCTGAACCTCTGCACAGGGAGGTGTAGGAATCACGATATTGGATTCAGACCAATGATCCATCAGACTTGTTTCCAGTAGCACCAGAGCCAGCTGCTTCTAAGGAAAATAGAGCACTATGCAGTAGGCAGGTTATCGATTTCACAGGGAAAGCTTCTCTTGGAAGACTCCTATCGTCCAGGGATTGTTCTCTGCCTTCAGGCTTTTTTGTTTCAAGCCTTTTAAAGCTGTGTTCTTTTCTTCTGCCGCAAATTGGTTGAGCGGGAACTCACAGCCCTTGCAGAGCTCTCTGCTGTGCCCTAACGCAACACGTAGCGCCAGTGTTAACTGGTTCATATCATGTGGTCATGGTTGTATCACTTGTTGTTGGCCTCTCCTTTTGTTCTGCTTCTGTTCCAGCTCTGTTCTTTAGCGTATTGTTTCACAGTCAATCCCTTCTGTCACTTCCCATTTCATTTACAAAGTTCTCTGTGAGGTTCATGGTTTGTGGACCACTGCAGGATGCCCAGCTCTTTTTCTCCCTCCATTTTTGTGGTCAGCCTAAATCATGCTGGTCTTTGTCCAAATTTTCTGATGACCATCATTGACTCTGCTTGTAGTAATCTGTTAGGGGGAAATGGGGTGAATTCCCCAGTGCAGGAGGTAGGTCCAGAGGAGCTGTCAGAGCTGCTTTTGGGCTGCCCTGGGGCCCAGCACCAACCTCAGCTGTGCCTGCAGGAGGGCTCTGGGGAACCCTGGAAAGCCACTGCCAGCTCTTGGCCAGGAACCGCTCCTGATTCTCATTCCCATCAGTTCAGTGAGATTTGTGGCCTGGGTCTTGTGGCCGTTGGCCATGTGAAGGTTTTGAGGGATGGCTTGATGCTGAGAAGTCAGAGGAGGCAGTAGCTGCTGTGCTCACATGTCTCCGGAGGCAAAGCACACCGCACTGACAAGCAGTGCTTGGGTGTTCTCCTTGCCTTGGTGGCCGTGCTTGAGAGATGCCGGTGCCAGTGGGTTCACATGAACACAGACGAAATTATTTTTGTTACTTTAAGACAGGGTAATTAAATACAGTATATACGGATCCCTCAAAAATGACAGCCGCCCACAGAGCTAAAAACAGGAAATCCATTAACTTCATTATTTAAAAAATAAAATAAAAATCTTCCCAACTGATTCCTCTGTCACTTAAAGTTCTCCATGGAAGGAGGGCTAATTTAACGCTGCATTAACTCACTGTTATCACCCTCCTGTTACCTAAGTAGTTTCTAATGACTACCCTGGAGAGCACTTGGAAGCTTTTAAAAGTTTTTATGCTAAATTTTTTTGTGTGTGTGGTTTATACTTTAAGAACAAAAGTTATTGATAACATTTTTCCAAATCTTCCAACAACATGAAAAACTATTCTGTTGCCTGCAGAAATGTGAAGCATCTCTAGCCCGCTATCTCTGGCAAACAAGACATTTGAAACATGCCATGTAAGTGGTGAAATTTGTGAAAATGGATGGGGCGGAGTTTGGCTGTGGGACGCTGGTGCAGATCTTGGGCTTGCACGTGTTTGCGGTAGCAGCGTGTCCTGGGGGCAGGAGTGGGGCTGTCTGCCCTCACCCAGGACAAGATGCCGAAGGGACTGTGTCCTCGAGCCCTCTGAGCTTTGGCTTTCACAGCTCTGAAAAGAGACCCCGTGGGGCAGGCAGCTTAGGAGACCTCTCTTTGTTCTGAGGCCTTTAAGTGAAAGGCACCACCGAACTGAGAAGCAATAAATCATTTTCTTTCCTCATTCTTTTCTTCAGAACTGTGGTGGACTGATCTCATCCTTTTTTAATCATCTCTATTCCTTTCTGTGTCCAGGCTAAGACGTGCTTCTGAGGTCAGCATCTCCTGCACTTGGGATGTTTCTGGGGGTAGGAGGGTGACTTCAGAATGAAGCGTGCTTGGTGCTGCGCAGTATATTCAAGTCCTGAAGTTACAACTTTATGCGTTGTATCAGTTGGAAGGAGATCTTTGCTGTATCTGTCAGGTGTTTGATCACTGACAAGAGTCAGAGGGACCTACTGCCTGCTCTCTCCTGCCGTAGCAGAGGAGATGCAGAGCGCGGTAGCTGCGCACAGCTGGAGTTTCACCGTCTGGGACACGTCCGTGGCTTCGGCTGCGTGTGGCCATTTGCACAGCATGTGCAAAGGATTTCAGTGAATTTCAAAGAAAAGCACAGTGCTTTAGGTTAGTGATGAGTTGTTTTTTCAGAGCTCTGAGTTGCAAACTGTGATTTTGGAAAATGCATGTGAATGAATGTGTATGCGGTGCTGATGCCCCGGACTTAACTTTTCCTGGGTGATCAGAGGACCTAAATTATTTCAAAGTTAAACCTTGCACGTGTGCTCTCTCTAACAAAAGATATCCAGAACTGCTCTGTGACATTATTGGCAGGTTTTTCATGTGTATAGAGTGACTTTGTAACTGCAGAGAGATCTGGTGTATCTATTAGGAATTGCCAGGAATTTTTTCCATAGGGAGCCCTGGGAAACCTTTTAAACTCGACACAAACTTGAACATCTCTTGTACGTGCTCTTTGCAACTCAATTTTTCAGTGATATTTGGAAAGCTAGAGAGCGAGGGGACTGAGTCTCTGTTGCCTTAATAGTTTTGTAGTCCTGGAAAAGGAAAAATGACCACAAAGAAGGCAAAAAAGGGAAGGACAGCTGCTGGCAACACCTCGCAGAGCACACGGTGCTTCTGGGCTGCACAGCACGACCGACCATGGTGCGAACTTCTGCACAGCAAGTCAAAGCGGTTCACCGAACATCCGCTGCGTTTCAAGGGTTTCCTTCGCCTGTAGTGTAAGCTGTTTGTGTTGAACTGTTGCATTCTCTGCCTGAAACGGCACAGCAGTGAGCAGATCCTGCTTGCATGGATTTCTGCCCCATCCTCTCCAGCACTGTCAGTCTCGCCCTGCTCTCCCTGCCCCGGGGCTGGCTGGTGAGCCCACTCGCTGTGCTTGTCTCCTCGGTAGAGGGAAGAGCACATTTCAGCAGCTGGTAGCTAAGACATGTGGAACTCTTGCCTGAAAGCCAAACCCAGTTGAAACCGGTGATAATTTTGCCATGAATTTTAGTTTGGGCAGTATTTCATGCTGGAAATAAAAATGGTGTTTGTAGGTAGCTGACAAGCATAGTATTTTAACTTAGTAGAAGGCATATTAGTAAGATACCTCAAAATGATGCAGCTCTTAAAGTTGGGACCTTTGCTTACCTTTGAGGAAGTTCTTGCTATGAGTGATGAAAGTTGTAATGATTTACACAGTGGGTTTTTTTGGTTTTTTTTTTTGGTTTTTTTTGTTTTGTTTTTTTTGTTTTGTTTTTAAGAAAAAAACAGAAATGCTTATCTTTACTGGGTGGGGGGGTTGTTTGTTTGTTTTTGTTATTGTTGTTGGGGTTTTTTTTTTTTTTTAGATTTATCTTTCACACTTGGAAGAGGGCTAGGTTTGACCTGTCTCTTTTCAGGCAACGCGTACATATTACAGAGTATTTGTCAGCCCAGTTTGGTGCATTTCATAATTTGACCTGTATTTCTGCAAGTGGGAGATCAGGAGAGGAGGAGGCGATGCCAGGGGGATGAGCAGCCCCGCACCCGGGGAGCACGCTGGCAGGTGAGCCCCCGACTGCTCAGCGTAGTGCTCGTGGCCGGACATGAGTCCGTCTCTATCGGTGGAACTGCCTGGGGCAGTTGCAATGAGTATTTGCAGACTAAAGTCCTTAATCAGAGTATCCTGAAGCCATCAGCGTAACCCATGCTGTTTTCAACAGGTGTTTTAACGCTACAGCTTAAATTATATCAGACTAAATTTCAGGGAGGTAGGGAGGAGAAGCTCAGGAGCAGTTAATCTAATTCCAGTGTAAGTCTGTCAGTATTGGGTATCTTCCTTGCTTTGGCTGCCAGTGAGTGTGACACCCAATATTCATAGGGGACAGCTGCGCTGTCCGCTCTACAGCTCCTCTGTGTGCTGGCTGCAGAGGGAAAGCTATAAAATGCGCGTACATTGTAGAAGCATTTGTCTGTGCCAAGCAAACGTGCCGTCTATAAATTTTGTGTGCAGATACGTACATACAAAGAGAAGCAGTTTGCTGTTACCCCTTGTCCTATATTTTAGGGAAAAAAAAAAAAAGAAGGGTTTTAAAAAAAAATTCTCTGAGCTATTTATACTACAGCTAAGTATGTTTTTTTTGATTTTGACCAACTGATTTTTTTTCTTTTCAGAAAAATAGATGAATTGAAAATAAGAAACTTCATTGTCTTTGGACCTGGCTACTGTGCGTTTAGTCTAGAAGGCTTTCTGTCCTCTGCCTCATGGCTTTCTCGCCTGCTGTACGTTCAAACAGAAAACTGCCTTGGGACACAGGGAAGCTGAAGGCGCAGCCTGCAGGTTGGGTGGGAAGGGGTTGCTGTGGCTTTCCTCAGTAGCCTTGGACAAGCTGCGATCACTTAGATGTTTTTTTCAGCAGGTACTTGATGGTAAATAATAAAGATGAAAATCGGAAACCTTAATGATATAATGCTATATAATCTATATTCCATTAGAAATAATACTCTCTATAGGGAGCCATAATGGCACTGCTTTGGACTTTTCTGGAGACTGTTCATACCAAATTGACTTCTTTTTCTACATATTAAATACTGGTAATGTTTTCTACAGCACATCAAATGTTCCTGCCAAAGCGTATGCTCTCTCTTGAAGAAGTTGGTGAGGCAGCGTGGTACAGGCTCTCACAGTTCCTCTTTCAAGCAGCAAATGGTTTTTGACTCTAGAGATCACTTGATGTTGAGCTAAATTTCCGAGCTGAGAATTTGGAGGAATGATTTTACTTAATTTTGAAGAAAACCATTTGAAAACCTTAAATACAAAATGGGAAAGTGGTGGTTACTTTTTTTTTTTGCTTCCATCTCTTCCCTGCTTTCTTCCTGCTGTGTACCCCCAGCACTACCTCTCCACTTCTTCCCCGTGCCCCCTCCCCAGCGGAGACCTCAGAAAATGCCAAACTGTGGATTTTGCTGCATCAAGTTAGGAGCATGTAACAAACATTCGAAACGCGTGTGAGGCAAGTGCAGCCACCATTGGCAGTTTATTTTATTTCATTTTTTTCAAAAAAAAAAAAAAAGTTGGCTCCCTCTCCTGCTGCGCGGGAGATAACAATGGCACATTGTGCCGCGCTGCAGCTGCTGAAATTTGACTAGATCCAACTGAAGAAAACAGGAGCAGGTGGGTCAACAACGTGACCCTTTCGTTCCCAGCAGTATCAGTGTGCGCCAGGACCGCAGGGACGGGGGGCTGAGGTGAGCCCCGAGTTTCAGCCCAGGCATCAAGGATGTATCGCTTTGAGGATATGAGGTGACTTCGATGCCTCTAAGTGTTGTGGGGTTTGCTGCCATTTGTGAAATGGGTTTCACTCTGAAATTGCTAGGGCTGGGAAATGTCACTGTACGCACTAAATCGGCATCCCTGCAGGCGAGAGGCCGTTGCTCCGTTACTGGCGCTGGTGCTTGGTTCCCGTGTTGTGCCAGTTTCTCACTTGGTGCTGCTCTGCGGCTGTCACACAGGTCCCGTGAAAGCCTCC
The DNA here is from genome assembly GCA_013399475.1 of Chauna torquata. Taxonomy (NCBI): domain Eukaryota; kingdom Metazoa; phylum Chordata; class Aves; order Anseriformes; family Anhimidae; genus Chauna; species Chauna torquata. The sequence goes on from VXAL01012265.1 coordinate 888,347, forward strand.
AGTGCGTGCCCTCTGCTCCTGAAAGTGGGGGATTATTTGGATTGCTTGATTTTTTTATTTTTATTTTTTTTTCCCTCCCCCCCCATAGGTCTTCACAGGTCATGGAGATGAATTCTTTCATGTCAGTGCTTTTGCTTTGCTAGAGCTGTCCCTAAAATGTTGAGGCTGGGATTTTCTGCAGCTTGGAGGAGGGTTTGGTGTGTGGTTCCCAGTATGTTCAGCGGATATGGAGGATGTGGTTGTGTTGGGCTTCTTTGCCTCTCCCAATGGCAGGAGCAAGTGCATCTCAACACTGACCACTTAGCAGCAAAAGTAGGGCAAAAAATGCTGTTAGAAAGGAAAGCTACATGGGTCAGCTAAGTAACAGCTTTTCCTGAGGTCTTCCCTGCTGCAATGACTTGGGTGATTCCTCGCAGGTGCCACAGTGTGTTTGGGCTCGGTGGGCCTCGGAAGTGGTACTGAAAGGTGGCGATGCTCAGACTCCAGCCACGCTCGGCAACCGCATGGTTATGGCCTCGAACCTTGCTAAGATTGCAAGGGGTTTTGACTCTGAGGCTTTTAAGGGTTAGACAAGAACAACTGTATGTAAGTCAGCGGCTAGAAACTCAGTTTCTGTTGATGGATCTTGTAATCTTGCTTTCTGATATCATCTTACAATAAAGTGAGTGCGAGATGGGGCAGAGCTCCCCCCGCTTTTTGCACTGTGCTGTGGACGCAGTCGTGGCGGTGAACGGCACGCTCACATCCTTGGAAGTCTTCATGGTTTAGCTGTAAGTTTTAGTAGAAAACATGATGCATGTAGCATCTCAGATAATCCTTCATCACAAGTGCTTGTATTGCTTGTGGGGTAACATCAAGTGGTATTTTATTAGCACATGATTACGGCTATAAGAGTAACAGCAAGTTACAGTCGTGGATGTAAAACAGTTGCACTGCTAAAAACAGTTCACATTTGTCTGATTTTTTTTTTTCTTCTTGTCTGAGCTAAAGGCTTAGACCAGCCTGTAGTTTTAAGCTAAAACACAAACAGAAGTAGGAGACTTTGGGGGGGGAGAGAAAGAAAACCTGGGGTGAGTGGGTAGGAACCTGGGCAGACGGTGGGTAAGGGGAGCTGGGGCGGCTGCCGTGGGGAAGGAGGACGCATCTTGGGAGAGGTCAGGACCAGCTCGGTCACTGTGTGTGCAGCCGGGATGAATGGGGTGCAAAGTAGGACGGGAAGGGAAAATTTAATGTACAGAGGCAATGGTGAAACTGGGGAAGCTGCAAAATCTGCCCTGTTTTCATTTCTTGCGTCAAGGTGAGTCAAATGGGGAAGGGGAGAGCAGTGGCAGGGGGTAGGCGGCCGCGGGGCCTCGCCGGTGTGGGCGAGGAGCTGCCCGGGGTGGGAGGAAGATGGATGGAGGCCGCAGAGGAGCTTCCGCTGCCGAGGGCAGGATATGTGACTGCTCGGGTGATGCATGCTAGCATGGAAAATTGATCCGCATGACCACATTACCAGCTGTGGATACTCAGTGCATCAGGAAGAGGGTTGTTAATAAATCAGAGGCTCTCCGTGCATATCTGCATCTTAGACTTGTTTTTTAGCAGGAACTTGGTGTGATCCGATATGAGGGTCAGCAGCAGAGCAAGGTACAGCGCAACACTAAAGCTTCATCTGCGCTCACAAATCTGCTCATCGCTGTCAACGGGCGCAGAGCAGCTGGAGCTGAGCAGGTTTTAGCTGCAAGCGGAGGAGGTTTAGACGGAGGCTTCTGAAATGGTGCCGTGACTGTAGTTTGTCCTTGGCTGCACTTGCAGTGAAACCCTGTTTGGTGCCGGCTCAGCTGCACCCGCTGCCAGCCCCCGTTGTCAGCAGTGGGTAATTTAAGAGGTTTCTACCAACAGCTGGGGAGCACTGTTTACTGCGGTCCTCGGCACGCTGAGCCTCCCCTCCCGTCGCGGCGCTGAGCTGTCCCCTCGCTGGCACGCCGCGCATCAGATTATGCTGTTGGACTCGCAGCCGGATGGTGGTGCCAGGATCCAAACTTGTCTCTTTGGAACAAGAAACACAGGTGCAGGCTGAACTAATGATCTTTTGAGGCCAGCCGCATACCAGGGAGGCTTCGGCTTTGCTTCTGACAGGCGTGCACACATACGTGGGTCCCCGCGTGCTGGTTGCGTGCTTGTGTAACCCACATCGTGCACAAGAAATGTCGCGTGGGACTGCTCAATCCTTCCATGCGCTTTCCCTCCATGCACACAAATGCCTTCCTGGGAGTTTGGATTAAAAATAAAATTGAGAAAACGTCACCGTCTCCTGGGTGGTGAGAGGCGATGCTGCTCTCCGACGGGAAGTGCATATGTGCGGATCTAAAGGCTGCTTGGAGGTGTAGAGGCTTGCGCCTTCCTACTCAGCCGTCCAGCAGGCATAGTATATGTCTGCAGGGGAACACGGTCATTAACATATGAAAACGCTGATAACAGTGGGATTCTTGTGCAGGCAGAAACGCATGAGATATACTACCATTTTGGTGCCAGTTAAACCCATAACTGCTATTTGTGGCTGGGTTTAGTAACAATTAACCTTTCACATTTTGTATTAGCCATTGCTTTTCTGGTGCAGCTGCTTTTATAACAATATACTTCACTTCTCCTCCCAGAATCACTAATTTTGGCAGTTGGAGTATCTGTTCTAGGAAGCACAGGATGTATGGAGGAAGAATGGGCATTTTTTAATAGCTGTTTGAAGCACAATAATCTTTCTTTAAAAAAATTACACTTTGATTTAAGGAACTTTGTCCATATTAAAAAAAGGAGATTTCATTACTGCAATTTCAAGTATTTTAAAGTGAATTTAGTGTAGTTTTGCTTGTGTGGCAATGTCAAATCACAGGTTTTCAAAAATTTTGACCTGATGTGTATTCAGATATCTCAAACTGGAGCTGGAAGGAATAATGCCTCTAAGTGTTCTCCTTTTCTAAGCTGGGGGAAATGGGGGTGTTGTGGATCAAACTTAGTTTCTGCCACTTTACAGCTGGCAAAGTGTCTGGGGGACTCTTGGGCAAAGTGTGGCTACAAATGACCCATGGACACTGTGTGCTTTATTGTATGTAGATATGTAGGTGGGAATATCAGCATCTTAAATGGCTCCCATGAGGCTGCTGTGTTTTCAGGAATTACACCCTTAGGCTTTTAGTGTCTTTTTAATGTCTTCAGAATGCAATTGCATTGCACAGAAATATTTGAAAATTAAAATGTGTAATTGGAGGTAGGACAAAGTTGGTGTAATGAACTTGAATTTAGTTTTGGCATCAGTATATTGTTACTTAATGTAGTGGAGGTTGAATTTCACCTGTCAAAACATAAATACAGTGTTCTGGCTCTTCCAGAATAATTATTTCAATATTTATATGGTATGCTGTGCTGGAGAAATAAAATGCAAAATGCAGATTTGCATGATATAGGCGATAGTCTGTCTTCTCCAAAGCATGTGGTGTCACAGGTAACGGGGTCATTGTGTGGTTACAAGGCTGTGCTTTGATCTCAGATACACTGGTATTAAATCTAGAGTCCTTTCGCCAAATCCAGTAGTGTGTGAAACTGGCTTGATGGATGATTTGAACTTTTTTCATTATGATTTTTCTTCATGATTAAAGATCCAAAGCTTCTGGTTGCACATTAATGTTGATGATGAATAAGACTTAATGCGATTTTAATCATCCTCTTTTGAAGATGAAGACTGCCCTTTTTTGCTCATGGCATGAATCCAGCGCAGTCAGTGGGATGGTGCTGCACAGGCCAGCAGAGATGTCGTTCATCAGTGTCTGGGGCATAGCAGGTTCGCAAAGAAAATCTTCCATGTGCATTCATCAAATGCTGCTGGTTTTGGACAATGGCGTGTGACATGAGTAGATTTCAGACCAGGTTTACTGTAATGGTTTGGGCATGCTGGCGGGATTTCTGCTTTCTGTATTTTTCGGGTGAAGTAGATCATAGGGTAGATGTTTAGGGTAAAGTAGATCGTTCCAGTAGAGCTGGAACGGGGCGCGTGTGGTGCAGGGTGCTGGTTTTGGGGCTGGAGTTGAGGTTTTGCAGGTGACACTTCTCGAACAGTAGCAGACTCCTCGGGTGTCGGCTGGTACAGTTGTCGTGGCATGAGGTTCTCCGCTTCCTTCGCTAGTTCTCGTCCCCTGAACTCCTAATTGCAATGGCTCGGTCAGTCCACAGTCTGCAGGAAGCGCTCGTGTTCCTGGGTCACTTTGCCAATTCCCAGAGCGCTTAAATTGCATTTTCCTTTGCATCAGAACAGCACATACATTTTCCCTTGGTTCATGTTGCATAAAATAACCATGTAAACAACAAAAGTGTCAGCACATGCTCTTGAAGAAAAACAGCACAACCCAATGCGCCAAATGTAGGTGCACGTCATCAGTGCTGCCAGACTGGAAAAACAAAGATAGCGCAGTCTGGGGTATTAAAGGTAGACTTGGTGGGAAATGCATTTGCAGATGTATAGCGATGTGTTTTCTGAAGTTCACACTGTTGCTTGAAGCATCTTAATTTCATGTAGCTAAGTCCCTGTGTGATGTGCTTATTAGGACAGAGCTGTTAGCTAAGTTCCCCCAAGTTAAATTTCAAAAACATTGCAGGTTTTTTTTTTTTCTACTTGTGTATTTAAATTTTGTGAAAGGATGACTTATAGGACTTTTACAATAAATATTTCTTTTTCATTTCTCACATGTTGGTACTACAGGATGGGAATCGCAGCTCCTGGAGACTGGGTTCCTGGGGATATTCCTCTGCCCGCTCTGGACCCTCTCCCGACTGCCCCGTTCCACGCCTCCATCCAGCATCGTCATCTGGGGCTTTCGGTGGCTGATCTTCAGGATCATGCTTGGAGCGGTGAGTGGGACTTCACGTTTTTGCTTTTCTGAGCTGGCAGCAAAAGGAGTGGCTCATCCTAGCAGAAAGCCTGTTGCTGGTGCAACACATTGGAGTCCTCTAGTTCAGGATTTTTCCTAGTTATAAGGAGAAGCTTGTAGCAGGAAATGCTTCATCCTGTGTTTCACAGAATCTTTAAACTTATTATTAGCGGTTATTTTAAGAAAGACAAACACAGGAGTAAGAATGTGTGTTGATATGTTGATGCTGCTCTTGTGATTGGCTCTTTAAATGGAATTAAAGGGAAGTTTAGGACTTGGGCATTGTGGCTTTTTGATAAGATGCTTGGGAATCCAGTGGGTAATTCCCGGGATCCAGGAGCTTTATGCTGAGTTATTTTTTCTTTGTGTGCGCTTTACTGAAATGTCATTCTCTGATCCATGATTTCAAAGAGAACAATTGCTGCAGTACTGTCCAAGTGCCAGTGGAAATTCCCAAGTAGCTTGTAAAAGAGTCTGTCAGGAACTGACACATCTTTGTTAAAGGAAAGGTGCAGCAAGGGCATTATCCTGTGATCTGGATCTGCATGTTGGACACCTCAAAATATCCAAAAATTTTCGTCTGAGGATCATCGGTGTAGAAAGACTACATTCCTGTGCCTGTTTTCTCTAAAATCCTTCTCTCACTCCAGCTCTTGAAGTGCTTGAATCTGTAGTCAAGCTCACCAAGTTCTTAATTAGCCTCCTTTAAACAAAGAGCAAACTTTGTGTGTTAACCTTAGTGTTACGTGCTTTCAATGTTGTTAGTGGACAATGTGCTGTTGCAGTGGATGTTCTTGGAAAATGCATGCTGCATACTTATTGCATCAAAGTGGCACTACTCAGCCTATGACAGTTTAGCAAATTTGGCTTGGAAGAGCAGGAAAATGTTTTTTTTGTTGTTTTTTTGTTTGTTTGTTTGTTTTGTACACATCGCACGTCTGGAATTTCAAAACCCGCTCTTTATTGCATTCATTTGCCATATCTGTTGTGTAGCATTGCTGAAATTTGCTCTGCTTCCTAAAGCCAGAGGGATTGATTCCTGCAGTTCTTACTCGTTATTAATCAAATAGATCTGTCCCTGCTGTGGGGCAATACAGATGGATTAAATGACTTCTGGAGGTCCACTCCAGCACAGTTGTCTATGACTCTATAAAGTGCCTGCGTGTGTAGATAATCAGAGATTTTAACGTAACTGCCAGCTGAAAATGTTCAGTAAGGGTTTATAGGACTAAGGCACATTTGGAATGCTGTAAGCCTTTCAGTTGGAGTTCACGTGAACAGTTCTGCTCCAGCATCGGCTGTAGTGCTCCTGCCCTGTCCTAGGAGGGAGGCTGCTTGATGCGTCTGTAATTGCAGCTTTACTTTATACAGTAGAAATCTAGTCTCTTAGGAAGCTTGCCTCTGGTAGAAAGGTCTTGCTTGACACTCCCCAGGATCAGGTGGGGAGATGGAGCTAATGGAAGGATCTCTGCAGAGCTGAACAAACAGTGTCAGGAGACATTCATGGCAAACAAGCTCTTCTGGTTAGGTAGGTAAGTGTGATCTGATTTTAGTCTCTCGCGATGTGTTTCGTGGAGTCTTTTCCTGGGACAGCTGGGAAAGTGCTATTAGAAAAATGACTGGAATGGTTCTTTGCAAAAGAGCTGCTAGGAGAGGAATCAAAATGGCAGGGTCTGCAGATCTTTGATGCTGTTTATGGGACAAGGATGTTTGAGGGGAAGTGTGATAACCAGGTGAAGCGCAGTGTATGGTCTTCAGAGGGAATAAGGGTGAATAATCCTTAAAAATGGCCTGCCTTGTACCAATAGGCAGTTTGTAAATCTGTGCATGGGCTTTGCTGCAGCATCAGAGTCCGTAGCCTGGAGAAGCAGTTGGGATGCTTCAGGGCTGGCACCACAGCCTTGTGGTGCACACCTCTTGCTGCACAGAGGCTCCGTCTCCGTGGCATCAGGGCTGGGTCTGTAACCGTGTTCACTGCTCAATCAGCTCTGCAAAGACGAGCCATCTGTGAGCTACTGCTGGCTCTATGCAGAGCTCCTTGGGGATAATAATTTATAGTCCATGCGAACACTGTAGATGATCCGATTCGGTTCTACATGCAGTTGGTTCTGCATTCCCAACAGGTAGAAAGGGGCTTTTGCTGGTCTGTTGAGAACAGTTCTATTGAATTTTTTTTGGCTGAGAATTTAGGGGTGCTTTTGGTATTATTTTTTTTGCGATAGTGTCTGTTGTTCTTGGTGTTTTCCTGTTTCTCATTTGGACAAAGCAGACCATCACATTTGCTTGGTTGAAATTGCGATTTGTCAGAAGTTGGCTGGAAAAGGTCCCTTCACAACTTCCCTGGGGCCATGGGGAGCCAAGTGTCCCGGAGCTGCAGGATGGATCTGGGGAGGTCGCAGTCCCACGGGCAGCCGCACGTCTCCCAAGGAAGCATTTGTACCAGTTTAAAGCGGTGCCTGAAACTTAACACACTAGCCAATATTGAGGCATGGTTTTTACAGTAGTTTTCAAATATTTTAAGCAACTGTTTAGGGAATACAATTGAAGGCTTATAACCTGCAAGAAATATGCATCCATGTTTTATTACAAATTACATTTCTCGTCCTCTCCTTTAAGCACAGAATGATGAGCGCTGTGGTAGCTGGCCTGTGTGGTTTCTTCATTATACTTTTAAGGGCAGCCAAGGTCTAAGTTGCTAAAGACCTGTAAGTGCAGTAACAGTGCGGGCTGGCCTTGAGTGACATTCCTGGGGACCTGTGTAGCTGTCCTGCAACAGGAGGGGTACCAGTCTCTGCAGGAGCCTGTGCAGTGATTCGAGAAGAGCTGAGAGGGTTCACCATCTTGCAAGATTAGATCTCTGAAATGGTGAAGTCCAAAATGCAGTTACCCTAAATGCAAGTTTGGTTTTTTTTTCTGCGGGAACTTCATTGTGAGTGTATTATTTGGGCCATTTATCACCAATGACGTTTGGTGAAAATGTCAGGATAGCCACTTTGTCCCCGCAGAAGTTTCCGTCCCAGACGGAGGGAGGCTGACTCCTGTGGTCTCGATGAGTCTTCTCAGATGTGGCACTGATTACAGAAAGGATCAACAGTCAATAACACCAAGCATAGGGAAATACAGCTAACTTTAAGTTATACAATCGCCAAGTTTGTGTCCTTCTTTCCTTTTAAAATGGGACCGTGCTTTGCTCTGTTCCTGTTAATTTGTTATATATACTCTGAATTATAGGACAGGTTTGATGTAAAGGAAAATCATGCTTATGAAAGGTCTTTGTTATTGTTATCTCTGTGCTGCTCCTCAGTTTTCTCTAGAGAGTAATAACACTCCCGTTATTTTAGGGAGAGCCCTCTGCAAAATAGATGCTGCCCCTTGAGTCCTTTGTCTGTCATGGTTACTGATATGTAAGTAACAGGCATGGGAGAGTAAAACATGGAAAGGTCATTAAATGGGGATCTATACAAGCAAGTGGAAATCAGTGATTGATGGTATCTTTAATGTTTTGGGGCCCGAACACGTGTACGTTTCCTTCTCAGCTGAGGTAATGACGCTTGCAGGCACTGGGACGTGAGTTTAATGCGTGAAACCAAAGTATCCTCCTGCAGCGCAGGTGCACCTGCTCAAAGGCAATCTTTGATTTCTTCACTAATCTGGGCAGGAGCTGAAACATGTGCACGAATGTGGGCTGAAGGAAGGTTTCCCAGGGGTGGGATTGGCAATGATTGTCTTACACAGAAAGTTTGACTTTCCCTGCAAGGTTCTCTGGGGACTCTTGAGCTGCCTGGGGTAAGGTTTTCCATGTCAAACACCATCTTCCAAGCAAATGGCATTCCCTCGGGTCAGCTTTGTTTCTCTCGCTTTGTGCTGGATGGTGGGTGAGCAATGCCATATACCGTTTTGAAACTCACCTCAAATGGGCCAGCTTGTCTGTCTTTTGCAATGTGATGGCCAACAGTAAAGCCTTTCTGTTCCCATCCCACTGCTCCCCTTTTTTTCTGAACTCAGCTCCTGTATCACGAACAGGACGAGGGTGTGGATTTCACTTTTCAGCCACCTCTTTTTTTTTTCCAGTTAGTGTATCAGATTGGGAACTCTTTCCATGCAGAGCTCTAGCAACCAGAGACTGTGCTTTAAAGCACTAGGGATTTCTATGGGAATAAATGCTGATGTGCCTATCCCCATTGCAGCCCCTGTGAAGGAACAGACAAGTCCAGTAGCTGCTGGATACAAAAGAAACCTGACTGTAAGAAGGGAGGCTGGACCTAACACTTTTTTCTGACCCAAATTGGCATGACTGTTGTCATCAGTCCCCCCAGAGCACATTCACTCTCCTCTTGAAAGCTTCCCTTATCCTGTCACCCCACACGCGTGTTTACAGCCACCTAGTTAAGAATCATGGGAGCAGGAATACATATAATTTATACTTCCTACCACATAAATCATAGAAACCCGCAGAGCTGGTGGGAGACTTGTAAGCAGCTCGGGAAGCTCACGGCTGTACCATGCCTGCTCCCCTGCTTTGCTGCCGCCTTTTCTTTTGTGTCTCCCTGTTGATCTGTCCTGCTCAGGAGTTGAATGCTGCTCCTGATGCTCAGCAGCATCCAGTTTTCTCCTCGATTAGTCTTAACCAGGTGTTTGCCTCTGAAGTGTGGGAGCACGCTTCCAGCTCCATCATGGTGTCAGCCTTGCTGCTTCCTGGCTTGCCCGCCCAGCACACCAGGACGCATGCAATTTTATCCATCTCTAAAATATCAGACATGCTGTTGTCTGTGTCCCAGAATAGCATCATCTTTGAGAAAAAGAGGAAGTATTTTCTTCTGACTCAAGAGCTGATAGGGCCTGAAATGAGCAACGTGAGGCTTCGTGGTCAGAGCATCCCATTGCACGGTGCACGTGTGCGAGAGGAGGGTGTCCTGCACCGGACCAGGAGCAGCTCCGAGCCCCTTTCCCTGTGAGGCTGTGCAGGTCCCTGGAAAAGTATTTGTGGCCAGACCTTGCTTCATCATGCACAACTTCCCTGCAAGCAGGGTGGGCTTCGTTAGGAGAGAGGCAGCATATGAGAAGTAAAATAATCCCTTCTGCATTCTTGTGCAAGGCAAGGAGCGCGTTCAGGCTGTGCTGCTGGAGTTTGATTGGCAGCAGGTGCTGGGCTGATCTCAAATATTGCTGACTTTTTAAGAGGCATAATTATGTGATTCAATCTATATGTTTGATGTTCCTAATAATCCATTAGTGCAGGATGTAAAGACGGATGCTTCTTAGGAACATGCAGAGGCAAAAGAATAGTGGTCCCTTTGTGTGAGCGAGCAGCGTGTTAGGAAATAAGTGATGCAAACAGATTTATGCTGCTGATTTGCCTCAGAAGTACTCTGTGACTTGAAATCTTTGTCACTCTCCTTGTGACTGTCGCTCTGATCTCTTCAGGCTTGGGAGATGCAAAGCATCAAGAGTCACGAGGTGGGTAAGCAGAGGTGCGTGCTCAGCCCACCAGCCGCTCAAAGCCCCGGAGCCTGCCGAGGGGAGCAGCCTGCGCTGTCGGCGAGGTGCTTTGCTGGGCAGTGTTGCCTAGTGGTAACTGGGTGTTTTGACATCTGCAACTACCTGGGGAGATGTTGAAGGCACAGTGCTATGCTCGCAGAGCCTCGGCCTCTCGCGTATATATGTTTTTCAGTAGACCAGGGTTGTGTTTCTGCAGCTCCGTTCCCTGCAGAGCCCTTGCTGGGCTCAGTGTGGCTGGGGACGATGTGGCGAGGCACACTGCGTGCTGGCCCGGCTCCCCGGGGCTGCTCCTGACACCTGGGTCAGGCTCTTCCCTGAGCCCCTCAGGGGTCCAGGGGGTCCTGGGTCCTGGCAGCCGGTCAGCCCAACTGCAGGGTTTTGTAGTCACCTGAGCCCCGGTAACAGGACCTGTTTCAGGAGCAGATGAGCTTCCCCAGCTCGGTGGAGCAGCATCTCCACCACCCTTCTGGTGTTTCAAAGCCAAGGCACGCTTGTGCTGTCTGGGCTTTGTGCTCTTTGAGGGAGCTTCTGGTTTAACTAACAGGGCTGTGGTCACCTGCGGCACTAGGTGAGGCCGTGGGTTTGCTGAGACGAGCAAGCTTTGATTTTGTTCTTGTTTCCGTTTTTTGGCAGGCAGCAGTATTGCTTGTGAGCTGTCCTTTTATCCAAAATGGTAATTCGTAGCTAATACTCTATTCATCAGATGTTACTCCCATTCTTGTTTTGCAAGAGATTTGAAAGTAGATGACAACTCTGTCCAGGTCACGCGTTCTGTGCAATTACCCGCTGCAGGCAAGAGCCGCGTGCCGGGGCAGTGCCGATCCCACGCTGCCCAAGTGCCAGGAGGCTGGGGCACAGCCCTGAGCCGGCAAATTGCCGACAGCATGCTGCCGGAACTGTGCAGAAGCTCTTAGGATCCGAAAGTGGTTAGTGATTGCATACGTAAGCCATGAAATAGTTTGTTTCTTCACTAGTTTGAGTGTCAAAGAAAGGTTGCGTGCATACTAGCTCAGAAATGTGAGAATTCGGTTTTCGTCAACACCTGTGTGCGTAGCTATAGTAACGCTGATAAAACTTAGTAACCGAGAAAACACGTGTAAAGGGATGGAAATGATGGTGACTGAAGCGGAGCTGAGAAGAGCCCCGGGCAGCGCTCATCCGCTGGGCCCCGCGGGCCGCGGGAGCTCCGTGCCTTCCCGCCGGGCTGCAGCGCGAGCGGCGCGGAGCTGGCGTGCGTCAGGCTGCATCTTGGCTTGCATCGAGCTGAGTCTTGGCTTGTAGAGGCTGATGCTTTTCACTGTAGACATGGCTTTGATGATTGCCTCACTGATTATTCCCAAGAGTCGTCTGCTTATTACACATCACTCCTCAAGCCTCATACCAGAGGGCTTTTTTGACAAGAGGTAGTTCAGTGTGGGGCCGTTCCCCCCAAGCAGCACATCCTTCTGTCAGTGAAGCGGATAGAAGGAAGCTGCATTATGACTCCAGGTCTAACTCTTAGCATAGTACGGCCTGTTCCAGCTGGAGCTGCTGGAGTGTGACATTAACGATGGGACAGGTCAAAAACAGTTCTTTGGGCGAAGCAAGCAGCCAGTGTCCCCAGCAAAGCCGCTCCGGGCGTGGGGCGGGCAGTGCTGGGGCATTGCCAGGCCACTGCTGGGGAAGGCAGGCGTCACGTGGGGGCCAGCGTGGGGAACCAGCCCCGAGGGGGCCGGGGGCGACGCTGTGGGGAGAGCGGGCAGAGCAGGAGCTGGGCTGGGGAGCGGCGTGCCGGGGATGCCGCACCAGTGCCAGTGAGGAGCTGGGGACCCTTGCCGCCAGGGCAGGGCCGTCGAGCCCAGTGCTGCCAAAAACCCTGCACAGCTGGTTCAGGCCTGGCCAGCTGTGCGCCACGATCTGTCCTCGCGCCGTTACATCTCTGGCCTAACCGGGGAGCGCGTCAAATAACGGACAGCTTCTGGAGCAGAGGACACGGGAGTGTTTTTTGTGGGTGTGTGTGACTGCTTGTATGTGTGCTGCCTCTCACGCTCCATCTCGTTTGAGGTTTGGAGATATTTGAGGTATGCGTGTGAGCTTTTAACGAGTGTGTGTCAGCCGCGCGTGGTCCGGATCGCTGCCGCCGGCCAGGTTAGGGGGAAGCCTTGCGAGGCAGCCCTGCCGCTGTTTGACAGCATCGCCGCTGGGCTGCGACTGCACAGCTGGCACTTGGGGGGCTGGTGCTAAAAGCACGGAAATGTCATTATCCGTTTATGGCTGGTGTTCATCCTGTAAAACACGAGGCTCGCGAAATGCCTCTAGGGTAGGCTGGACTGGCGGCCAGCAAGGGGCAGCAGCTGAGGCTGTGTTTTCTCGCAGCAGAACGACGCGAGTGTTTGGTGCTGGTCCTGGGCACGCGTCCGCATCGCTGGCGGTGTTAGCGGTCCCTCTGGAAGTGCCCAGTGGTGATGGCAGGCTTCAGTTCAGGTGGATTTTCATCATCTCCAACTAAAGCCAGCTCCTGTGCCTCTTCCCTCCCAGCCTTTCTCTTTCTGGGGCACGAGTGTGGAGCCTGCAATTCCCTGTGTTACGTACAGCCAAGCTTGTAATCACTGTGCTCACAGCACTGATCCCATCCAAACACATGCTCTGAGCAAGTGTCAGTGTGAATATCTGTCAGAAACGGCGATCAAGAAGGTTAAATGCCTCGAGGTCCTCACTCTCTTCTCTTTGCAAGCCTGCTACGCCCCTGTTTCATGGCACAGGGCTGCGCTCCAGGAGCAGCCGTCCCTGCTCACCGTTACTGAAGGATCGCAGCTGGGGTTTGGATTTGCCCACTCTGGTCCAGGTCTCTCGGCGGCTGGAGCTCCGGGAGCTGAGCCAGTATCGCTGATGCAGGGCGTTCTCAGGCCTGGCCAACAAGGGAGGGGGAAAGCATTTTGAGTGTGTTCCTGTAGGAGATGGAGAGCTGACATACACTTTCCTGTTATTCCCTGGGTTTTGGGTAGAGCAGCCCTCCAGGTAGGAGATCTGCCTGGAAGGGCTTGTCAATATTGGCAGCTGCTTCTTGTTTTCTCCTGGCTTTGGCGTGAGGATGAATGTGGCACAAGTGAGTGTTTCACTGCCCTGTGAAAGGCGAGAGTACCGTGTGTGTCGAAGGGCTGTGTCACTGGGACCATCTCCCCCCAGCCGCGATGCTGGAGCATCAGCTCCCCTCTGCTTGGGGCGGCACCGTGCACATGAAGTCACCCACATGCGCGGCACCGCCTTCTGCTGCACCTCTTCTCCGGGACCTTTTCCCATTGCCGTGGTCAGCTGGAGACACGGGCGCTCCGCGAGCGGCGACGCTTTATGGACACGTAGCAGGGTGAGCCCATGCGCGTGCAACACAGCCTTCTTGCACTGATAACGGAGAGCTGGTCCTTTCTCAAGGGTTTCTAATAAGCATTTTGTTTCGCATCAGGATCGTTTTGCAGCGCCCTGATGGCAGAGCATGCAGCACTGCTGAGATGCTTACGTTAGTGGAGTCGAAGGACTAATTAGGTGCCGTTCGCAAAGCTTGGTGATGTGACGTTCTGTACAAATAATTGTCAGTGCTGGAGGTGTGGTGGGGATTCAAGAGCCAGGGGTGTAACCGCACGTTGGGAAACTGGAAGTAAATAGGGAATTAAGGTGGAGCTGTGCCTTGCAAAGGATCACAGACATATGGAATAAGTTACCAGGGAAGGTGGCTGGAGCAGAGAGTGTGAGTGAGTCTGAGACATCTTGATTAGTTTCTGGAGGAAGGGATTGAAGAGTGTAGTGGAAAAGCAGGGAAACAGGATTTAAAGCACATTACCACTTTAATTTAAAAGTGCCCAAAGCAAGGAAATTCAGATTTAAAGCTGCCAATCCATCACTGGTGCACGCAGGTGTTGGAGCTGTGCGCAGATGGGTCGATGCCGTGCAGGCTCAGCCCCGGGCCCGGGGCAGCAAACTTGGGCCGTTTAAGGCAAAGCCTCGAGTTTCCCCAAGGCTTAGGTCCGTGCAGAGCGGCCGTGAGAGCTGAGCACGACCTGCCAGCCGAGCCCCATCCTCCGCTCCCGTCCCCTCGCCTCTGCATCTGCCGTGTCCCATGTCCTTGACGTCTTCCTCGTGTGACGCCCTTAACACCGTTCCGGGGATGCTCGCCGCTCACCAGCCCCCTGGCTTGCCGGAAGCGCCGCGCCGAGGTGGCCGGGGATGGGGTCACACGGGGAAGAGTTTCTTTCCTCCCACTCGCCTTGTATTTGGGAGCCCTTCATAGGGAACCGTTGCCACCATGCCCCCTTACACTGGATATGTAAGCATATGAGGAAATTCCTAATTTAGGGAATTACATCCCTTTTCTTCTCGCCGCCACCCGCTCACTTTTCACACATCCTTCCCCCAGAGCTGCCCCCTCCAGGGTCTGATTGGCATGCACCAAAACGGCCAGAAAGGACCCAAATCCGGGCCCCCCAACCCAGCCCACGTGCAGGACGTGGGCGGCCACGCAGACCTGGCCCCGAAACCTCGGCCTTCCGCCGTGCAGCAGCGCTCGCCCTGTCACGCCAACAAGGGCGCTCGGATGCCGAAGCCACTGCCGGGCGTAATCCATGTTATTCAAATGCCCAGCCTTGATTGTAAACAAAGGTTTTGTTTTTCAGACTTTTCAAATTTCGCTTTCTGACCGTAGCTGCAGACTGACACCCCGAGTCGGAGCGCTGCCTCCCTGGGCTGTTCACACCCTCCCAAGCAGAAGTTGCTGCCGTGGGTTGCAGAACAGGGGAGTCCCTGAGAGTTTTTTGGCAGACAGAGGCTTCCAAAATAATTTAAATCCTCTGATGTTTCAAATGTACACAAAAGATATGTTTTCCCTTGTGACTTTTGCAGAGGGGAAGAAAAAGATCATTTAAGGTAGTAGTCTTGGGGAAGAAATAGTGCGAAAAGATTTATAATAATTAGCAATAAATTCTTCCGCTAAATTCTTATCATTGTTTCCTGCTAAATGTCATCATCTTTCACACTGAGATGTGTTTTCACAGAGAATGGATCAATTATTTCCAGATTATGCGTATATCATTAGGTATTTAATCTTTAAATTTTTTTTTTACAATTACAATAAATGTTTCTTTTAACTCACTGCAGCGAATTATTTTAGAAACTGAGTGGTTTATGTTGAACTCTTCATATTTTTTTTGTTTTTGCTTGGATTCTGTTAAGTGTCATAACGTGGGTGGCATTTTAAAGGTTACTGGAAAGGGTGGGGATGTGATTAGCTAATAAGGGAGATGAACTTTCTGGCAAAAATAATGAAGACTTTGAAGCAAACAGAATCTGGATGCCTGTAGTAAAATTACATTAGATGTAATGAAATAAAAGTTGGAATTTAGGATATCTTTGTAAATATAAAAAAAAAAAAATCAAACGGATGTAGTTGTCATCTCAGTGACAAGCGTGCCCTGATCCTGGGCATTATGGCTCTGAAATTGAGAATAATTATTCTAATTTGTTTTATTACATTAGCGTGGGTAGGAGGGAAGAAAGGGAGCTTTCTTTTATGGCTTTCTCATTATTCATAGGAAGGGCCAGACTCCTGACTCGGGCGCTGGGGCTTCATGGGAATTTTTGGAAAATGATGTCTGCAATGTTCTGACCTTTGCCGTCCCAGCTGCAGCCTCCTCCTCTCTGCAGGGATCCCACACTTGACTCCTTAGCAACCTCCTTTGTGCCTCTGATCTCTCTCCATTTGTCTAGTAATAGCCCTTGGCAGGAAGACTTGTTGTTCCTTCAGTGGCTTTAAAAGGCATGGAGCCGTTAATGCCAAGTACTTTTCAAAATCCCTTTCACCCACTCCTTACAGCTCGTCTTCAAAGTCAATCAAATGCTGCTGCAGCCATGGTAGTTTCTCAAAGGGTCTTTCTGGTAGCAGGGGGAAAAAGCAACAACAAATAAAACAAAACAAAAATCAACACGAGTGACTTCTCTTTCAGAAACGCACTTTTCGGTCCATCGGAGTTCTGCAGAGTGAGGATGCTTTGCTGCTGCGTGTCGTGGTGACTCTGGTATAGCTTTTGCACTGCATCAGCTTGCTCCCCGTGCAGCAAACCCACCAGGTTAGGGCGTCCTGTTCTTTGTCTTGTTGGGTGTTTATTTGCTGGTATTCACATTGTGCAGGAATTGAATTATCATCCAGGACTGCTGCTTTCAAAGTACCTTTGAAGCAAGAGTGTCCTTTCTGTCGACGCGTGCGTGGGTCTTCCAGCTCATGGGAAGCGAGACATCGAGCTGCTCTGCGCATGGGACCTGTCCTGCCTCCCTCCAGCACCAGGCAGGGTCCCAGTGCTGTGCTCACCCAAAGGTGGGTTCTGCAGGTGAGCTGGGAGGAAGTCGGGAGCCCTGTGCTAATGTTGGGCCAGCGCTGAGAAATCGGGGAAGTCCCGTCATCTTAGGCTTGAGCCTCGGTAGGGCTGGCTGTAGGCTCTGAACTGGTGTTCAGGTTACAGCACAGAGCTGTTTAAACAGCACTGCCACCTGATGCGCGTAAGCTTGTCATTCTCTGGCTAAGGAAGTGGTATTCTAGCCCGTTATTTCTCTCTTTGCAGGGAGGAAGCAAGTGAGATTTGAATTACAGGCTGTTAATTTAATGAGAAGTTTGTATGAACATCAAGCACAAGCTCTTTGTAAAGCCTTTAGTTTGCTACTGTCAGAGTTGTAGAAAAGAAAGTTTCCCACAAGCCTAGTACCTGTGTCACATCTTCACTGTGTGGCATTTCTGAAAGAGAAGAGTAAAACACCCCTCTGCAGCCCAGGCGACCCAGCTCATCCTTCCTGTGCTCATGCCGCAGGCTCGAGCCGCCCGGCGCAGGCTGCAGCCAGAGGCGAGGCTTCGTGCTGAAGGGCTGGGCGGTTCTGGCCCGAATCACACCTCTGCTGCCGGCCTGGTTCTCTGCAAGCCCTGGGCCAGAGCACTCTGTATGTGAAGGTTTAGGCTCATAAGTTACAGAAATATTTAAAAGTATGCAAGCCATTTCAATAGCCATAACATGAGCCTTAAGGCGTAGAAAATGTATTGAGTTTTCAAAAAAAAAAAAAAAAGACAAAAAACTTAGTGCTAACTGTTCTTGGGAATTAAATTTTTTTCCTAATTTTGGGACGTAGTGGAGAGAAGAAAAGGTCATAAAACAATGTCATGGAGTTCAGAGGCAATTTCACACATCCAGCAGAAGGACTGCTGTGCTGCTATGTACCTGTAAAGCATCTTTCCCCTGATGAATGCAGCATTTGAGCATGATATTCCCTATTGAAGTTTAAAAAAATTCTGTATTTTATTCCAAGAGTTACTGTTTCAAATGCAGAGGAATAGCTGGGACAGACAGACAGTGAGCTTGGTGACCTGGCGCGTAATAGAAGGAAAATTTGAAATGCAGAGGCTCCGGTGTGCCTGGGCTGAGCAAAAGAGCAAAATCGCGCCGGTGCGGCGTGCTCTGTGGCTGACGCGCTCGTGCATGGAAGCTGTTGTGTGGTGTTTGAATATTTCTGCTGCAGCCTGAAGGAGCCGTGGGCCGGGTCCCCTGGATTTGAGTGCTTCAAGTGCCTGTGTCTGGCATGAAGCAGGGCGGCTGCAAGAGCGATCTGAGGATCAACGCTGCAGCAAAATCACTGATCGCTTAGAAAATGCATGCACCTCCGGTGCTGCCACCAGGCTTGGGGCGAGCACAGCGGGCTGGGGCTTGTGGGTTCTTCGACGGGTCTGCACCGCGTTCGTGGCCCTTCGGGAGGGACTGGCTCCCGCGCTTCTTCCTGGCGCTTTCCGGTCTCCCCACAGGTTGCAAGCGCGCTGAGCTACAGCAGCGTGCAGACCCACATTAGCAAGTAGTTTTCATCGCGTCTGGAAAAAAATGAGTCCCCTTAACCGTTTTTTATCGATGTTAACTTTGGAATGCCTCTTCCTCTTCCATGAATCTGGGGTCTGGACTACAGCTGGTTTGTCTTCAAAATGCATTTGTTTATGTTTGGCTTTCCAAAATGTTGAAACCGCGTTTTCTGTGGGTAACGTGGGGCGTGTAGCTTGGCGGGGAGCTGTGCATGAAGTGCAAGGCACTGTTTTGGATTTTCTCTGAGTATTTGATATTACAAGAAAAATTAAATCCCAGAATTTAGGGTTGCTCTTCTTTGAGATTTTTTTTTTCTTTTGCAGCCATCTTTTGTGTTGTGAAGGCACAGAAGGAAGGTCTTTAGATTGACTCTAAATTTATAACTCTGGTGCCCTGTACCCCACCCTTCTCTCCAGCGCCGTTATCAATAGAGGATTTGCAGACATAGCTTGAGTCACCAGGCTTTTTCTTGCTTGCCGTGCTTATTGGCCTGTCTGTACCATTTTTTTTCAGAATTAATTTTGGGCTGAAAAAGTCTCAAAGAGTGCTTTGTTCCTCCTTGACACTCACTACGNCATTGTAGAGGAAAATCAATAGATAGGGAGGAATATAATTATCCCCCACTCCTGAAAGAATTTTTAAGATATTTTCTGTAACAGTGACTCATATCGGCTTAGAGCTTGAATGACATTTTAATTATTTAGGCTTTTTTCATTTTGAATCACCGAAGTACAGCAGCCTGAAAGGGGTACAGTTGGGCAGAGCGATCTGCGTGAGATGAAAAGGAAGGATTTCGCGTGTCAGAGTTCAGCCGCTTCTCTCCCTTTTAGCCGAGTCGGAGCGGGAGCGCTGCGTGATTCGGAGGCGTGCAAAGCAAGTTTCTACGCCTGCATGCTCATCGCATCGCTCCGCAGTGACAGATGATGGATCATCCTCGGGTCTATGAATCATGTTTTCTGGCACCAAGTAAATAAGGAAACAGTTTATCTTCCTCGGAGATGTTTCGCTCCTTGTACAAAGCATAAAAACCTTAATGATTTCCGGCAGTGGCGCGTCAGCGGTTGGTCTGGCACTGACGGCTGTGCCTGGGCTTCGCGCGGCGGGGAAGGGGGTCGGGGGCGATGCTGGCCGGGATCGGCAGGGCCGGGGCGAGGAGGGGCCGCTCCCCGTGGGGCTTCTCGCGTGGCCGTGGGTGCCGCGGTGCGTGGAGAGGTCCCCGTGCTGCCGCGGCGGTTGCTGCTCGTTGCTGGTGGTGTTTGACCCGGCACTGCCAAAGGGCCTGGTGCACATACCAAGCCGAGCAAACGGAGCCAAACTCTGCAAAACCACCATTGCTCGGACATAGGTATGTTTAGTTGGGAGGGGATTTGCTAATTAGGAAGGCAACTGAAAGGAGTGTGGGCACAGGAGGGAGAGCAGGGCAGGGGAGCCACGTGCCACCAAGCGATGAAGCGCTTGGCAGGATCGCTTCGGCGTGTGCACTGCAAGTTTCCACGTCAATGGCAAGCACGGTTTTGTGTCGTTTTTCTGTCGTGCCTGCAAGTGGGGAGAGAGAAGGGAAGAAGTGACCGTTCTGTCTGTAAATTGTCCCACTCCTTCCCAAAGCACTGACATTTGACCAGCAGAGCCTGCTGCGAGGAGGTGGTGGGCAGCAGCCTTGCTTGTGAGGGGTGGGAAGAGGGGCTTGGGTTGGTTAGAGGGACGTAGACGTACGAGTTGCCATAAGCTGAGCTGTGAGGATGCTGCATGCCGTTGCCAGGGGACCCTGTGAGACCCGAGTAGCATCTTAGAAGAGAAAATCCAACAGAAAAATGAGGACTGATTCTCATCATTCATTCATCCTTCCTGTGTGTTCGGAAGGCTGTCACCAGCATGTCGCTGTGCAAATTCCGCTTTCAGTACAGTAACAGCAAACAGAGACGTCTTCAGAAGATGTAGCCGGTGGTTGCACAGCTCGCAGCCCTCCTCCATTCTGACCTGCGATCCTGTGTTAAGTTTCGCGTGCCACTGTGCACCGTGACCATAGGTTTGGGACTTTTGCCCTGATTTAATCAAACTCACAAAATGTAAAAATCAAAAGCTGTTGGTGAACTTCCTCTCTATGGCTCAATTTCCCCTGGAATCCCTTTTGTTGGATACTCTTTCAGTGACGGGGAAAGAGAAGAGGCACGTGAGGTTACTCAATCAAGCGAGACTGGATTGGTTCATTGGGAGTGAAGGGATGATTTGGATTTCCACCCCCAAAGTCCCTTGGCTGCCAGTTGGCAAACTTTGTAAATGTATTCAACAATCTGCTGGATTTGAAAGAGAGTTTATTAGTCGTAAATAGCTAGTTTACAGGAGGCTTACTAATTTTTATAAACTGGACCAGGTAGGTGCCTTGCTGGCTGGTCCAAGTCCTGTGGCAGGCAGGCACGAAGAAGGATGGATTTTTTCAGTGTCAGTTTTGCTAAGGATTTTCTGGACAAGATATATTTTTTTCTGTTTGCTTCTGGATCTGCTTAAGTGACTACATGGTTGTCTTTCCTTTAAAACTGTAGGTAGCTATCAAATCGAGTGGTGGTGCTTGAGCCTAAATGGGGTCTTGTTCCATGTAGGCAATATCTTACCCATAGCCAACAAATAAAATAAAAGCACAGTGCCAGCTGCCAGCCACTACTTTGCAGACATCACCTGCAGTGCATCCAGGGAGCCCTCGGCTGAGTTTGGGAAAGGCCGTTTGTAAGCAACTGTGAGCACATGGATGCAGAGCAGGGCTGGTGTGTGGGAAGTGCATGGGGGCTGAGCGAGGACAGCAGAGTGGTCCTGGTGATTAAAAACAGGCATTTTATTGAATGCCGTTAAATAAAAAAGAGTCCTAAATGTAATTTTCCATCCCCTGTGAAAAGTGCTGGTGGCTGTAATGCACCTTAATTGCGCGGGGCGGGCGCCCCGGAGGTTGCTGTGTGGAGGCACAGGCAGGTGCTGCGTCCCCGTCCTTCCCTGCGCTGCGTGGCCGTGCCCTGGAGGGAGCGAGCTTAGCAGGGGAGCAGGTATTGAGCGCATATTTCATTCGGGATGCTAATTCAATCCAGGGTTAACGTTTTATAGTTCTCATGCGGACAGCAGCGCGAGGAGATTTCTGAGGGTGCAGAATGGCCTGGAGACGCAGCCAGCTGTAAATTAATATGACAAAGATCTCAACTTTCCCCTTCCCCGGGCCAGGCTTTCCTATTACTCGAAGGGGCTGGTGTGCGCGCTCTGGCTGCCTCCGGCCCAGCTGAAAGGATCAGACCTCGGGTTCTTTGTAGCCGCCATCCGATCAGTATGAATTTAATAATTCTGGTTAGAGCTGGATTCAAAGCAAGGCCACGGAGGTGAAAGGGCAATTGCTAGTTCACTTAGCCACCTGTTTCCTTCCCCTTAGCTTATATTTAATTTGTATTGCTGAATACCTTTCTCTTCTGATATGCAGGGCTTTGAAAGTCCTTTCACCCACCCCCAGTGTGCAAATAGAGCCAGCGTTTCTGTTGGTGTTTGGCTCTTGCTGGGGTTGTGAGTGGGGTTGTGAGCAAGCACTTACCTTGATCACTGGGGAAAGAAAATCAACTTCAAACGCCACTTCCCTGCCCTCCCAACACACACACGCTTCTGTTTCATCTAATGATCAGAGGTGCTCATGAAAAGGGGACAAATTCGAAAATGTTTTCAAAAATCACTACTTCCTGCCCATTAGTCTCCTATCCTTATGTCAAAATAGATGCAGAAATTCAGGTTTTTAGATAAAGTGCTGCTAGCTAAAAACTAGGAAGAAACTTCCCAAGTTTGCCAACTTGAAAGGAAAAAAGCTTTTCAAGTCATTTTGAAATTTAGAAAACGAGAAAAAAAATAGTGCACTGAACTTCCTCTAGTACATCTTTTCCGTATTTTCCAAATAATTGCATTGCCACTTGACAGTATTAGAAGCATTATATCCTGCCAAGCTGGAATAATTTAAAAATACGTACAAATGAGAACAATGACTTCTTATAATAGCAGTGGCTTGAATTGACAGAGAAGGCTGAATGCAGCGGAATATGGTTTTCCTGGCCGGTTTGAGGTACCCGGGGGTCTGGGTTTTGTTCTGTGCTGCAGCTCCGTGCCCGATGGGCT
The DNA here is from genome assembly GCA_013399475.1 of Chauna torquata. Lineage (NCBI taxonomy): Eukaryota > Metazoa > Chordata > Aves > Anseriformes > Anhimidae > Chauna > Chauna torquata. The sequence goes on from VXAL01012265.1 coordinate 910,731, forward strand.
CCTGTTCCACGACACCAGCTCCTCGGTGCTATCACAGTGCAAACAGTGAATAACCATACGCAGCGTGGAGTCAGGTGCTGCTTCAAACTGCCTGGAATCTCTGGGTTTTCTTCTTTATTTCAGGCTCGTGAAATGTAGTCGGTGCGATGTAAGATAGCTGTGAGTAATGATGTTACCAGCTGGCACGTGGCCCCCGCTGTGCACGCAGCCCAGCTTCTCAAGTTTAATAACAAGTCAGGAAGGTGGTTGTGTTGGACAGGGAGCTGAAAGTGGGATGAGAAGGGCTTTCCTCTTCACGATGTCTTCCTGTATTCACGTCTTCTGGATGCTTCAAAAGGGCCATAAAAGCTGGCATGGTTTAGCACGCTGAGGTGCGGTCTGGTCTCCGACGAGAGTTACAGCAGGCAAGTGCTCGCCTGCCGGTTTTGAGCACCCAGAACTGGAACTCGCGGCTCAGCTGGCAGGGACCTGCCCCGCGCACATCGTGGCTTGTCAGGGGTTAACAGCGGTGCTTGGAAACGTTTTTCTGCTCATTGCCTACCTGTAAGCATGCCCAACTCCTGACAGAATTAATTAGTGCAGAGCTAACGGATCAATTTTGATGCTGTACCAAGAAATGTGTGGTACCTAGAGATGCTGGAACACCACAGGGGAAAATTAAAGTTGGGAGGGATGGAAGGGGACCAGATTTAGCACGGAGAACGCCAAGCACTGGAAAATATGAAGAGGGCTCTGCAATTACTGCTTTTATTTTTTCTTTTTCTTTTTTTTTTCATTTGCTTCCTGAGCCTTGAACTTGTTCTTCACAAAAACTAGAAACTTACACGTCTGAGAGAAAGGGAGATTGAGCCAGAGGCCGGTACGGTCGGGCTGTGGTAGCAGCTGCCCTTAGCTGGTGCTGCGACTTTGAGGACAGGCCTGGAGGAGCTGGCACATTGTAGGGGTTTCTCCTCTTTTTTATTTAAAGAAATATAGTTTGAGACTATTTTTAGGTTGAATGGATATATGCAGCCAAGAAGGATTTGAAGCTACTGAACTCTCTAAATATCTCCATGTTCTTGAACTTTGAGAGTGTTGGGCAGATTCTGCTCTCAAAAAATGCCTCCTGAAGTACTGGAGAAGTCCTTTGCTAAAACATCTATGTCCTGGTCTTGCTAACAGTCGAGCATCGCCTCCAACACAGCCTTAGTGCCGGGAAACACCAGGCTTGTTCCTAAATCTGTCCCACCTAAATCTGGCTGATCCATGGAGCTCGGCTTCAATCACATGCTTAAAACCAAATGCTTGGCTGCATCAGAGCCTGAAGAAGGGCTGTTTCCTCTCTGTCCTTTTCTTGTGCTCAAGCGAAGCTATCGGGAGGTAGCTCGAGGCATGAGGTTTGCTGCGGCACTGCGGGAAGGAAGCGGTTAGGAATGGGATTTCAGGGCTGCGAGCCCTGCTCTCCAAAGTGCTGCTGAATGATTTCTTTCCTTTCCTTGTTTGCCATTTGATTTGTCTGTATCGCTCGCCTCTTGAACTCTGCTTAACGCTTGCCCCCAAAACACTCCCTGCAAGATGTTTCTAGCCTATGTCCAAATGAGATCAGGGTCTTCCAGTTCTGATGCAGTCTAATGTGGCTGTCCCGCGCACATGCCCTCGGGCTCCTTTTCCTTCTCGCCCTTCGCACGTTCTCTCCACATCCTAAGAGAGGACAGTTCGGGTACGTCAGAGATGCACGAGCCTCTACTTGTCTGAGAGCAGGGGATGGGGATTTTTCCCCATGCTTTGATCTGTGTTATGGCAGCATAATCTGCTGCAGCTGTGGAGTCTAGGCCAGTTCAATATATGCAGAGAAATCTTGAAAATGGATTGGGAATTGTTAGCAGACTGAAAGAAATCCAGCGACTGTGAAACGCCAGCAGATGTGAGGATCCCCATTTCCTCCCCCTTTGTCCTCCAGTTCCCGTGCTCGCTTGGACCCCGGGCCCCTCTTAATCCACTTTTCTCCTGATGCTTCTCTGGATGCTGCTAGTCGAGCTTGGAGAAGTTAATGTGTGTGTTAGCATACAGGGTGTAAACACGTCTGCATTCAGGCACTTTCAGCCATCAGTGTCAGAAATTCACGTGTTCCCTGTAAACAGCTTGCACATAGCCCACAGCAGCTATGCAAAGCCAAGCAGTTTCCCTCAGCATCTGCTTGGTTCGGCCTCGTTGCTGCGGATGCGCAGCTGGGGCGTTTGCAGGTTCGGGTGCTGGCCCAGGTGGAGCAACGCCGCAGGCTCTCGCTCTGCCCTGCTGCCCACCAGGCACCCCGAGCGATCTGCCTGCTCAGGGCGGCTTCCTAGCAGTCCTCTAATAGTCTCTGCACTCTCTGCATGCCTGGACATTGATTGCTTACTCTTGCTACATCAATTAGTGTATTTAAAAAAAAAAAAAAATGAAATAAACCCCACTCCCTGTAGACGTTGCCTCACTTAGTGTTGCATGCTTATATAATAATTTGGCAGTTCCTACTCATAAAGAATTACTCAGTTTGTACTCTGAACTCTTTGTGTTTCGGAAGAGGCTTGGACCAAGGGATATTTCCATCCAAGGATCTGCCAATTGTGGCTCCTTAGGGTCCTTCTGGTGACCTTGTGCTGTTCACCCCGTAGATTCAAATGCTCCCTGCTCCAATATCCCTTCTACCAAGGAGGATGCAAAACATGAGCTTCCCACCACTGAATGTGTCTGTTAATCAGTTCCCATGTATTTTGATTTGCATGTTTAGTTGATATTTGAATTTGAAGACAAAAACCATCGCACTCCCTGTTTTACAGGACTCATTTCCTTTTTTTCGCATGTCACTCCATCTGCCTGTAGGCAGCGAGGGTCTCATAAGCTGCAAAACTCCTGCAAGGGAAGCTGCACGTGTCTCATCTTCACGTGACTTGAGACTGAACCTAAAATTGTTTACAAGGATGCATGATTGTAGGGCTTTCCACAGTACCATATTTCTTAGACTAAGTTTGCATCTTCAAAAGAATAGGAGCCAACTTCAAAAAATGTCAGCAGAAACCAAATAATTAGGGGAAGGTGTGTGAAAAAAGCCATGTTCATCCAACCATGAAGCAAGGTACGTCAGAGCTCGTACCTGCGCGTCCGTGCCCAGGGGTGCGCAGCTCATCGCGGCTCACAGCCGGCGAGCTTCCAGCCACGTTGTGTAGCCAGCCACCGCGGTGGGGTGGCTGCGATGGGTCTGGGAGATGCTCAGGTCTTGCCGGGGCTTACAGTGGCCACGAGCAGGTGCAGCCTCAGCAGTCTGCAGGGAGGCTCTGGGCCACGTTTGGTCCTTTCATGATCCTCAGAAGGCGTGAAGCTACGCTTGGAATTTTATGCACTACATGCCCTTGTTTCTTGGTCCAACTTCCTTTAAAAACTGCAAAACTTCTGTGCCAGGATGGTGTGGAAGTGGGACCTTAAAACAGCGGCAGCGTAAAGGAGGCTTGAAACATCCCTTGATTATGGGAGTGGGAGTTTTCTGTGCTGAAAAACAGATTTGATATTAAGAGCTTTAAGTGACTTTCCTGTTCGAAAGCTTTATAGTAAACAAAATGTGATTAATTCCTTTCATGACTCATTGCAGGAGAGGTTTTGATTTTTATTAGAGCGTTTTTCTATCATATACTTGTTTTAATTACCTCTGCTGAATAATAGAGCTTGATAACTGCTTGGACAAGGTAGGAGGGAAGGTCATCAAGATAGTTGTCCTTTTTTAATCTTCCAGCATTCTTGCACAGAGCCTTTCTTTGCATCCTTTCTGCCACTGACAGGGCTGTCGGCTGCGGCACATCCTGTGAGATGCTATCAACGCATCCTGTAATTTTAGAAAAGGTTCCAGGGGCAGAGCGAGCCGCAGATGATTCGGGGGGAGCTGAAGCTGCGACTGTTGACAGGGAGCGCGTCTCGTCCCTGCCATCCCCTGTGCCCGGCCTTGCAGAGTGATGGAGGAGCAGCGACGGGGTCTGCTTCATCACCCACCGGTGGGTGAAAACGCAGCTGCTGTTACCCGGGCCAGGCCTGACAGCACCTGCCCTGCTTTCCCATCCCACACATCTGCTCTGACATCCCTGTGTGCGCATCGTGCTTTTATCTGTCCCTTTTAGACCCGTTCTGCTTGGTTCTTTTGGCGGTGGTGCTGGTGGGGGGCTGTCCCGCTCCTCTGTCACTCGTTACTGCATCTCCTTAGTCTTTCTCACCGGTTACGAACGCGTCGTGTTGCTGCGTTGCACCTGCGGCATTCACCTCCGAGGCGATGTTTGTCGTGTTGCCGAGGGTTTATGCGGAGAGGGATGGTTTCCGCCTGGCGTTGCCCCGTCGGCCGCGGTGCTGTGCTGCGGGCGGGCGGCCTGGAGAGGGGCTGGCTGTGCTCCCACTCCGTGGGATGCCCCAGGAGCATCCGGGCCTTGTGCGGCCTTGGCTCTGCTGTGCTCTCCAGGCTCGGTCCTGGTTAGAAATGATGGGATGTGAGTTGTCTGGATTCATGGATTTTGAAAATGTTTAATAGCTTCTGTTTACTGTCCTCTGCGTTTAACGTTGACGTGAAAAAAAAAATTTCATTCTTGGAAATGGGGAAAAAATGAAAAAAAAAATCTAGAACAGCAGATGGGCAAAATCTGCTCAAACTTAGCAACGTGCCTGATCAGGGATAACTTAAGGCTGTGAACAGCCCTACTGAAGGCTGTTGGGGTCACTGCCATTCACAAAGGCATACATGTCCAAACGTCATCTGCTGTAAGGCTCGGACCCAGAAAGGTGCCTATATCCTGTTAGTTTGTGTCAAGTAAGCTTATAACCATTCCTGTGGCTCTTCTTCGTGTCAGAAACTCTGTGCTGGGTTAAGCCCAAGGCCCAGCTAACCTATTGCAGCGCCTGCAGCAGCGGCCGTCAGCAGGAGTGTGGGGAGGAACACGAAGCGCGGAGCCCCCTTCTCGTGGCAGATCCGCAGCTCCCGCTGCTCGAGTGGCACGGGGACTTTCCAGGGAGGAGGAGGTGTTCGGAGGTTACCCCGAGCCTCTCCTCTGTCGATCTGTCTAAATCCTTTTGAACCCATGTGTACTTTTGGCTCCCATAAAGTAAATGATTTGCTGGGTGGAAGAGGACGTCCTTTTGTTGTTTCTAAGCCAGCTGTTTGATCAGGTTGCCTTACTAGAGGAGCATTTGGGGAGTATTTGTGGATATTTGCTTATGAGCTGGGGACCGTTGTTGGGGGTCTTTAGCTCCCTGAAATCTGGGATTTTCTTGAGCCCCAGATCTGCTAAGCTGTTTAATGCTGTGAGTGAAAAGTTTTAAGCAATTTGGATGAATCTGCTAGGCCAAGCTGGACCATAGTGCTGTTGGCCTTCTCATCTGAGCTGTCAGATTTTAGCACTGAAAGATCACTGGCTTGATCTTGAAAACCTCCCCTATTGAAAATTAAAAAAAAAAAAGAAAAAAAAAAGCCTCAAGATGCTCCCAGTGTAGCAAGCATTGGGTCCTTACAGAGACTCCGCATATTTTTCTAGTAAAGGCAGGAACATTATAATTAGGGGCAAAGTCAGAGGTAGGCAAATACCCCTAATTGTATGCAGATGATAGAGCTGGTTCAGCCTTTTGACTAGTGAAGCTTTCCTCAATTTGGGATATTGTGATCCTAATCAGAGACCTTTAGCCATACATCAAAGCCGTCAGGCTGAACCTGCATACCTTCGGGCTGGCATGGCTTGATTGCAAGGCTTCCTGCTAACAGACTCATCTCTGGCCAGGTGTCTTTCCTGCTGTGGACGACTGATTTCTTTTTAGTCTTCATCACTGAGGCAAAGAAATTTAATCCCAATATTACTGCCAGCCCTGGAATGGACCCGCTGGTTTGGAAATTTCACTCTCTTGTTGCCCTGAAATATCAATGCACACAACCTCTGATACCTGCTTATTTCACTGCCAACCTCTAACCTAAGGTAGAGCAGACCTGTCATTAGCGCATTCATCTGTGTTTAGATCTGTCAGCTTCCTTCTCCTCTTTTGTTTCTCTAATTACTCTGATTGCATCTCTGCATCCAGCTCAGGGCTTCAGTGTGCTGGTGGGGCTGTGTGGGTTCTCAGCCCAGCCTCTGTCAGCGTTGCCTTTTCTGTAGGGAGCAGTGGTGGCTTTGCAAGAGGGAGAGAACTGGGTCTGGATTTTAAAATTGGGAATCCAGCTATGTTTAGGTTTGCAGGCAACTTTTCAGTCCATTACAGAGAAAAGCCCCCTTGCCAGAGCCTTGTTTCAGACCTTTCCCATGGCTTCTTGATGCTCTGTGCCTCCTCGCATCATACCCAGCAATGCTGGAAGCCAATACTGGGAGTACTGGGCTGTTCGTAGCTGCTCTGCAAAGGCTCAGATGTGGGTGAGGGCGTGGAGCCCTTGCAGAGCTGCCTCTCCTGTGGCCTCCATCGGGGTTTTGGGCTTGTTCCAGCTCCCATGCTTCCATGTTATCTGCCTTTGCTCTTTGTCATTGTCATTTGCGTTGCTTTAATACTTGGAGGCCCTGTATAGCAAGCAAAGCGCTGCAGAGGTGGGTGCTGGAGGCTCATTCCTGTCCTAAAGGTTTCATGTCTAAGCTGGCAAGCTACTGGAGATGGGTAGCAAGCAGAAACGTTTGGGAACATGGTCCTTACTCCTGTGTGTTCCCCAGGGCTCGGGGTGCTCCGTCAGCTCTGCTGCCCGTCTCATAGCCGTGGCACCCATTTTTGTGGATCGACCAGATTCTGTGCACCTTCTGGTCTCTAAAGGGGTCCGTGCAGGATCAGCTCCTTGGACTGAGTTCAGATGAGGAAGATATGTGTTTCCCTGACAAACTGCGCACCCTCCCTCCTTGTTTGCTGGCATCCCTCATCACTGCATCTTCCAGCACTCTTTAAGTGACTTGTCATATTCCACAAGGATTTTGTCACATTTTCAGTAAGCAGGCAGTGGAAGGAGTCTGTTGTTCAGAGCCCTCTCTTGTGTTGTATTTTGTAAGGAGCAACAGCTGGGCCCAGGTACAGATGTGCGATGGATTTCCAGGGTGGTGCTTAGCCCCTGCGCTTCCCTGCTGGTACTAGATAATGCTGTCCCTGTAGTTTAACTAGAGTTTTTGGCATCTTGAGATAATACCTTGACATACAAGATAAAGTAAAATAAAATATTTCTGACAGTGTTGTTTTTTTTTTTCTTCCAGGGGTTGATTAAAATTCGAGGAGATCGCTGCTGGAGAGAGTTAACTTGCATGGATTATCACTACGAGGTGAGCAATCTGCACATTAAAACTGGTTTTTCTTGCCTACTTTACTTTGGTAGAAAATTTTTCTCTAACCTTTTCTCTTCTACCAGGCAGCTCTCCATGTTGTTCTTTCTTTATCATTGCCTTCTGTCTTTGGCAACTCTGTCAATGTCCGTGTGCCAGCTCAGTGATGCTGTTTTTCCCAACCACAGTCCTAAAAGACTAATTTCTCTCCTTCCCTCCCCCCACCGTCATGGACTGAGTCAGGGACAAACATGAGCTCCACGGAGAACTCTTTGTAAAAATGGTAAAAGAGAGGAACAGAAGGGACTTCTCTGTAGCATTGTTGTGTGCTTTCTGCTTACATTTATTTTATTCCAAAATGCAGACATATGTAGACAGAAATAGAGCATCGCAGTGCTATCCAAGATGCTGAACACTAATCGTTGGCAATTCAAAATTATACGGTTTTATCTTTTTGACATCTGTTTCAGTGATTACGTTACGTTCTGATCATAAACTGTGGTTTGTATTCTGGCTCTGAGTGTTGTCTCATCTTTGATTATAGAGAGAGGGAGCTCAGCTTCCCCTCTGCTTTTACCTATATTTTTGCATTTGCATTTTGTATAAGCAGAGTTAAAAAGGGAAGAAATTGCTGCATACAGGGATGCTCTGCTGAGCAAGTAGTCCTGGTTCCCTATGAAAGAAACAGTACTGCAAGTGACACTTCCTTCTCCAGATTAACATTGGAGCCACTGAAAACGGCACACTAAGTTACAATGCCTCGGACCTGTAATCCACGTCCATCTAATGAGCAGGGGAGCGCTCTGCGCCTGTTCGCACAGGACTGCAAAGCCCCAGCCCTGATCTCCTCCCGGTGCGGGCTCCAGTGCTGTATCTGTCCGGCGTTGCTCAGACCCGCGTGTTTCTTCGCTGGGTTCGGCTGGGAGGCCTGAGCTGTCAGTCCCTGGAGATGTACATTTGGGGTGACGTTCTCAGTGGACCGTCATCACGTCTGGAAACCATTTTCCCCTTCCAATTAAACCTGACGGATCCTGACTTCTCTGACCTGCAGAACATGTTCCAAGGTGTTGCCTATGAATTACTTTTTACAGGGTAGGCACGCTGAGCAGTGGAAATGGGGATGCTTACACAGTATCTCTTTCTTTCCACCATTGTATGACAAAACTGCATGTGAGTGCCAGGGACTACATTCCCAATACTGTTACAAGATTAGGATTCCTCTTTCCAAAATAGGAAAAATTCTCTGTTTTCCAGGTGCCAATGCCTTTATATGTCACTCCTTTGACCTAGTTAAATGTTTTAAAATGGAATTTTTTAGGTCCAGAAAGTGGTATCTGCCTCTTCAAGTATAATGCTCCATTTTTTAAATTTTATCGTTTACTTTTAATGGGGGTTTTGCCCACTGAGTGCGAGGATTACCTTTTATGAACACAGCTGCTTGGTCAGCTCTCGTTGAACTGTAGGTGTCTTGCTGCATTCTGAGCAAAACTCTGTCTGCAAAGACCCTTCAGTGCTGTTGTTCTTAATCCTGAACACAAAGATGGCCATGCTAAATCGTCTGTCCTTTTTGCCTAGCAGTGAGAGTGCCTCTCTGCTCCACGTGCTGCTGGGCACCTGGCAGTAGTCAAAGAAAAGCCAGCTGAAGCTGAGCTCCCCAAATTCCGTGGCCAGCTCTGCTGGTGACCCCAGCCCACAACAGTCAGCCTGCGTAATCCCAAATATTTCAAATCAAAACCAGAATCAGTTCTGTAACCCAGAAGGCTAATTAAGACCATTCCTGTCCTATCCATAATGCAGGATCCCTAGACTGCGAAAGTAATTGGGAACAGGGGCAGGGGGCAGATCACATTATCAATAACAATTATTTTAATCCACACAAAAGAAGCTGCAATAAAGGGAAAAAGAAAGAGGCCAGCATTTTTCTGCTAGTGATAACAGACAGAGGACTGCAATTCACCTATTGGTTTAAGTTTTCTGAGTGCCCCATTCTTACTAGGTACGGGGTAGAAATGCTTTTGGGGATCTCAGGCCGCAGGCAGTGCTCACTGGCTGCCACCCACCTTTGATGCGGGGTGGAGGAGGAAGCCCCGACAGTTTGGGACTCGTTAAAGTCCTCGAATGCAGAGAGTCCCGCTCTGGTTCTGGTGAAGTTTCTGTATCTCTGGTGGCTTGCAGACAGCTCGCCAGGGGAGCTGCTGCCGTAGACTGACCTTCCCCCATTTCCATAAATACAATCACATGAGTCTTGTAGAGAAAGACAAGTTGCCACAGCGCTCCGGACTCTGTCTTTGCCTTGGTTGTTCCATGGTCGGCAGTTTGCCTGTCCGTATCTGGCATCTCCCTGGTGTTGCTCTGTCCAGGACTGTTGGGGAGACTGCCTTGGTTCCTCCCCTTCAGGCTGGCCTCGCCACTCGCTCTGCAGGGTGAATGCGTGTTGCGGGGAGAAAGCTGCTTGCAGAGATGTGTTACAGGTCAGGTCCCCCCGCATCAAAGTAACCGGAGGGAGGAAGAAAAGGGTGAAGCTGAAGATACCTCTGCGAGGGAGGGAGGGAGCTGGGAATCTGCTCGTAATTAGGATGATAAAACTGGGTATTGGACCAACTCGTAAGTGGACCTGGGCCAAATGGAGTCTGCTGTGATGTATGTTGGCCACCCCAGCTCTCGTATTCCAGTCCTGAGCTGCAGTCCAAAATCTACATGTGCTTCTCTGCCAAGAGAATTAATGAAAACACATGGCCTCCATCTCTCGCATGTTGAGCGCACCCTGGACTATTTATTTGTAGTAGAACCGGCAGCCATGCTCGTGGAAAATAACATTTCCACTTTTGTCAGGAATCATGTATAAAATAGTAAAATGTTGTTATGGCTTGGGTAATTAAACAGAGCATATTTTTCCTCCCTTTTTCCTTTCTAATGTGCAGGGCCTTAATCCCAGCCTTTATGGAGATCTGTTCCTCAACTGAAGACTCTCTGTTTAGAGGGCTTACGATCTGTGACGCTGTGTAATTTGGAGAGGGAAATGGCAGAATGCATGGTTTACATAGGAATGGTATTTTCCTACCAACCTAACACTCCTCTGATCCCTGAGGAGTAGATGGGCTCCAGTAAGTGTGGAAGAGAACAGCAGACACTGACAGAGATGAGAAGTTAAGACTTTGCTACTCCGGCGTGCACAGCCTGGCACATGGAAACTGCCTGGAGGCTGAGACAAGGGGTGGGAGTAGAAACGCTCAGCAGATTTGTGGTGCCTCTGGGTGCCAGGAGTCCCACACTCTAATCCCAGCTTGGCAAGACACCGCTAACAGGGAACTGAATCTTTCTGCATTAGTTTCTTTGTTAACGTGGCCAGAGGCTCCAAGGTAGGTGCGCACATCCGCACCCCGATGTGCGCACGGGCTGGGGTTTCTGATGTCAGTTGCGTGACGGAGCTTCGTGCGCAGCGGTGCCTGTCTTGCCCTGTGAAAAAGGACATGCAGGGGTGGTAGCTGGCAGGTGAGGTCCTGGGGCCTGACATGCTGTGGGATTTATTTAGCATTCCTTGGGCTTGCAGTCATTTCACTACTGGCTGTGGTTGGATGGCCTTTTACCCGATGAGAAGTCCCAGTTAAAGGGAGGCTTTTGCTCGGTGGGACCTGCTCGTGATGCAGTTAATGCAGACGAAGCTGCCTCTGCGTTTTAGGTCTGTTTGTCATCATTATTATTAAGCATTTATCTACTGTGTACACAATGGTGTACAAATATGTGTACAGAGGTTTGCAGAGTGGAGCTCGATTTCTGCTTCCACTGGAGTGCGTGGTGTGGATCCCACCACATTCGGTGGCATCCCGCCCGTGGGGCGAGATGGAGGCAGCCTCGGCTCCCTGCTCCCGAGGGCATCCCCCGCCGTGCCGCAGCTCCTGCCCATAACCAGCCTCTCCGGTAGCCCAAGGAAAGAGTCCAGCAGCAGTCTGCTACAGGAGGTTTTGGGCCACTTGAGGCTGCTTCTGGAGCTTGCACAGCTTGTAGGACGTTGCCTGGGTGTGGGTGGGAGCAGCTTTCTAACCACTGCTATTAGGTACTCGGACTGCAAGCCAGGCGAGGGACTGGAGAGCACCAACCTGCTCCCCAGGGCCTCTTACCCTGCCTTCCTTTGCCAAGCTTTATCTGGCCCTCACCTTGCTGATTCTGGGTGTGCTGCTTATCTGGCACGAGCACAATGTCTTAGCACGCTCCAAATGGAGAAAATCCTCGGTGCAAGGCCCGTACTTAAAACCTCCCTCTAAAACCTGCAGTTGCCCGAACCTCGCTCTTACGCTGCCGAGCACCTTGCAGCCATATGTCTTGGCACAGGGCGGTTTTGAGTGGCACAGGCAGGAGATGAGCATTTCTGACTCGCAACCAGACCAAACGGAGCCCGTGTTTTTGGATGCTGGTGGTGGTCTTGGCAGAGTAGTTAAGCAGATAGCCTTCAGGGTTTAGAAACGGGAAAGTCCTACATGGTCACATCTATCGCATCTCCCCGTATCCAGTGCAGAAGTACTCGCTGTGGGATGTAATCCAGTGATGCATTTTATGATGGCTGCCAAACTATTGTTGCTTTTTAATTACAGACAGATATCTTGTAAAATTCAGCCACCAACTGGTAGCAACAGCTGCCGAAGCAGCTGCTCGGGCAGCAGCACGCAGGGAGCAGCGAGCCCCACTGAGCGGCTGCTTCCTCCATCACCACTTCCTCCTCCTCCTCTGTGGGCTTTGCATTGTAACCCCTCGGGCATGGTCAGACACATCCCTGGGGTCACGCGTGCCCCAGCGGTGTGTCCTTGGCCGGGCCGGGCTGTGCAGCACTGGGGGGAGTGGCGGTGGGCAAAGCTGAGCAGAGGTGCCAGCTTTGGCACATGCCGGGCAAGGAACCTGTGGCAATCAACTGGATTGACTAATGTTTTATTTTTTTTTAATTTAAAGAGGTTTTTTTTTAAGTGGTGTTTTGAAGGGTATGCCTTTTATCCAAGAGTTTCTTAGCATCCTTTGCTGCAGAAAGCCATGCGAGGAAAACACTACTGAGACAAAGATGAAGCAAAGGGATAAAGGAAAATAATTAAAACAGGAAAAAAAAAAAAAAAAACCCTCTCCTACATCAACAAAATCTTTGCCAGTACTGGAAGTAGGATCCAGGATTTCCTTCCCTCTGTGGAGTTATCTGTAGGTGCTCAGGATGGATCAGTTGCCACCAAGCAGGAAAGCTTGAAGGACTTTGCTGAACCAGCTTCTGCTTGGTAACTGAGTCGCGTTTTAGTTCTTCTGAATTTGTCAGTGCTGGAGGAAAGCTTTGTTCTTTATGTAAGACACTGCACAGCCACAAAGGTCACTTCTTCTGATTTGTACAAATTATTGCTAATTATTCTGTAACTGTTTTTCTTAAATGGAGGCTGTCAATCAGTGCTCCAGCTTCTAGCTTACAACAGCTCTCCAGTTCCTAGAGAACCTCTCTGGAGCACAATGTCTTTTGTACCTAATTATGGGCTTGCTGACTGATAGCTGTGCTGATAAGGATGAGAAGGAAGCTTTAACTGCCTCTTGATTTCTTTTCTCCCTTCTATTCACTCTATTAGACCTTGTTAGACTTTTAACCTAGCTTTTTCTGACCTATTGTGAAACAAAAAGTAAATACTATCAGCGAATTACCTTTGATAAATCAGAAAAATGATCTGCTTTTGTGATCCCTCGTGTCTCAGGATGGGCTTTATTCCAACAGTTTGTATTGCTGGGAGCGTAAGTGTGCTTAACAGGGAAGCAGGTGGTCAGATCTCTCGCCCCAAATGTGTGCTTTAAGGTTACAAATTAACATGAGGGAAAAGGTGCTGAATTAGACAGAAAACAAGAGCATTTAAAAGAAGTTTTAGAGTGCCACGCAAAGCATTTTGGAGATCTACTTTTTAATAACATAAAATGTGTGTAACACCATAAATTTATAATCATTGGCCCTTAACAGAAGTTTCTTGTTCTGTAAACAATGAAGGTGAACTATAGCAGGATCGATGGCCTTTAAAGTGCATTACTGTGACCAATAAAACGCGTTCTCGAACTCAGGTATGACAAGCGGGCCTTCCAAAACTGCCGTGCTCTGGGGAAGCACGAGTCCTGCCCCTAGAGCAGCCACCAGCCGGACACCACAGCCCCCACCGCCGTGCTCACAGCGCAGCGCGGCTCAGCCCGTCGGCTGGCACCTTCCTCGCTTGCAGTTTTGGAAGCATCGGGTTTGGGTTCATTAATAACTTGCGTCTCCACTCCTTCCCTCGTGCGGGGCCTGAGCTTGCCTGCTTTTGCTGACCGACTGTGCCTGTTCCCCTTGGCTCAGGAGGCACGGAGAGGCAGCGTCGGGCTGCCGAGGCCAGGGCTGCTTCCGAGCCCCGGTGCGGGGCTTTCCCAGCTACAGTATTCTGCAAGCAGCACAAAAGCCACCGAGGCATTGCATCTGTTAAAGAAGACTGTAAATTGTCTGCTCGGGAGAATGAAACAAAGTCTTTGCTGTGATCTGTTTTGCTCAGCCTGTTGTCTCTGAAGGACTATTTTCTAGTTTATTCACTAGCAATATCACTAGGAATATGGATCTAGTAATTTGCCTGATAGAAGAATATATTTGCTTCACAGCCAAGATGATTTGATGTGACTCTAGGTTTTAAACTAGAAAGAGATTTCAGGGTGTGAAGTTTAAATACAAGCTCTGTGTTCAACATTCGGGCAAACACAAGCAAGGAATCCTGGTTACGTGTGCAGAAAACAGAGGCTGGAACTGAGCAGTTACTGGGTTTCACGTGATCACACTGACTGCCAGTTATGATTTCTCCATCTTTGATTAATTAGGATTTTGCCTTATGAAGTACTTTTAACTGACAATAAAGCACTAAAATGCACAACGATCACTGCCAGGCGGCTCTGCCTCAGTGCGTGGATGCTGTTGTTCAGTGCTCGTCTTTGGCCTGTGGGCCTCTCCTGAAAGTTTCTTAGTGCTTTTTTTTTCATTTTTCATACAAAATGGACTTTATTGCATAAGCCATGTGTTATCAGACAAAGCTTGCTGCAGAATTGATTCAAACTCAGAGGGTGCAGCCTCAGCCAGTGCTTTTTCACAGGGAATTGCAGGGGTCGGACTTTTCCAAAAACACGGCAGTGCTTGGGGCTGGGAGTCCCCCAGTTGGTGCGTGCGGGGCCGGGCGAGCTCAGCGCTCCTGGAGACGTGGCTGTGAGCCCGGGCACGGCTGCCTGCCGGCGGCAGCTGGGAAGGGTTTAAGAAGGAGCCATGGGAGCTGGTAGACGTGCCATGGGTTTCTGGGGTTGCACGCAGCCTGTCATTACTTGAAACAGTAAAATTTGTGCTCTGGAAGATGCGTTTCTGTGAAAATATGAGTGAAATGAGTTGTGGTCTGTCTCTGTCCTCACCGGACAACTTGTCCTGCAGAAGCCAAAGCTGCTGTTGGGCGTCTGTAGGGAGAGCAACGTAGGGGAAAGGAGGTTCTGCCCAGGGCGGATTATAAATGCAGTTTGTTTTCATCTCCTATTGTGAAAACAAACTGTTCTTTGCGTTAAGGTGACCGATACCAAAAGGAAGAGCACGCTTGTGTGCAGCTTTTTTTTTTTTCCATTTGGTCATAAGTTTTGAAAAATGACCTTCTCTGAGGCATAATTGAAAAACCAGTTGTCTCCATTCACACGTATCGAAGGGCTGCTTTTAGTGTGGGTTTGAAGCTGAGGATTAGGAGCCTTCTTCTGTTTTTTTGGTGATTTGCATGATGTCAGTGGAAGAAGGGCTAATTCTTGACCTTGCCTGTGATCAATTAAGTAACAAGATCCATCATAAGGTAAGTGCATGAAGCAATAATATTGGCAGATGAATGTCAACACGACATCAAAAGCTTATTACACTGTATCTGGATTTTGTATCAGGCTGCTGCGTGAAGCTCTCTATCTGAGGCAGGTTTTCAGATGAATCCCAGGTGCTCTCTGTGTAAAGATATGTTTGAATGTAATTTGCTAGAAATGTTTGTTATTCCCAGCTTAGGGCTGGGCTCTGTTGTTCTAATAGTAGTTAAATGTACAGTTTACTTGAAAAGAGAGGAATTGACGGCTTTTAAGGGTGGAATTTGTGCTCAGCTTGGAAGCATTTGGGAAGATAGGTATTGCTTGGTTTGCACAGGTCAGATTTACTGGCAGAAGCTTACTGGAGCACAAGCAGAGATTTAGTGACTATAAATTAAAGCTGAGCGCTTCTCGGAAAGAGGCCTGATTTTCCAGGGTTTGGGCACTGGCAGCAAGTTCTGCTGCAGATGATCAGCACTTCTGAAAATGAGATCTGAGCTCACTAAGGCCGTGAAGCAGTAAATTTTCAGAAGTGTAGCCTTGCTTGTTGAGTTGCAGATTGAGAAGACGTAATGATAAATACTGACATTTATGCCCAGTCATGTTGCTTTTTAAAAAACAAAAAGGAATACAGGTCTTCTGTAGTCCAAGGATGCTCTAGAAAAAGTAACGTAATTAGTAATGTTGGACCTTAATCAGAACAAAAGCAGATTTCTCCTACCTGCAGGGACACGGTAAGTGATGTTTTATTCCAAGCAGAGCAGGCAGGGAAGCTGCCTTCCAGAGCTATCCACTCAGCCAACATTTTGTCCAGGAGTCTGGCTTGTGTTATCCCCAGCAGCAAACATGAAAGACAAATGGTAAGTGGATTCTCAAGCACCTAAAAGTCAGCACTAGTTCAGCTATTGTCTTCACTGAGAACAGGATCCTAGCAGTGAGCTTAGAAGTGGAAAAGAGCATCTGGTCAGTGAAATATCAAAATAAAAGGTAGAGCTGCAAATCAGCATCATCGAGCAGCCCAGCATCTTTGGCCCAGGCTCAGGAAACCGCATACTACTGATGTAAATTGGACTTAAGCAGGTGCTGAGAGAGAAACTTTCAAAATAGCTTTGAGAGGAAACTAATGGCAGGAATTTGAGGGATGGACTGAGTACACAGAAAATGATCCCTGCCAGACTCCAGCTACCAGGGGCAGCAGAGCACTTTTTCCTTATCTTTTCAGTGCAGTTTAAAAACGTCTTTTTTACTGTGCACATTTCTGAACCAAAAGTAACTGCATTAAAGCAATCAGAGATGAAGTCAGCAGCTTCTGTGGTTTTCAGTTTGGCATAAGCAAAGCAGGTTAGTGGCACCTGTCACTTGGGTCACCCACCACTCCCCACCGGTTGCCCCAGCTTTCAGCCAATTTCCAGCAATATTAAAACAAAATAGGATAAACTAGCAAAATTTTAGTAGAAATGCCCCCCAGGGAACTTTCTGTTGGGAGCCGTTTGAGGTTTTTGAAGCATAGGAAGACGTTATCCCTCTCCACTGCTGGGATCAGAAGCAGAACTGTCAGTCACACGCTATAAATGCATTGGGAATATGCCAATACCGTTTTCAGCAGTAATACAATTCCTCTTCCTGGATTCTTTTCTGTTTTTCTTAAGGATTTGTTTTAAGCCTGGTGAAAGCTTCCTGTACAACTATTGGATTTCATCTCTTCGTTACACTCTCCCACTGTTTCAAACTCGTTTACAGACCACCCAGGACCCTCATCACTTACCTTAAATATTTTCTTCTTTTTTTCTTCCTCCACCCATTTGGTCTCTCTCAATCCTAATCAGATTAATCCGTACAACCCCGTTCCCAGCCTCTTGACCAGCTCTCCATGCTCTGACCCTATACGTGGCTTTTATCCTGTTGGCCAGCTTCTCCAGCAGACAGAACTATGGAGGCCATCGCTTCCATCTGTCTTCCAGGGCCGTAGGGAATAAGCTACTGCTCGTGAAATGTTCGGGGCCCATGAGGTTTGTCAGCTTTGCAGATAACAGAGGCAGTGCTCGGATAATTATTTAAATTGTGGGTTTATGAGCTAGTTAATGGCGTGTTTTAAGAAATCTTAAGATTTCTTTAAGAAACCTGCGAAGAGAAGAAAGATGACAAATTTCAATGCTACCTGGAAGACAGAAGGAAGAGGGGAAAAATGGCAGAAGAAAATTTAAGAGCTTTCCAGTCTTTCCCAATAGTGTGCCTCTTATCTCTTTTTCTTTGTGGGTGAGAATTGCTCAGTTGGCCTCCTCAGCACGGAGTCAACACCTCTTGTATTTCTACCACAGCATCGTGGTCCTCTTGGCTGCACAACCACGTCCACCAGGCAGGACTGGCTGCCTGGCCAGGACATTCTGCTGTGGTGGGGCAGCATCGAAGCCCAGCTTGGGAATTGCTCAGACCGTGTCCAGAGCCCTCTCACACACGTACCTACCTCTGCATACTCAGATAAGTGAAAACTAGTCTCCATGGCAATAATTATACCGATTTTTTTTTTGCCCTCCCTTGTGGCATGCATGGACATTAAGTGCTATCTTTTGTGGTCTCCGACATAGCAACGTGTCAGCTGCATGGCAAGAGTTGTTCTTCACATCCATTCCCACCTTCCCCAGTGACTGTGAGGCATTAACCATCGTACTGGTTCCCTTGCTTCAGAGACCTTTGGGATGATGCAAACTGTTGGTGTCTGCCAAAATTTAGTACTTTTCTTTTTCTGTGATGTTTGTTTTCTAAGGTCCAGAAGTCTAAGTGAAAATGAAATTTGAACACGTGCATTTTCACGTAATATCAGCTACAAAACGGTGTATGCAGCACTACAATGTAATTAAATTATCTAAAAAACAGCCTCCATTCTTGCCATCTGCCTTTCCAGGGAAAGCAAAATAAGTACATGCTTTTAATTGCAGATAGTTTAAACAAATAGGGTGTTTGTTTACAAGCTGGTGCTTTCTTCTTTGGAGATCATATTACATTTTCGTCAGATTATGAGCACATGCTACTGTTTCATCTCTTTCTTTGACTATTGGATGTGTTAAATTGTTTAATGAATTTTCACATAATGGAGAAATCTGTCCTAATCTAATAAGTAAAATATTGAATTTATGTCCTACAAAATAGCAGACACAGGGAAAAAGTCCAGCCAAGAAGCTGCATTCCCACTGGTGGATGTGTTCATGAATGTCTCCTCCTCTGGTCTAGGATTTTCTTATGAGAATAACCATAAGATACTATTCCAGTTCTCAGGTTGATACCACATTAATTATTGCTTGCATCAAAAGTTTTAAATTCAGCTTGAAGCCTTATTTCCACAGAAGTGGCCAGTCTAGGAGTAAGCTAGTGACAGAGTTTCTAAATTAAATTTAGAGTGGCTAAATAGAGCCACTCCTTTTGCTGGTAGAAGTTTTAATTATTTGCATATCTTCTGTTCACTTTTAATTTATGCTGTTTCCATGTAATCCTCTCTGTTTTCAGTCTTTCCCTGTTGAACGTGTATTTGATTTGAATTGTAACACACAGGTAATGTCAGTTAATAACGTAGGGGGCTGATTGCCTCATGCAATTCTTAAACACAATTCCCTCCCTACCATAGATCTGGAAGAATTCCACACGTTTGTCCAATGCAATTTTTTTCTGTCTTGCAACTATTTCGCTGTTCACAGCAAACCTTCATAACTCCCGGTGGCTGTAAAGAGCAGGATACGGCTTTGGGATGGTGCATGAATGAGTTAATAGAACTCTCTGCTGTGGTGTTTTGCTCCAAAGTCGTGTGCGCCAAACTGACCTTTAATCTTGGAATATAAATCACTTTCCAGTCCTATTATTTGTAAAATCCTACAGGCTTGCAAATGCACAAAAGAAGCCTTTGTCTCTTATTAATTTAATTTATAGGTTAAAGTTTCAAATCAGTGGCAAGCAAAAACTGATTTACTATTCACTGCAGGAATTGCCGTTCTGGAAAGCATGGCATTTGCTAGACTGCCTAAAAATTGTGATATGTAATTAGGAGCTTCTGTAATTATATATAATGTAATATAATTTGCTTATCTTTTTTGGTATGTATTATACATAAAAGCTGGGAGGGTAACTCAATGTGAATTAGCTCTTTCAACCCTGAAAACTCGTCAGATCGCTAAAAACACTGTTTTTTGTCTCATTCTATTAACATTGTGACAGGATCAATGGTTTCAAGCATTTAAAGTTGCTGCCCTTTTCTTTTACATATAGGATAATCCCATCATTTTTTGTACAGTGCCATTTGTACTGCAACAAAAAATAGCAAATTCTGTGATAAAGTGTAGATAAAAGCAGTATAGGTCTTTTTCCCACCCATTTGAAACAAAATGAAACAACCATTCCTATTTTTTAAATTGGTTTAAGCTATGAAATTCCACTGTAAAGTCAGATGTGTGACTGCGGTTTCTCTTCCCAGAGTTAGTTCCCATCTGCAGTTCAGACCCATTTCCTCCACTTCGTGGGATTTCTAGTTAAGCAGTTTTGTGACCAAGCTGGAAGGGGGCAAGTCAGTGAGAGTTTTCCTTTTTCTAGTCTGTCTCAAAATTACTTGAGACAAAGAAATAAAGCTTTTTCATAAATGTGCTGTCATATCACATTCCAGTGTAAAAGATTTGACTGCACAAGGTGCTCAGTAAAAGGTTTTTACCTCTTGACCAATTCCTGCGGAGTAGTACAGATTGTGAATTGTTGCTCTTGCAAGCATTATGGAAACATTTGTATTAAAAATGACGTTTATCTTACTCACATTCATGAATTCACTTATCTATATTTTCCAAGGATCATATTCTTCCTTTTCCCTTTCAGCCTGAATGTCTCGATGGCTAAAAGGGGTTTTATGGCTTTAGCATTAATCAAGACATTTGACAGAATTGAACTGGATCCTGTCCAATTAGACTGAGACAATATTGAATTTCGAACTGTCACGTTGGATCCATTTTAATGTAACGCAAGATCGTCGGACCCTGCAATCAATGCATCGGTTTAATAACCCCAGCCGGAGGTGAGTGAACGCCCACCATGCCCCCGCCGCCGGGCACGGTAACTGGGAGCAGCGCCCGGCTGTGCGCTGGGCTTTCCAGAGAAGCTGGTGAGGGCATCCAACAAAAGCTTGGTGGGGTAAGCAGGGAGTAGAGCTTTTTTTTTTTTCCCCTCGTCTTAGAGCCCTGTTGAATGACCTCTGCCTCCTCAAGGAGCCTGCTAACATCTGGAGCCGAGCTGCGGGCTCCCGCTCCCCCGGGCTCAGCACGGGCGGCTGGCAGCCTTGGCGAGCTGCCACCAGCACCCCTCCCGCACCCACCTTTCCCCTTGGGAGCACTGCTGGCTTTTTAACTTCTGTGTGTCAGGCCATCCCCGCTCACACGGAGGAGAGCGCAGGGAGACATTAACTGGCAACTGCTGGAGCTAAGCAAATTCTGTTCTGCAAATAGTACTATTTAAGAGCATTTATTGAAATATAGAGTGTGAGCTGGCTTTAATACCCGCTAGTCTAACTGTATCACTTAGATACCAACAAACCTACATCTTCTCTGTGTGTAGCTCAAGGGCCTTGCAACAGTCTTCATCTTGTTTGATAAAATTTCCTGTCATCTGTCTAAGGAGAAGAAATGGTGGCCCACGCTCTGTGTGAAATGGGTTATGATTGGTAAGTCCTTAAGGCAATAGTTGCAATTAACAGTTTGTGAGCAGCCCGCAATGGAAGTCTGTTTGAATGTGTTACCCTTGGCCCCAAGGCAAATAAGTGAAATATTTTAATTCAAGAAGTTAATTGTGATTTTAGCAGCCTTTCAATATCAAATTTGGCAGATGCTGTGAAACCCTGTCCTGCTCTACTCGAAGCCAAATGACTGGGAACACCAGCACAGATGTGGAAACCAAACATGAGCAAGAACAGGCTGGAAGTGTTTCTTTACCTGTTATGTCGTTCATTAATGGTTTTGTTGTTTTTTTTTTTAGTATTGCTGCCACTCTTTTTATGGTGATTTGCGCCAACTTAAGAGTAGTTCCAGCAACTACAGAAAAAGAGCCCCATGAGCAGATACCATGGTCAAATCCTGAGATCTTTAACCATTAGTTGCCAGCTCAGAGTCCTTTTTCCTTTTGCCCTTATTTGCTGCGTCTGTTGGTAAACAGAATTGATGGACGGTTCACAGCCTTTCCTCCTTTTGAACATTGAACCTGAACTATCTGAGTGTACAGGGGATTGACAGGAGAGAGAAGGAGCCAAAGAAAACTGCAATAACCTCTTTTCTCTGCCAAAAGAAGTGAAAGGATAATGCAGCATGTAGTTATCAAAGGGTAGCTTTCTCAAAGCCGGTCAAACCTGACTTTCCTAATTAAACTTTGGTTTTATTAAATGGAGAGCAACTCTCCTTTGTAACTTGCTTGGATTAAAGTTCATATGAGGGTGCCTCTCTGAATTCCTGCACCCTTGGCCTCGTGTGCTGACCTTGTTTTTGGATGCTGTCGTTTGGGAAACCTTCTTCCAGCAGTTCTTATTGAACATTGACTCCACCAGAGGATGCTTGGGAAGGTCCTGCAGGGACTGTCAGTGTGACACTGAGGGTGCCTGGGGAGGACCAACACTTGAAACCCTCCAAGGGGAAGCAGCTGACCCCGCTCCATATCAGGGTGCCCCAGTTCGCTCCTGGGGCTCCAGAAGGGATGCTCTTCTGCGAGATGTGTCTTCTTGCTGCCGTCAGTCCCCGAGCAGTGGCTTTGCTAGAGGCAGTTTGCAGATGCCAGGGAGCTCACGATGTCTTGGTCAAGTCCTGCTGGCGTCCTGCTTGTAAGAGGTGCTGAGCGTTTCCAGCGGGTTGATCCCTTTGTTTCTCAGAAACCTGCATGCGTTGTTTTAAAAGGGTAATCCTTTAATTCTGTAAGTCACTAGTCTAAATTTTACCATGGTCTGTGAATTTGTCATCGTCAAAGATTTTTTTATGTAACCGGAAATATGTCTTCACAAAGCAGGTTTTTTTACATTAACACATTTCATTTCTGCAAAATGTTTGATCATTAGTATTCATCTGTGTATATTTATGTGCAATTTTCATCAAGTTGCTCCTGCTGTACATTTTCCTAACCACTACAGGATCTAACAGTGCTTTTTATAACTCCCTTTTGCAGTTATCTGTGCCAACTATGTAGCAGTAAGCGCACGTGACCCGATCGTGCTACCAGCAGACAATCATTAGCTGATTACCTTGGGGAGATGTAAAGGCCAGCAGTAGTTAACAAACATGGCCGTTCAGCTTCTTAAATATTGGAGATTTGTTTGCTATTGTTTTATTGCTTCTGTAAGTCTCAACAGTATAATATCAAAACCATCACTTTCCTCGTTATTGTAATGAGAGTTTATCAAGCTAATAGCCGAGGGTGGAGGGGGGTTCCCAGAAATGATGGAGTGAGGAGCTGCACAGACCTGAAAGTCATGTGTGTTACATTATGTCATTACATGAAAAACTTTCCCAACTAGAAAGTACTTCTGAGACTTGTAGTTGATACATTTTCTTGTCTGTAGGAGGGATGTAGGTAAAAGAAAAAGCTGCTGTGGGGACTGTAAAAGACAAATGATTTTTTTATTTACTTCTGAAGTAAAAGATCTTCTGAAGGCGGCAGTTAAGCAGCTCAAGTGCTTTTGAGGATGTTATCCATGGCTTTGTCTTGTTCATTGTCTTCATATCTGCAGCCTGTATGAATTATTTGGTCTTGCTTTTCTTTCTAGCCAGACAAGCTGAGGGTAAGTCAGCGCAGGCAGGCAGGAGTGGGACCCTGCGTGGCTCTAGGGCGCGGAGGTTAGAGCTGGAGCACAGGAAGGGTATTTACCCGCAGGCTGTGCTCCATGCTGTCTCCTGTTTTGTCTCACAGGGATGAGCCCAGGTTTCGTTTTATGCGATTCATCTCCAGCAAATCTCAGAGGAGTTTGTGCCAGGTTGGAAACCTTTCAGCCTGTCTCCCTCTGAGAGTGCTTTCTTTGGGCAATAATACGGGCTTTTAGCGGGGTTGCCTCTACATCAAGTGTGGTATGGGTTTAATTTGCTAGTTAAGATGTCACTGACTTCTAGATTTCTAATGTTTCCTCTTCTACGAAATCTTATATGTCACCTATACGGGAGCTGTTTTGGCTGGTTTTTTTTTAGGAGAAGACTCAGGAATTTCTTGCTGTTTCTCTGGCACTTTAGTTCAATTTACACTGTACACTAAAGAAATAGTTCCCTTTAGGTTAGGATAGGTTACATGCTCTCCTCTGTGGAAGAACAAAGGACTGTCTGTTACAGCTTGCGCGTTGGTAAGTTAGGAGGTGATGCTGCAGACGGTGAGGATGCGATGCAGGATTTTGTGGGTGTATTTCACATTTAGAGGGTTGACAAGCAGTGAGAATACTGCAATAAAACAGGACGCAAACAACCCCTGAAATACTGGAAATGTTGAAAGAAGAAAGATGATTGAAGCTTAGGGTGTTTGCTGCATTGTTGTTTTCTGTAGGGACCCTATAGCAGCCCTCTGTGGGGCTGGATCCCTCAGTTGTCACTTGCTGAGAGGGCGCAGGGGGGTCGGACGGGTCGCTGATGGCTCTAGGCTGTATCGGTGGCCCAGGAACAGCTCTGCCCTCCTCCGGAGGCTGAACAGACTCCTCCACCTCTGGCTCCACAGGGCCTCTTGATGCTGAGCTTAACTCGCATCTTTGTACCATACTGGGGCTTGTGTAGCACTGCTGAGGTGATCGCCAAAAGTCGGTGTAGTTGCTTCATTTTTTTCTTAGCATCAGTTACTCAACCAGATCTTCATGGGGAGCAGGAGGTTCTGCCTTCCCCTCAGTTCTTGTCGGTGGTCCCCAGTGTAACGTGCCTTGTGCTGCTTTCTGTCGCATCCAGTTCAGCGGCAGAGCCTGGCCCTGCATCTTGGTGGAGGAGCCCTGTGTAGGGCGTGCTTTGGGGTCCCTAGGAATGCACAGCGTAAAAGCACTGTATAACCATAACTGCGATGCTTTTTATGTAGACTTGTAGTCTGCCTCCTTTTTAGAGCCCGTTGGAGATGCGCTCCGTGGCCCGGTGTTCACGGGGCTCTGGTGCACGCAGGCCCCTGCACAGTAGCAAGCCTGACCTCTCTTCCAGGACTTTTCACACTGGGCAAAATGAACCCCCGTGGACCCTTAATAGGTGTTTTCATGTTTGGTTTAAGGAGGCTCCACAACATGCTGTTTTTATGGGTATTGCATTTGTGTGCACCAGAGCTGGGTTTAGGGTCCCTTTGGGATGAATGGCCAAGTTACTCCCCCAGTCTTTTCTTCCAGAAGTTGTATATGAGGTAAAGCAGCTGTAAAATTGTATAATCTCTCCTCTGCCGTCAGACACCACTGCTGAAGTATAGGATTGAAAGCCACAAAAAGATAGGCAGCAATCAGCAGCAGTTTTCACCCTGGAAGAGTGGTTGATAGGATGATTTGAAGTTTGTTTCTCCTGCTGTTAACATAACCACTGTCTTTGATCCCAGAGATATCTAGAGCAGACCTAGGCATGCATTGCTGAAGGTATGGAGGTTTTAGCACCTGATACCATGCAGTGGGAGTTGACTTCTTAGATGTCGTCCTGTTCTTTTTAGACAATCCCAGGCCCGTGCCCTTATGCTGTACCTGTTTTTTCCCAGGCAGATGTCGTGTAAATATGGATTTTCATTGGTTTTCAGGGGACTGTGCCTGGACACAGAGACCCGGACCCAGGGAGTCATTCTGGAAGGTCATCCACGTGATGACTGAAGACCAGGGGCCATCCAGTGTGTGGTAGCCTGCATAGTCAGGATAGGCAGGGAGAGAAAGGCTGTGTCTGTTTGAAACCAGATGGGTGCAGGGCTTGGAGATAATTGCTGGCTTTGGGTTTCAGCAGAGCATTGGACTCAATGTGCTTGTTCCTGGGGCCATCCTTCCCCCGTGGCTCCAGGAGTTGTCCGTGTGTCTAGTTGCCACTTTCTAAGCCCCTGTTTCCTGAAGATGATTCCTGTGGTGCCAGCTGGTAGACTAGAACCCAGCCTGCCTGAGGTGATGCCAGACCTTGTGCTTTGGTTGTGTTGTAAAATAGCTTAGGAAGGAGTAAGCACCAGCAAAAATAGGACTTGTGTCTGGCTGTGGAACCAGAAGTTCATACATGTATGATGTGTGCTGTATCAGTATGTGCCAGAAAGGTGACGGCAGGGAACCATGTGAATGTTTGTTTTTAGCCAAAACACACTCTTGTTCTGTACATAAAAGCGTCATGTGAGGAATTCCTTGCAGCATGAATATGTTTGTCTTGGTCCTGAACGTGCCAGGTTCCTGCCATCAGTGTGTCCGGTGGGACTTGGTCAGATGTCAGTGGGTAGTAATTAACTCGCCATTTAGCATCGTACGCTTTTAGGGGTTTTATGGCTTCTGAGAGAGCCTGACTGTTTCAAGGCTTGCTTCAGGATTCAGTTCTACCTGTTGAAAGAATTTATTATAAAAGATATTGAGAGCTTTGTCTTGTTTCGTTTACAGATTTCACGGGATAAATTGTATCCATGTTACGGGACCGTGAATGCATGTCTATGACACCAGCTGTTTTTGATAAACTATAAAATGGCCTGTCTCAAGTAAATTAAACACAAATTTTACAAAACAATTATGCATCGGCCTTTTTATTCCCTTCCCTCAGAGTTTGAATTTAATTTTATCGCTTCAGATTTAGTAGAAATTTAATACTTTATCGTCTTCAGAAGAGCAAACCATCTCTCCAAGGCCCAGCATTCCTTTGGCTGTACAGTGTGGATTTTTGGTTCCAAGCACAGCATAACTTATATTTTGCCAAATTTAAGTTACTTCTGTACCCAAGCTGCCCAAGTTTAGTGAATGCTTAAAACTTTTGAAGTTTGCTCAAGAATGTGCTTTACGTTTAGTTGCATGGCAGGAAAGATTCCCCCTTTTCAATTTTTCATTTAAAGCAGCCTTTGGTCAGAAAGCCAGACTCAGCCGACGTGTCATCAGTCACTAATCTTTCAAGATGTTGGGTTAGGCCTGCAGAGGTATCTGTTTATTCAATAAGGATCCAAGCCTTATCTTTATTGAAAGAAAGTAATTTAGAGCTACCGACGCAGCACTTAGTCATGTGGTTATTAGATGAGTGTCTAATCTGCTCTGCAGCAGGGATGTGGGCCTCCAACTTTACTAATGATAGGAATTTCATTAGCGTATTCTTTGGGGCTCTGGTGTAATAAATACTTCCATGTGTGAGGGCCTTGACGTTTCAAGATACGAGCCCTATAGACATTCACGCATGAAGGCATCCACCAACTCAGGGTTGTTTAATGTATGATTGAAACACAATATGATCGGTATTGCTGGAGAAGGAAAACCTGGCACACAAGAAGAAGGGGAGGAGGGTTTAGAGGGCGTGTGGCTGAAGCATGGGGAGCCCTTTGGTACCGTGGTGTTGGTGTCTTGAGGATGTGGTGGGGCAGGGTTGTTGAAGTTGGTGCCTCGGCTCCCGATGGCACAGCTCTCCGGGCTTTGTGGTGCCGTTTGCGTGCGGGAGACCTGCACCCAAGGAGAGAAACCTGGGAAGGAAGCTAATATTGTTAAAGCATTCAGCAGATGGCCCCAGGAGCTACATCTGGATAAGAGCACAGCCTGTGTGCAGAGGTTGGGCTGCTCTGAGTGTTGAGCCGAAGGTTTAGGCTGTCCCTAGGAGTGCCATCTAGTGCTTCCCCATAGTACTGGGGCATCCCAAGCCCTTCCTTTTGGAGAAAGTAAGGACTTCTTTTGTTGTGCTAAGCCAAGGGCTCATGGAAAGTTAGGTACTTTTGTTCAAAGTTTCTTGTTTCTTTGGAGGCTGCATGTTTCTCTTTTGCTCAGCGAGGGTTTCTGAATCAAGTGCAGGATGTGAGGTGGAAACCTGAAATAGGTGTACACGTCTACTGCAGGAGTAGCTTGGATTGCTGTCCTCTGTTTGAGGGGGGGAATATCTCCCTCGGGGACTTGAGCTAAGTTAGATGAAGGCAGACAGTCCCCTTTTCCCTTGACTTTTGGGTCTCTAGGGACGGCCGATGGGATCGCCTGCCCTGGGGGTTCCTGGCCGAGCTCCTGACTGCCAGAGTTAGCCTGGAGACTGGCTCTGGTCTGGCGGCTGCCAGGCCGTGCCCGTGCCCCTTATTAGTGAATACGGTCGATCGTGGTCTTTATGATGTGCTGCTCCATGGAATTACCCCCTCGATATTAACGCTGTGGGGTAAAACTGTTGGCTTTAAACGCTTATTTCCAGTCTGCTCCCTCAAAGAATGTCCTTTGTTCTTTTAAACTAAAATTGTGCAGTTTCTGTGGAAGGATAGTGCCCAGGGCTATTTCGTAGGAGGGCTGAGGTGGGTGGAAGAATGATCACATTATTCCATGTAGACATGTGGTTAACTGCACATGCAGAGGGGCTGCTTTTTACGGGCGCGAGTGTCTGCAAGAATGGCAGGGTTTCGTCTGATTTGCAGGGGGAGGAGTAGGGAGAGCAGTTTGGGTTTGCCCCAAAGGGCTTCACCCCAGAGGTTATCAAGATTTTGTAGCGTTTGTGTTCAGCGAGTTTGGCTCTCACGTGAAGGTCCCCGACTCCCCATTGACACATTTGCAGGCAACTCTGAATCGTGTTGCTTTTTGTGAGTTCGTGCCAGACCTGTATTATTTTAATGTGGCTGTTAGTGTGTAAATCTGTCCATATTGTGGCATATAAACAACAGCGTTTTCCCTTTGCAGTTTTAAAAAAACACAGCATTGTTTATTCCTCTGGTTTCTGTCCAGTAACGCTGGGCATCTACTGCCTGAACGCAAAGACTGAAAAAGCAAGTCCTGTTTTAAAAAGAAATAGGAGATTGTCTGTTGTCTGATATTTGAAGTACTTCTGGTTTTTGTGCTTTGTTAGAGGATGTTCTTAGGGAGCGAGCAGGTACAGCGAGGATCCGACCAGGGGCGAGCGGTGGGTACGGGGGCTCTCCACAGCTGGGACAAGGCTTTCCTAACGGGACCCTCCTTGGCAGGTCCCCGAGGCGCACGGCGCTGGCAGGAAAGCCATTGTAAAGTCATTAAAGGTGTCACGCCTCTTATCTGCTTTTTGTTTACTGAAAAAAAAAAAGAGGCTACAAGTAAAGCAGTGTCACAAGATCCTACTTGTAATTGAGGGTCCTAAATTAATTAGCTATGGTGAATGTTCTGCATGGCTTTCTCTCTCCTCTGAAGAAGGACCCCTTTGTGCATCCCTGCTGAAGGCAGCCCGGGCAGGATCCACACATGAAGTACCTGAGGGCATCACAGGGCCTTTTACTCCCTCTGTTATTTTCACACTTCTCTCCCCGTTTCCCTGCCTATTCTTTCAAATTCTTTGGGCAGGAGGATTTCCTACTATCTATTTTCAGCATCGCTCCCTGTTTGGCTCCTTCGCGTTTCCCTTAATGTCTCTAAAGTCAACTGTAGCTTTGTGTCCTTTGCTTCAATGGTCTTGTTTCACTCTGTGCTTGTTAAAAATGAAGGACAGTGGAAAAGGAAAAAACATATTGCAAAAAAGGGGCTGCAGGGCATGGATTTCTAGACCTTTGCTGGCTGGTAGCTGCAGCTTATCCTTTGCCAGGGCGTGATGCTGCTCCTCTCACACCTCTCCACTGGTTTGCCTGCTGTTGTGTTTTAAGGGATGTTCTCTTGGGCTCCTTTCTCCTTTACTGGGCCACTTAATTTGGGTTTCTCTTTAGATTTGTTTTTTTGTAGCCAGCTTCATCCTTTTGGAAGGATGATTGACTCTGTTTTGCTCTTTGTATGTTGACTGAGCTACTGCTTTCAATAGTACTGTCAGCAGTAAGTCTTGATTTGTGTAGTGTTGGGGTTTTCTACCTTTTTCTATTTACAGTTTCTTCAGATTTTTTGAGTGGAGGAACTGATTCCAGCATAGCAAATTCAAGTCTGCAGACAATAGTCGTTAGCCTTGAAGATATAATTATATTTTATATAATTTATAACTGATAACTTTAAATGATAATTTATAATTATTAATCAGCAATGGATTCGAGGCCTTTCTAGATTTTGTATTTAATTTGTGCTTCCTGGTGGTACGGGGCTTCGGTCTGCCCTGGCCGTGTGTGCAAGAGCTTCCCTCCCTACACCCGCTTTTGCCTGGGGAGTCGGAGCTGGTGGCGGGTGAGGAACGCGCCCACCAGCCCCAAATAACCAGGATGGGAAGTGTGTCGGGGAACTAATCCGCTAGCTGTTTCAACGAGCTGTCGCCAATCGATCAAAGAGAAGAGTTAGGCAACCGGTGTAATACCGGGGGCTGTCGCCCTGCCGGCACGCAGGCTGGCCCCATTCCCCGTCCGGAGCCAAGCCGCGTGCATCGCAACCCGCATGCTGAGCAGCTGCCAGGAGCCGGCACCCTCGTGCTGACGAGTGGGTGTTGTCGGAGTTGTGGCACTCTGCTGCACAGGGACTCGTCCAGCCACTGGTACGGTAAGTGTAGGTGATCTTACGGAGGGCTAAATCCAGTGAAAACCCGTTCCCCCGCAACCATCGCAACCAGTGCAATCTGGGAACCTGGCTATAATCTGTTCCAGTTGCAAACTTGCAATCAGTCCTCACCCTACTACCCTTTTAATACTTTTGGGGCTGTTTAAGCTAAATCTGCTCAGCATGAGTATAATCTTATTTTACTGTTCAATGCAATGTTGTTCCAAGCGGGCCAGGCTAATTAAACTCCACAGCCGCTTGTGTACTGACACTTTTGATAGAGTAACTGGAGTAATTCATGTTTAAATCCAGCAGTCAGCCAAGCCAGGGCTGACATTGGAGACATATTTCATAGAGCAGTAATGAGCCTAAATTTCAGGTATGCGTCCTCTTCCCTCAACAACGTGGCTGCGACACACTGTTTACTCAAGGAAATTAAAGCCAGCAATGTGCATGCTGAGTTTTTTTATTTGTTTTTTGTTTGTTTGTTTAAAAAAAAAAAGTCACAACACCCTCCCTGACTGTTAAAGTTTGTGCATGATTGATTTTAGTGGGTGGATTAAAAGAGCAAATCTTTTCTACCGCATTCCAAATCATACATCAGAAATCATAGGGGAGACATTTCTACCCTGGGAGTTGGGCGTATGTTATCCCAGGTTTAATTGTGAGGCCTGGATGTGTGCAAACTGTTTCTTAACGTAATTGGATGAGGGTCACTGGCTGCCCTGAGATATATGGGCACACTAATCAGAGAATAATTTCGACCAAGGTTGAAGTTGCCAGTAAAAGTTGTAAAAGTTAATTTTATAGGAGTTTGTACAAAATATCAGCAAGCAGTTTTGTAGTTATGGTTTATTTGCTTTGTCTAGTGACATTTTTATTATGTTTTATTATTATTTGTGCTTTAAATGCAATTTTGGTCAGAAGGGAAGAGAGAGGAGGGAGCACTGACCTGATTAGCAGTCAGAGAAAGCACATGCAGACGGATTGACCGAAGCGGGGGCGATTCGTAAACTGACGCAAGCTGCCCTGGCCAAAACCAGGGCAGAAAGAGAGTCAGAATTACATCAAGTTACGGGGTAATTTGTATGCTTTTACCTTTATATTCTTCCCTTTGCTTTCCAACAAGCAGCAAAGCTCAGCCAGAGTGCATTAAATAAGTGGTTTTATATCTGCCATAGCCTACTGCTGTGTGTGGATGAAACACTTTCAAAACGCTGTCCTGAGCTGAGCTCTTCAGTCACTGTAGCACATGGGTGGGAGTGCACAGATTTTCCGATGTTTGCAGGACACCAAATCCAGAGAGCAGCCAGTCAGTTTGGAACTTCGTCAAACCCATCTCAGAAGATAACTTTAGTACTCCAACTACTCGAGTCCTTCCTTAATCTGCAGCTAATAATGTCGGATTTTACAGTTCCCATTAACTAATAGGGTTATTAATTCGTATTAATAGATATGGCTGAAACCCAACGTCATCAGGTATAATGGTTTCCATTTATGTTCTTATTTCAGGTGAAATGCCTCATACTTGGATTTTTGCCATACATGCCTTTTTTGTTGTTTAAGCTTCAACAAAGTCTGTTGTTGAGTAGTGCAGAGCCATGCCTCTGATCTTAAAGAATTTGGTAGGGACCTAATTGTATGGGCATGCAAATAGCCCTCCATAAAAAAAATACAAGTCTTGCCCCATTTTGAAAGCAAGCAGTGAGAGAACTAACAGTTGAGCAGCAATGCTCAGGAAGTTACCCTGGAGCTCACTAGGGATCTGCGGAGATGTCGGCAGACCCTGGCTGGAGCCCTCTCGGACCATATCTTCAGAGTCTTCCTGCCTAATGCAAGCAGGCGCCCTGCCAGCAGCAGGCTCTGCTGGGTACCACACCAAAACATACGGTATAAAATGTTATAGCCCTTATAAATGAGTAATTGCTTTGGAAAGAGCCCTGTTAAAAGAGCGAACGATGTCAGTGCAATGAAGTTACCCATTAAACTGGAGAAAACACCTAGAGAGCTCGGGTGAAGTCGCTGGCCAACACTGACAAAGCTCTGCTGGATTACAGTTAAACTCTTGTCTGCGCTCTCTGTTTGAAAGTCTGTGCTCTGGCCTGAAATACGGCTCCCTGCTTTTTCAGCAGCATGACTTCAATGTACTTTCTCAAAATAATTTTCTGTGGTCATGGAGAATCCCCTGAGCTTTGCAGTTTAAATAAAAGCCAGACCTCAAATGAAAGCTTTGTAACATTCGAGCAACCCACGTTGACGGTTTCTTCAGCATGGCACGACCCTTTTTCCAAAAGCAAACAAGATGGTCATACTCCTCAATGAAAGATTTTGGGCTACTAAATGGCCTGAAATGCATTTTGATGCCTTTATATTTTCTGCCTCCAGAGCTAGAACTTGAATGTCTGGAGGTCCTGCTGGTGATTTTGAGCTCGTGCTTGTGCTATCCCCAGTAGAGATGTTAATGTTTGGTAATGAGGCATGGCGTTACTGTCTCATGAAATTTTCCTTAATGGATGTTGAGCAAGGGTTTGGAATACAGGTTAGGAGAGAATCGTTCACAATACTCTGCCATGGCATCAAAGGGGCATCCTTGGTCTGAAACAGTGTTTCAGCTGCCCTGTGTTTTATCCGATGCTGCCGACACACCGGGTTGCTTCGTAGCTGCTGCACTGCTGAGGTCGCTTCCAGGAACCTGTGGTCCTCTTGGGACCGGGAGTGGGCTTTGGGAGCCCTGATCCCTACGTGCAAGAGGTGAGATAGGTGGCACAGGAGGGGGAGGCACGCAGCGGCGGGAGCTGCAGGTTGGACTCCCCGAAGGTTCGCTCCTCCGAAATGATCCCGTGTGGTTTATTTACTGTCTTTTAAATCTCTTTTAAATGCTCTGGGCTTCAAGCCTGCCCGCAGCCTGGTCAGCAGTTATATTTGTTCTTGGTCACAAGAGTTTTCCACAGTCGTTTCACATTAGGCGAAAGTAGGACGTTTTGAACAGGGGATTGTGTAATTGGAATTGTTTTTCAGAGCCTGTTGTGAGCACCATTCTTATTCACCTTCCTGCTATTCATCCTAGCATGTAATCTGATCTGCAAAATCTCTATTGTTTTCTGCTGGACTGAGTCTGGTAGCAGAAAAATGACTTAGGATGGACCTCGGGGGATTTCATCACTAATAATAAACCGCTGGAGGAATCAGCAAGTATTTTGCATTGGCATTCGACACAAAATGGGCATTTTGCCATTTGATTTCAGAGAGTAGCTGCTTTTCTTTTGTTTTTTGGGGGGGGCTCACTGCGTGTGCACTGAGGTTATACTGCTCAGCCTGTTCAGCTGCACCTATTCAGCCCTGTGCCAGGTGATTTTTTTATTATGTAGGACTGATAAAATCAAGCGTAAACAGCATTTGGAAAGTGTTTGCCTTGTGAAACACTGCAGTGTTCCTCTGTTGGCGGTAGAACAGGAGTTCAAATTTGTGCATATTACAAGAAACAAGAGAGGCCATTACTATTAATATGATGAGCCATGTGTTTTGAAGGTCTATTCCGTATCTGCAGGACAGGTAAAATGTTAAGGCCATCTCAGCTGTTGGTTTTAATGTTCCAGGGACAGATGCATTTCATTATTTGTGCAAACTTTAAGTAATTGAATTTCTTTGTGTAATTAAAGGGAGAGTTGTGTTTGTAGTTTTGAAAAGCAGGGTGGTCACTGATCGCTTTCTAACATCTATAAAAATATTTGGTCACAGGGCTCATCCCCTTTATAAAGAGAGTCCTAAAAGATATCTTCACATTTTATGAACCGAAGCAAGTAGTTTCCTTTCAGGACAAGTATGACTACACTGGGAAATGTGCTCTTTTATGTTCTTCTGTTTGTATATTCATGCACTGTGATGTTGACAGCTGCACCCATCAGTGCTGCAAAAAAGGGACTAATTTTTGCAGTGATTTAACTGCTTTCCTTTTCACCGTTTCCCCTGCACCATTGAGAACGAACTCCTCCTTTTACCTGCTGTTTTCTGCCAGCTTTCCTTGCCGGAGGAGGGAGCCAGGGCCCGTAACGCACCGCGCTGGCCGGGGAGGCGATGCCTCCGTGCAATTCCCACTGGGGATATGCGCGGGAGGCATTGCCTGGCATCGCCGTTGCAGGTTGTGGCTTTCCTTCCTAAATCCAGAAGGACATTTGTGCCTTCTCATCACACATAGAAAGCATCTTTTCTTCTGATTGTAATGATTGATATTTCCAAGTGGAGATAACATCCAGAACTGTCATCACAGCTACTGCAGGCAGTTTCTCCATCCAGGTGTCAGTGGAAGCTCTCCAAGGGTGTTTGGACTCCTGGATATGCTGGGCAGCTGAACCCTGCGTCTGTAAAAGCTGCAGCCATGCCTCTGTGTGCTGTGTTGGGAATGTCCTGCTTGACCGGGTGACTGACAGGGGCCGGTGCACCGTCCGCGGGTGCTGGGGTGGACGCAGGGGCCGGGACATCCTCGGTCAGCATCTGCACGTCCGGCTGCTCCCGGTCACAAAGACCGCAAGCAGCGTCAGTGCAGGCAGCTGGGAAACGTGGGAGGCAAAACAAAACGTAAATGCCACTTGATTCTGTTTATGCCTAATAGTGGCGTTGTTTAGTGCATGTTTCCTGGTTTGTAGAGTGACCCTCTTTAATTCGCTTCTGTAGGGAAGGATTCATTAACACTGATTAGGGAATTCTTGAACTCTTTCCCAGCAGTTTCCTTCATTACTGTAGACATTAAATTCCAAGAGCCAGGCTGCAAACAACATTAGCATGGGGATGACAGATGGATGCTTTTTGCAGCCTGCTCTGTTCAAGTTTTGATGCTGAAGTTTCATTAACCGGACCAAAAGAGCAGCAGCGGGACAGCCGAGGTCTCGCCGCACGGGCACGTAGCCGTGCCGGGGCGAGGCTCAGCGAGGCTTCCCGGGGTCCTGCGCCGAAGGGGAAGGGCTGGGGACGGGATGCTGCGGTCGGTGGAGCAGCGCTGGAGCGCACGTTGTCGATGGAAGGAGGAGGGATGTGTGGCTTAGCTTTCACCCCCCTGCCCCCATACGTCTTCGGCTTAGTCCTTGCTTTTCTGCTTTCAAATGAATGCTGATGGGCAGCAAGGGCCGGGGTTGCTTCTGGCTGCCGGAGGCCGTGGGGCGAGCGGAGGCTGGCCATCCTCGCGGCCCGGGCCTCAGACCAAACGCGAAGCTCCTAAGAAGCTACGGGGCCTGGGCTGGCGGGGGGCCGCAGCAGGCTTGGGGTTGGGCCCTGGTTTCCAATGTCACGCCAGCCCACCGTGTGAAGGACAAAATTAAGAGCTCGAGACCCTGCTTTAATTAAATTCAAAAGCACCCATAAATTCCGCTCATTTTTCATTAGCATGTAGGATCAGGAAATCATGCTTTTGGCTCTCAGACTTTAATAAGGAGACCAGCATAGTCTGTCTCCTGTAACTTTTTGATGGCTAAGTCTATTAATGGGTGAGAAATTACTTAATTTGACTCTTCTGTTTTATCTGACACTAAGCAGTTTCACAGCTCCAGTTCCTGGATTCGGGAAAATGTGTTTAATTTTCATCATACATCTATGTGATTTGTGATCTGTAACTTCCTTCTCTCGCTTAAACAGATAGTATCACTGTGTGGCTTGTTGGCATTTAAGAGGCTGCCTGCCTCCAGTTCTTATTTATTTATTTTGCTTTTATGTTGTTTCTGCACAAGTCTACTCTAAAGAGCTCGGTCCTAGCCCTGGGCAGTCTGCATGGAGGAAACAGTTGGGTTGGAGCACACCGCTTTTATTTTACCTAGGAGCTGGTTTGGGTTCTGACATGTGTTATGGGTTAAAAAAGCAGAATTCCAGATCTTAATGAACGCAAGTAAGATGCATAAATTCCATCTTCAGTGCTATGTAAAGAGTTCAGGGACACAGAATGTGACATGGCTGTGCCGTGTGTGGTCTCGCAGTGCCCGGTTTATTTACTTCGCTGAAGTGGGACGTAGAAACCCTTAAGTCCTCGGCGTGGATAGGAATGGATTTGAGGGCAGTTCCGTTTGCTATCTAAAATGCCCCTATCAGGGGTGATCTGGCTTTTCAGGGGGAGTGTGAGATGCTTGATTATTTTTAGCATCAGCCTAAAAGACTATCTCTGGTTCAAAGAAAAAAAAAGAAAGTTTTAACAGAAGTGCCTCAGTGGAATTAAAATACACGTTTGTGGGAGCGCCCGAATTGTCACCAACTTCGCCCAGGCGTGGGAAGCGGGCCTGGGCTGAGATGGAGGCAAGAGCCCTCGAACAAGTCTTTGCAGAATTTCTTAAAAAGAAAAAAGTGGTTTTAATTATTATAAGTAGGAAGAATATTTGCATTATTAAAAACATCTGCATCCAGCTGGGATCTCTCTTATCAAGTAAAATGTTAATTGCTTTTGACTGAAGCAGCAGTATGTTTATTCAAACATGCCTTTCATTTTGATGATGTTGCTAATTAAGTCCTTTATTTTATTTAGACAATTATGTCTAAACAATTGTGGAGTTACAGTAGCTCTAATATAGCTATTATTTTCTTACATGCCTGAAGATACATGTGTCTTTAAAGAGAGCGAGGTGAAGCTGGAGTTATGTACCGGAGGATTTCAGACCCCAGAATCTAACGCAAATTTTTCAACTTCTCGTTCCTGTTTCTGTCAGCAGTGTTTGTGGGTGGAGGTAGAAGGTTCTGTGTGGTTTTTTGTTGTTGTTTTTTTTTAGTGGATTCTGCTTTCCAGAGCCATGTGTTGATGCTCTAGGTGTGCTGGCTGTTTCTCTCATGAAGCAGAGATCCTTTCCTCGCAAGAGAACTGCAGAAGCTGAGCCCACACATAGGTCTGTGGAAGGGACAGAAGTACCCGTGGCATTTATTTGTAGGTAAACCATGAGTTACACTGATCACATCCTGATCTCCATTTTCTTTAATTCCTGTTGCTGATTCCCTTGTGTCCCTGGACAAAACTCAAAGCTGGGGTCTGTGGGGCTCCAAAATCCTCAGTCACAGCCAGGTACCTGACAGACGGGATCAAGAGTTCACTGGGGAGAAATAACTTTTTCATCCCTCCCCTTTGAGCACATGCTTTTGCTACTGGTTTTCTCAGCTGTTTCTCTTGTTACATTAGTATAAACTAGCAGTAATGCTACTAAATTCGCTGGAGTTATGTGGGAATGACTTTCTACAGTCTTTTGCTTGCAGTTTTGTTTCTATTTTTAGGAGTGCTGGTATGAAAGCAGGATCCTTTCTCCTCTAGTCACCAGATGCCCGTTTCCCCATCCTCTCCTGATGCCTCTGTCTCTGTGCCTGGCACCCGGAGCTCGGTTGCTCCCTTGGATGCTTTAACTGTTGCACGCTCGTCTTGCTGTATTGCCTTTCTCTGCTGCTCTGTTTTTCTGGCACTTCTTTACTCTATCCCTCTAAAGCTAAGAAAAAAAACTTCCAACTAGTAAAATGTATATTTCCCCATATCCTTTTATTTATATCTCTCTTCATTTTCAATGTAATTAATGATTTACAGCCCCACACTTAACTTTTTCCCTCCTCTGTTGGCTTTATTTGTAGCAGCTCTGAATTTATTGGCGTGTGTTATTTCTCTCGTTTTGCCTGTTCTCTTTTTGTTTTTTTGCCATCTGCCCAATTTCCTTGTTACGGACAAGCCTGTGGTTTTCCCTGCACTGCAGCTACCTCGTCACAGCTTTAGAGAGATCTCCGGGGCTTTTTCCGCAGAGACGGGGAGGAACTGCTGAGATCACCTTACTGGAGCTGCCGCTCGGACTGGGACACGTCCCAGGCACGTTAGCGTTCCCAGACCGTGCTTGTGCTGCCCTTCTTCGCTGCTTTGACTTGAAAAATTGCTGTGAGATGAGAGTGTGGAGCAACAGAGAGGCGAGATTTTCAAACTACTGTATCAGTTTAGTAACGGGGATCAAGAGTTGTTTTAACTACATTTCCTAAACATATTCCAGGTGTGAAATCACTGACTTTCCTTTCCTCCTTCCTCTTGCTTTCCTTCCTCTCCCCAGGCACTGAGGTGTGGGTTTCTTTCTGGCTGCAGCTGAAAGCTGCGCGAAGCCCCCAGCGTGCCCCCTCTGCGCGGCAGCTCACAGCCCCGCTGCCGCAGCAGCCCGGCGCTCGGCCGGCCGCTCTCTGGATGCAAGTTTCAGACCTGCAGCAGGAGGATGTTATTTCCTGAGATTTCTAGTGCGGATAAATGCCTCAGAGCTTTGGTTTTGGGGGTTTGGATGCAGTTGCGCAAAGTGCCGTCAAACAGGGAATTGGGTTGCGAAGTAAACGATGGGGCAGGTGGACAAGTGGAGACTGGTGGACAGGGATGCGCAAGCAGCGGCGTGCACACGGGACTGATGCCACATGCCTTTCTGAGCAGAAGACGAAGCACCCTGTTGCAAGGGAGGCACCGGGAGCCGGTGTCTGGCACTGGTCAAACCAGCGGCTGTGAGGCTGGGGCAGGGGAGCGCTCCCTGGGCTCAGCGCTGCCTTGGGGGCACAGGCAGGGGCCTGTGTGCCTTAGTTATCCCGTGGTTTAGAATAGGAAATAATTATGTTTTAGCGCTGAAGTATTTCCCATTTTTGTTGAATAATATACAGTCGAAGGACAAGGGAATGTGATTATTCTCTTGCTTGGCAGGGGAAGAGAATGCTTGCTTGTACTTCTTGCATCATCAGGAGAGAGCACAAGCACTTCTGAACAGTTTGAGCTGCTTTAACTGATTTTTCCGTGTGGAATAAATGAGTATAGCCCCAAAATCCTGTGAAATTAATCTCTGCTAGGGTTCCTGACAGCTGCCCGTTGTTGCCATGCCTGGGCACCTCCCTCCCAAAAGAGCAGAATCCCCGGAGGGTGCTGGGGTCTCTGGCGTTTTTCTCTTTCACACAGGGAGTTGGTCTCGTTTTTCTGTAACGCGATTGCCTTCTCCAGCAGCGCGTGCTCGGGGGCAGGATCAGAGGTGTGTGCGTGTCTGTACCACAGACATCGTTCTTACCACGAAATTCGTCCCCCAACGCTGAGCGGGGCTGCCTTTTGCAGGCCAGTCTGCCTTTCCCGGCGTGGGGCTGGTGGGAAGCCTGTTATCGGGCACGGTGCTCGGCTCGCTGCTGCCCCGGTTCCTCCCACGGGAACCGCTCCTCTCCTGAGCTCCAGCACACGCACGCAAATAAATATAAATAATATTTTGTCAACAGCACGGGGTGTGGGGGGATGTTTGGAGCCTTACAAAGTTGTTTGTAAGGAAAAGCAGCTGAAGACCTCCCTTGCCTTTTCCATCTTGTTTATACCTGCGAGACTAGTTATTAAATTAAAAATACACGTGCCCTTTAGGGTTAGGTCTGTTTTAAGCACCGAGCTTTATATTTTAAAGCTTCTGTGGTCCATACCCTTGGAAATATGGGGTGCTCTGGCCACTTTCCTCATTTGCTTCCTGTCTGCATCCCCCAGTACCTCCTGTGATCACCGAGGGGCTCGGGGGTGCCTGGCAGTGGGCTCGGAGGGCAGCAGGGATCCCGCAAGCTGTGGGAGCTGAGCACCCCAGGGGCCGCTGCGGTCACCCAAGGTGCAGGTCCCCCGGGGCTGCAGACAGCCGACCCCCTTGTCCTCGTCTTCCTGGCCTGCAAACCAAGCAAATAAGGCTATTAGTAGACTTGGGCTAACTAGTAGCATGGATTACTCCAAATTTAGGTGGTGTCCCGCTGTTTGAACAGGATGCTAATGTTGGTGCCGTACCTCTTCTGTCTGTGATGGGGCAAAGGGATGTGTTTGCACTGGCACAGGGTTGGGGGGTGAATAAAATGTCTCCTTCTCCTGCTGTGTCTGCCCTGTCCATGCCCTCCTGTCCAGGAAAACCTCTGGGGAATCGCAGAGCCCAGAGGGTTTGCCGGCAGTCGCATCCTGTATCTCCCCCTGCTTGCTGGTGTGCCGAGGCCCGGGGCGCTCGCAGGTGTCTGTCCCGGTGGGAGATCTGCCGTGATCAAAGGCCTATTTACTGTCCTAGGGCCAAGGAACGGCTGTGTTGTGTCAGGTGCAACCGGAGGCTAGTAGAGAATTTTGTCCTTGCTTCTTGATTCCCGTTTTCCTGACGTGTTTAGAAAGTGTCATGTGCAGGGGAGCTACCAGCGCAGGGCTGGAGCAGGTAGAAACTCACTTATCTGTCTTCCTCTGAAGTGAGCCAGGTTTGTTATTGCTCTCTCTATAACTCAGCAACAAAGCAGAGTTTCCTTGTTTGTGTTTGCTGGGAATGTCAGGGGGATGATGGATTTGGCTGGAAAGGTAAATAATCTGCCGGGCTGAAGTGTAGACCAAGCAACCCTGAGAATGTGCAGTCACTATCTTGAAGGCCTTTCATTTGTTATGTTTGATTTGACAGATTTTGGTGATTACTCAATATTTTCACTCAACTTTGGACCCACACTGTTTATTTCTGTTAGAGTTACTTAAACATCCCAAATTTGTTCTTCTTAAACAGTTGCTTCAGAGAGGCTTTAAGGCAGTAGGTGCCTCTGAGTTTGCAGTGCAAATAAATAAATAATCCATTGCCAGGATTTCCATTTTGTTTCTGTTTATTTTCTTTTAATACGCATGCACATATGCTCACACTAAGTAGCTGGAGCTGGAGAGCATGGTGATGCGGTGTGTTAGTTCTGTCCTCATTTGTTAAAAAAAAAAGTGAGGTACTGCAGCATCTCAGAGCAGGGAGATTGAGCACGCTGGAGATACAGCGCGTGCCGCTTAAAACATGCTAAATTAAATGGCCCTCATACTGGAGGCGAGAGAGCCATTGCTGCGGCCTCTGAAGAAACGAGAAGTATACACAGCTTTCGGATAAGGTGAGGCCGTAGGGTAGACAGATCACCGCATCAAGGAGATGTAAGCCTGTCTTACAACCGGCTTGTCTGATGCCTTTTCCCTCTCCCCGGGGTGATGCCCACCGCACAGGCTCCCGGTCGTTCCTTGTCTCTGCCTCTGGGATGTGAGGTGTGAGACAAACAGAGCCAACTTCCCAGCTCAGTCCCCGGGCAGGGTTTGGGTATTTCCTAAGCGCCTTCTCTGTGGAGCTCAGGGCAGATCTCGGCGGCCGTATCCCTGCAGCACGCCAGAGCAGGCACACCTGGCATTAACCCTTGCTGTGAAACAGCAGCAGCGGCGAGTACGCAGCAGCGTGCGCCTCGGCACAGCCTGCAGACGGCTGCGTGCCCCAGACACCTTACAGCCTGGTGATGTGCTTATTCCCGGGGCCGAAGCTTATGCTTTTTGTGCATTTCCTACCTGCCCAGCTTACAGCCTGGTCCCTCCCAGTACGTGTGCCACTGGTGTGTCCTGCGAGCTGCAGTACCCAGATCTCCAGGCCCAGACTCCTGGCCTGCAGAAGGGGATGAGACTCTTTTGGTGACTCCACTGCATTCTGGATACGTCCCTGTAAGAGAAAACAGCAGTCACGGGGGCTGGAGCTGTAGGGAGCTGCTGCCTTCATGGAGTCTATTTAGAGCATAAACCCTTTGGGGCAGGGGCTGGTCTTTGTTTCAGACCTGTAGGCACTGTAGTAAAACAAATAAGAAAAATAATAAAGCAGTAGCCGTGTAATAGAGCTTTTACTCAAGAAGTAAAACCTATTGTTTAATTGTAATATTGCCAAACTGAAAAGGGATGGGGGAAAAACCCTCTGTTAACGTTAGTGCTTTGAAATGCTTACAGCTGCTATCGCATAAAACCCATGAAAGGATTATTTTCGGAAACTTTGTTGGCACAACCGTAAGGTCACTGTTTATTGTCAGCCAAAGTCATGCTATTTTGGGGCAAAGCGTGCCGAGTTGCTCGGTGCTGGGCGCTTGCTCCCCTCGCCCGGCGAGCAGCGGAGGGGAGGCGGGAGGGCAGCGCGCAGGGGGTGCAGGCGCAGTGCCCGCCTGCGGAAAGGGCAGCGCGGAGCCTGCAGGAGTTGGGCGTCCTGGTTTAGGGTGCGACTTTTTTTTTGTCTCTTTGTCTCTTTCACAGTTTGTCTCTTGTAGTAAGCTGGTGGTGATTTCTGACGGGGGTTTCCTTCCAGGCACTCTCACCAAGGGCTCTTGGGGGTGAGCTGTGCAATCAGAGATGTCCGGTGGCAGGACAGGTGATGGAAGGAGCGAAACCACTTGGAGCAACGTGTGTGAGCATGATAAACCGGCGGCGCAGTTAAACTCCCAGAGCGGAAAGGCTTCTAGTGCCAGATGCCCCTTTTGCTGGGTTTGACCAAGGGCGCAGGCACGCCGGTGCCGGGCTGCCCGGCCGCTGCCCGCGGGGTGCGCTCGGCCTCGCACCCTCGGGTGCTAACGAGGGCTGGGGGACGGAGCTCCCCGCTTGTTTTATTTCAGCGCTCCCAGCAAAACAAGCTAATATCTACGTGGTGCCTGGAGCCATTTGGAATTAGATTAAAAGTTTTCATCGGCTCTTCTTAATAGAGCCAGATAAACCAGGCTAATAGTCATGTGTTGAGTTATTGAAGGGAAGTGCAGGTAATATGCAATCACCTTTAACCTTCAGCTTCCTCAGACCTCCTGCTTAGTGATTGTTTGTCTGTGGTGTAAACCATAGTCCAGTTCATAAATTATTATGTAGTTCCACTAACCTTAATGCAGTACAGGTTTCACGGTGTTTCATTTTGTAGTGTAAGCTAATTCCGGCTGTGCACACAATAAAGCTCGAACGTTGTTAGAATTAACCCTTTCCCTGACAACTACTAGTTTACCAGTAAGTCAATTACCGCTACTGTTGCACTGGTCTGTGTTTCTTGGGCATCACCCATATTTAATTGTCATTTATTGGAAGTTCCTAGAGATTCTGAAAAATTTTGTGAGTAAAACATAGCAGGAAGTTTTTATCAAAAATAACAGTAATTTTTTAAAAATGTCATTTTTATAATTCAGCGTTAATATCACTGTGATGTTAACAGTGAATGTTAGGTTGAAATCAGTTTTATACCTGGGATATGTATTTTGATAAAACATGAAGTACAATAGCGGTCTGATGTTTTTTAATCAAATATGAGACAGTAGATCAAGATGTCCCGCACATGGTGCAGTGTCCTCTGTAATGACCGTGGCAAGGAAGTAGCCCCAGAGGGTGTTCAGATGCTGAGCATCTCAGCTGGAGTCTGCCTTGCTGTCTGAAGTGGCAGAAGGTGCAGCAGAGCCCCCTCCTGAAACACGAACATCTGAAATCTGCCATCCACGCATAGCTGTACACTTCTGTAATTTGGATAATTCGTCTCTCAATGAGTTTTGTGCAAGTATTTCTACCTGATACTGGCAGATATACTCCAAATCCAAGGGGCACAGTTGCAATCTCGAAGTTGTGTCTCGGTATTCGGGGGGGGGGGGGGGGGG